>CM060871.1:3971362-4310163 GCA_030737845.1 Acorus calamus | reverse complement strand
TCTTATCTTTTCCTTCTTTTTTTTCTTTTCTTGAAATAATATTGTCTTTATCCAACTCTATATCCAGCTCACATTTGATATCCACCCCCATCAAATTCGTCAACTAGTACACACACACACATAGAAATAATAAAACAAGCTTACTGTGGAAATTCATCGTGCTATACCTGCTCAACATTTCCAGGTCCAATTAAGATGAGTGCAACTCTAGCCGCATCCATCGTCTCCTATAAATGGAAAACAAGAATATATAAGCATCAAATAAAAAAATAATGAATGAATATGTGCTTATCTATAAACTTCATGTAGCGACGCCCAATATTATCTATTTGCCCTAGCAGGCTCACGGCTTTAAAACACAACTTGATATGTAAGGGTTGTGCTCACATATAAGCCTTCTAGGTGGTATAAAAACTAAATCATGGTGCGGACTTTGACCTCACCCACATGGACTCATTGGGATCTAACATAGCCCAACCCACCACCCCCACAATGAACACATTTCACAATGAAAATCACTAGTATTTCTCAAAAAAAAAGGATTGTATAGTTTCAATCCACAAAATCAACACACAATCAGCATGAATGTAAGATGCCACAAGGAGTCAGCATCATCAATGCTAAGGGTCAGGTTGAGCATGACCTCCTTTATTGTCAACGCTATCTTGTCACAATCTTTCAGGATAAAGTTGTTCCTTCATAAGTCAAACAGATCCTCGGTTTTGTACCAATGAAGAACACAAAGTAAACCAGGGTAGGACATTTACAAATGAGCATCTAGGCATTGCAAGTGGGATAAAAATATTCAAGAGGATTAGCTTAGGCACATATATGCTAACAAAACCATAAGATTCCACTTAATGTACATTGTTCAAATTTATCCTGATATAAATGATAAGTTGTGCGCATGCCCCATATATTGTTTAGGTGTTGTCTTTGCACCATTATTTCATAATTTGTTTGTGTTCAATGAAAGAGGAAGGTCAGTAGATGGACGAGTATGAGCCCATCATGGGAGAACAATGTACACCATGTTTCTATACGAGCCAGTATCCTTGACTAATCAAGAAAAAAATCAATCCAAAGACAAGAACTCAAAACTAATACGTAACAACCATCAGAGCTAAACAGACTACTTTATTAAACAAAGCTTTTCTCGTAACTAGTGTTTTAGAACAGAAATTAGATAGAGGTGACAGGTGTGAAACTTCCCGCTCATGCTTGCTGCAAAAGTGATCCTCGTAATCAAGAGATAGCTTTAGCCCTACTTAATTAATATTGAGGCATGATTGATTCGTACATTTTTATTCCCTACAGACAGAACAGTCGTGAAGCACTATATAGAGTTGTGGTTGGTTGTTGACCAACGAACGTTTAATAAACTGCCTCTCTTCGTCCCCGAACCCCTTCTTCTGCACGATCGCCTCGGTTGGAGGATCAGTCAGCGAGTAGAAGGAACTCGCGCTCTTCACGAACTTTCAGAATCAATGCCACATAGATAGCAAATTCTATGATCAAAAAAATAGGAAAAGAGGCGACGATTTGGCACCAGATATCTGGAGGTGTGGTAAGAGCAGCTGTGAAAAGGGAAAAAACCATGACACGAAGTTTAGAACAAAGACGAAGTTTAGACACAATGACAGGTATGATCGAGCATACCAATGAAATGAACAAAATACGAATTGTTAACATAATATAGTCATAGATCTTAGGTTGTAACTTGATCATGAGCAAATTAGTATTCTGTCCCACGTTGTATAGAAAGTGCCATACATTTGGAACTACCCAGGCGAACGAAGTCAGGAAAAAGAAAAAGAAGCAAAAACCAAAGAAATAGAGGTGCGGAGCATATTTCCTTCTTTGTTCTCTATAGCAACTGGGTATAAAAAAGCACCAAATTTGATGACTTATAAAAGGAAAGACGAAGTAAGAGCATGCTATTGAAGACGTTGCAACATATGTGTAAAAGGCCTCTGTTGATTGTGTACAAACAAAAGACGAGTCCAAAGGCATGGTCAGCAGCAAGGGTGATGCTAATGGATAAATTGACTCTTCCGGGAACCAGTAACGCGTAAACCATGTCAAACAAATACCGATCAATATCCGAACTCCACGGATTCGAACTTCTTCTAACAAAGTTGAGTCTAAATTCCATTTTCATAGTAATTCAAAGACACAAAGTATAGTCGTCTTTCAGTCTTCAATCTGTTAGGTTCTTAGTCACTCACTCACTCTATTGTTTTTTAGTTTCTTTGATAGCTGGAAGTTCTCCAAAAGTATGAAAAGCTGGAGGACTTTGTACCATCCATTCTAGTGTGGTTGGATTCTGTTCAACAGCCCAAGGACTTGGAGCACATCTTTTGTTCTTTCCACTGCTTGAAGTGATTGTGACGACCACGAAGAAACAACAAATCCCAACTACAGATATATAAGAGCCAAAACTGCTAAGGGCATTCCATCCAGCGTAAGCATCCGGATAATCTGGAATGCGACGTGGCATACCTGAGAGTCCTAAGAAATGCATTGGAAAGAAGGTCGAATTAACCCCGAAAAAAGTGATCCAAAAATGGATTTGACCCAAAGTTTCAGGGTATGTACGACCAAAGATTTTACCCACCCAATAGTAAAATCCTGCAAATAAAGCAAAAACAGCTCCCATAGAAAGTACATAATGGAAATGTGCAACCACATAATAAGTATCATGTAGAGCAATGTCTAGACCAGAATTAGCTAGAACGATTCCAGTGAGCCCTCCTATAGTGAATAAAAAGATGGATCCTACAGCAAATAACATTGGTGTTTTGTATTGTATAGAACCTCCCCACATTGTTGCAATCCAACTAAAGATTTTTATTCCAGTAGGGACAGCTATAATCATGGTAGCTGCAGTGAAGTAGGCGCGCGTATCAACGTCTAAGCCTACAGTAAACATATGATGAGCCCGAACAAGAAATCCAAGAACACCTATACTGATCATGGCATAAACCATGCCTAGATAACCGAAAACTGGTTTCCCAGAAAAAGTAGATACGATATGACTTATAATACCGAATCCAGGCAGAATGAGAATATAGACCTCTGGATGACCGAAGAACCAAAAAAGATGTTGGTATAAGATTGGGTCTCCTCCTCCAGCAGGATCAAAAAAGGTTGTATTAAAGTTTCGATCGGTTAATAACATTGTTATTGCCCCTGCAAGCACCGGAAGTGATAATAAAAGTAGGAATGCAGTCACTAGAACGGACCAAACAAAGAGGGGTAATCTATGCATAGTCATTCCAGGTCCACGCATGTTGAAGATAGTGGTTATAAAATTGATAGAACCTAAAATAGATGAAATACCTGAAAGATGAAGACTAAAAATAGCTAAATCCACCGCTCCCCCAGAATGACTCGTAATACCGCTTAAGGGAGGATAGACCGTCCACCCAGTACCGCTACCCACTTCGACTAAGGCTGAGCTTAAGAGGAGCAAGAGAGAAGGTGGCAACAACCAGAATGAAATATTATTTAATCGTGGAAATGCCATGTCAGGTGCACCTATAAGAATCGGAACAAACCAATTACCAAATCCACCTATCATCGCTGGCATAACCATGAAAAAGATCATTAAAAAAGCGTGAGCCGTTATTAACACATTATAAAGTTGATGATTACCACCAAGAATTTGATCACCGGGTCGTGCTAATTCCATACGAATCAGTACTGAGAAGCATGTACCCATCACTCCAGCAATCGCACCGAAGATGAAATATAGAGTACCTATATCCTTGTGGTTAGTGGAGAAGAGCCATCGTACCAGATACAAAGTTTTGTCGACAAAGTCAAGTCCTTATCAGAGAGGAGACAAGAAATAAAAAAGTTCAGTAACAAAAAGAAAAGTGAAGACAAAGAAAGTGAGAAAGAAAGGCGACCGTGCAGAAGAAGCGACGCGATCCGTTACTCCGTCGAGGTGACAGGATTCGAACCTATGACCCTCTGTACCCAAAACAGATGCGCTGACCAGACTGCGCTACACCTCGTCTCATCCATCCCCCGTAAACCCATGTTTGCTTAGAAGTGGATTCGAACCACTGACTGAACCCGCCCATTACTCACTTCGATCGCCTTTGATAAGCTCGCTTCGCTCCCTTCTTTATCTCATTACGCTATCGCTCCATTCGACCGCTACGCATCGGTGACCGATCGCCTTCGGTCACCTTCTTCTTAAAACGGGCGGTCGCCTTTGCTCTAACCATCTGAGCTACCTAAACACAAAGCACTGGTTTATATTACGGAGGAAATGGGATTCGAACCCATGATACAAGAAGATTGTATGTCGATTTAGCAAACCAATGCCTTAAGCCACTCAGCCATACCTCCGTCACACCTCACACTCAACTTCAGTTTAATATATGTTGAACTTGCATTCTCCTACACTTTGCATATAACATACATAAACCAAGATTTTAAAGGTAAGACCAAAATTTGTGATATGTAAAATTGTTGAGAAGAAAGCACATTCAATTTGTGAAATATATGTAGAGCTATCTGGACTTACAGATTGCTTTTCTTGGCTATATCTGTTAGTCACTTCTTGAAACCGAGCAAGTGCCTATGTAATTATAAGGAAGTTAGAAGACTCGGAACAATAATATCATTAATTCATTATAATTCCATGGGACAACAAAAGGATATACCTTTCGATATTCAGTCTCAAATTGCCGTAACTCATTCCGCTTTGTTAAAATTCGAGCCTCAATCTCCTTGAGCTTCTCCGTTGTATCCTCAAAAGTTTTTGCACACAATGCCTCAATGGTATATGTTGCAGGTTTAAAAAAATTATCCCCTGAATAACATTAAAGAGCTCATATTTTACACAATAGTTTTGGCTCCAGAACTAAAAGAAGAAGAAAAGATGATGACGAATGCAGACCATAGACAGCAAAAATGTGAGTGCCCGCTTTTAATTCTGAGACTTCACAAGGTTGGAGACCTTCCAATCTTTTGAAAAAAGCAGCATCAGGATCTTTGGCCATTGCCAACTGCACCATGATAAAGTAAATACTCAAATATCTGTAGGAACTCAGACCTCACCCAAGTTTTTAGAAAAATGTAGTGAAAAAAGTAATACTTGAAATAATGCAAAGATGGCCTCCAGGAAAAGTATAAGCAACAGAAATTACATACCGCATTCACCGTTGAATCCATCCTGTAAACTTGAAAATGTAAAAAATACATCCCCGCAGTTGTAGATTTTCCAGTCTTCTCGCATTCCTCCTGCAGATAAAACAAGAAATGTAGAATTAAGCTCTTGGCCTCAATTCTGTTTCTCATTGGCAAGGCAGAATCTCTCTCGCAACATAATTTTCTTTCCCTAAAGAATCTTGAATAATGCTTCAGCAAAGAAAAAAGCAAAGAAACAAAAGACAGACCAACAAGAAACATTCCCACAAGATGCCTATCACAGTACAAATTAGTAGAGTTATGCCTACTTTCACCAAATAAAAATGCACAGTCGATCATGTTGCTCTTGGTAAACAGAGACAAGTTCTCCATGTCAACACCAAAACTGAATGAACCAATATGAGTAATGAAGTAACAGAATTAAAATCCAATTGTAGGGTATGTTGTACCTGTAAAGCTAACCCATAACCTCCATTGGCTTCATGTTCAAAATACAACAGCTGTGCGCAAGAAATATTATTGTCAAAAAAAAATAATAATAATAAGTACTCTTATAAGGAAAGCAAAGCATTGCACGCCTATACCTTGAATTTGCTTTGAGCAGCCGAAACAACTCTGACCACTATCCCTGACTGGGCTTGTTGATCATTAATTGTAACACCAAAAAAGTGGGCACATTGCTTTTCAACCTGCATTAGATCAAATCAAAAGAAAAGATGAGCAAAGTTACTAGAAAGATGGTGGACTAGTCTTGAGAGGAGAAGAGAAAATTAAAGAAACACCTTCCCAGTGACGGATGTCCCAAGAGGAAGAGGCCTAACTGTGACAATTCCACTTAGAGCTTCTTCTAGAACAGTGGCAGAAATCGTCGTCTTGATAGGGACACCCAACTTGCTAAACACATTCGAACCAATACATTAAGTTTTAAATTCCAAAATAATATACACAACAAACTCTGACTGGGTCATACCTGAATAATGCCGCAAACATCGTATTAACTGTTCCCAGATTGGACAAGTCAATTTCCATATCCATACCCTCAGTTTCCAAAGCCTGAGCCATACATATAAATCATCAGTCAAGGCTAAAAAATAACAACATAAGCTTACCATGCTGCTGATATACAGATTTCAAAAGTTGCGAAGTTCAACTTAAAATAGGTGGTAATTCGCAGAAAAGGAACAGAAATTCATTATAACATAAGACAGATGAAATTTAACACAATGCAAAATAAAGAAAACCAAAACCATGATTTTCTAATGAGACACTAAGGAAATAAGAAAGCTGCATTCAAACTATAAGAAGGAAAAGAGAGACTAATGCAGGCCCTTTATGTTCGAAATGAAAGACAAAAGCAGCAAAGCATACCACCCCCGCCCCCCACGCGCGCCACCCCAACCACCCAAAAAAATGATCAGGACCACCTGCTGATGATGTATAGGATTTAGTATGAGTCCCTTTTTTAGTTTTCATTATGAGCCATTCCATAATGGGCTTTTTATGGAGTCAGTGTCACTTTAGAGTGGGCAGCATTAATTTTTTAAAGTCCGCCAAAGGTATTTTAGCAGAGACTCAAGGAGAAGCAGATGGGATTCAAAAAAAAAATCCAAGAAAAAAATGTAACATATTATTTCTTTTTGTGTCCTTGAGTATCAGATGCAGCGTGAGGGTTCACGCTCTTCTGCTGACTCGATCGACCTTCAGGGATGCGAGATCTGCAGGCTCCAACGGCACTGTTGATTCTTCAAGAAGAATGCTAGGGGGTTAGGTTTCAATAATCTGTTGATTTCGGATGAAATACTAGAGAATTGGGAGGTCTATGCAATTGTTAGTACTCCTAACAAAATACAATAGATAAATAAAATAAACTTTAAAATTCAATAATCTCTGAATTGTCAATTGGTTTACATACTTATTTATAGAAGAGAATCCTAACAAACTAGGATCTCAACTAATTATCTAAATTTGTAAACTAACAAACAAATCTAACAAATCTTTATCTAATCCTAACTAAGAATTCAAATAATGATTTAAAATTCAAATCTAAATATAATAACTAAAACAAATAAAAATAAATCCTAACAAATAAAACTAAAATACTAAAAATACAAATCATCCAGAATCCTCCATATGGTGATCCATGATCGTGCTGCATCAGTATCTCTGCCTTACAAACAAAATATCTCAATATATTTGCAGACGGATAGATGCTGGAGTAGAGCAATTTCAATGTTCAAGCATAGCTCTATGATAATAATAAAAAAATAAAATAAAAAAGAGCTGATAGCTCTATGATATAAAAGAGCTGATTTCTGGATATAAAGAATCAGTTTATGCCTTAATAATATAGAAATTTGTGGATATTTTGATTGACTTTTAAGATATTT
Organism: Acorus calamus; assembly: GCA_030737845.1. Classification (NCBI taxonomy): domain Eukaryota; kingdom Viridiplantae; phylum Streptophyta; class Magnoliopsida; order Acorales; family Acoraceae; genus Acorus; species Acorus calamus. Next base: position 4,302,610 of record CM060871.1, on the reverse strand, counting down.
AGTCAACATGGAAAAATCTTAAAGTGGCTTCAGAACATAATGCATCAAGATATGTGATTTGCAAATGCACATAAAAGAGATTTGAAAAGGTAACATGGCATTCACCTCAAACCCTGCTGTATCATACTGCCTTCTTTTATCTGGATCGGATAGGATGCTGTAAGAATAGGCAACCTCTTTGAAAAGTTCTGAAGCTTCAGGGTTGCTAACATTTTTGTCAGGGTGATACCTGCTCATCAAGTAGAGTAAATACTTACCATCCCAACAACAGTGTTCAAAACTAACAGTTGCAGAAACATAAATGCACAGTTGCACACAAAAAATGAAGGGCATTGACTGTATGTTGTATATAAAGACGTGAGAATTCATCTATTATCACGAATTATGTAAAAGAGCATGCAAAATAAAGAACTAAAGTCTACAAACAATAGCAATCAGAAGATATTAAGTAAATAAAAATCCTTATGGACACAAATTAGGCTTACAAATTTACTAGTGTTCATCATGAAGAAAGAACAATAGACTGCAGCGGATGGGTTCAAGTAGTTGCTTAAATCAATGGTGGAGAGAAGAAATAAAACAAAGGGGATGCTGGTAGTAATGAGATTTTCAATATAACCCAATTATACATATAAATGATTCCTGGTCAAGTAAGTCGAATATAAGAAGTGATAGTTACCACTTTGCTCCCCACTTTTACAAATGCAAATGTGGAAAAAAAGGATAATATTGTATAGACCTGAGGATAGGAGAAAAAAGTGGCAATTGTCATGTCAATAAGCCTATACTTATAAGATATTATCATCACATTCTCTCGACTCTCGAGCACCTGGATATCAAGAGACTAGAGCTACAGAACTTTGACTTACCGAACCACACTAGCAACAAACCCTTATCTAATGTTGGGTTCGTTTAATTATTTAACCATTCGATATATGGTTTTAAAAATAATAATATATGAGGTTGAACTTTGGGAGCACATCATCTGCAATTTTATTGAAGAAAAAAACAGTTGTTGCCTGGCCAACAACTAGAAAACGATGGGACATCAGATCAACTACATAGCCAAGATTAACTGCTATGTGGAGAAGCCTTTTCGCACGATCCATTATGATAAATTGATAAATTGAAGAAGCTCTTTATTGCCTAACAGCAGATCATTTTTTCCAGAAAAACTGGTCCAAGGTACTTGTACTGTACACTCATTTCAATTTGAACTCTTAAATGGAGATCCCTCATCTCCTCTTGTTCGGTTGTTCGGGGGGGGAGGTGCAATTTACTTAATACAATTGCTCGTATCCTCTTTTCAACAAAAAAAAAGAAAAAGAAAAAAAAAATTAGTGTGACTCACTTATCAGATTCTCACGATTGCCCATTGTTTTGTTCGCCAAAAGTAGCACTCAGCAGTCCAACTTTTGGGTTCATGTTAATGTCTAATCCATCCACTTTCCACTATACGAATTTAACAAAAAGAAAAGGGAAGATAGGGGGAGGGACATTCAAGAAAAGAATTCCTCCAACTGCAAGGAAACTCTGTACAATCCCAAAAGACCTGAGATTTAACCTCAAAGGTCAACTAGAATCATGAAAATCGCATTCATTTTAATTTCAAAACATCACAACTTACATACGCATAAGCACAACCAAAACCAACAAGCCTTGTTCCATCCATTATGCAATTGGTTACATTTATAAATTAACAAAAATGATTCATCATCTCTACACGACCGGCTCCCTGAAATTCATCATCAACCTCCTCTGAATTAGCCTAATATGGGCTCTCTCATACATTATTTAGGGACTTTTTCCCTATCAAGATCAAAGCTTGACAAATATATGCACATATACACCAATTTTTGTTTAATCCGGTGGTCATCACAAATTCACAATCCTTTCCCAAACGTTGAGGAGTTTCAGAACCACCTCAGCTAAAATTAGCTAAATTTATCGAAACAAAATCCCACACGACATATAGCAATGTACGAAATCAAAGGGGCTGAAACAAAGAAAAACAAATTAAAAAAAAAATAAACCCTAACTTGAGAGCGAGCTTCCTGTAAGCAGTCTTGATCTCCTGATCCGAAGAATCCCTCGACACGCTCAACACCTCGTATGGATCCCTTCGGACCGCCGGCGCCGACGTGGCCCCCATCTTCCCCGATGAGCCCATCGTTTTCTCGCTCTCTACATACAAACGTCCTTTCAAATTCTTCGCATAAGAACCTCAATTTCGCATCCGAAATCACAGCTGGAAAAAAACAGAGAGAGAGAGATTTATCGAAGGGATTCAAGAGTTTCACACAGAGAGAGATCGAATGAAGTTGTTGTACCTGAACAGGATCTGATGATGGAAAACCAGATCTTTTTTTTTCTTTTTTTGGAATGAAAAGTGGTTCAGTTTTCGTCGGAGCCCTCGCAGAAGACTCATCGAAACTCGGTAGATTTGGAAAAACTCCTGTAAATTTGGTCAGTTGTTATGGCAGTATTGCTTGTCTTAAAACAGAATTCACCATGGGCTGACTCTTCGTGGGCCGGTTCTGCAATGTCATTACACGTTGGAAAAAATGACATGTGCAACCCTCATACAGCTTTATTTACAGTTCACACCATCCTTTTTTTATTTTTTCAACCATGCTGTATATGTAGTTATATGATATGAAAATATAGACTGAGGCACACTAATGTATTTTTTCTTTTGACAAAAATAAAAATAAAAAATTTATTCCATACACTACGCTATCATATTGTAGCAGAACAGTTTGCAAAAAGAACTGAGCATATCAATGATTTTAAGTTGGAGTGGAAAAGGTTCCCCAACTAATTTTAGAAATTTTTAAAATATATATTTATTTGATAAATTACTTATATAGCGAAATATATATTTAAATCTTAAAAACGAATTTGAACGGCTTTTAATTTTATGCATCGATCATGCTTAAAGCACCATTTGGATGTGCGATTTATCAATCATCGAAATTCAATCTGATTGATTTTCAAAAATGACTTTTGAAACATCTGGAAATGAACGAAGAAACCGATTAAATGTAGTTTAGGAGGCATAAGTGAAAAAATCATTTCATTGTGCATTAGACTTTTAAAACATAAACTCCACCCAAAAATATAAATCCAAAGCCCAAACTGTCTTTAATCTAAACATTTCACAAACATCTGCAATGGTTTCAGCTTTGATAAAATCAGAAGAAAAAAATTTAATTGTTTAAAAAAGCACTTTTCTTTCTTTTAATGAAAAGTTGGTTTTCTCATTCGTTTCCATAATCACTCGTAGGTTGGGTTTCGAATTGTTTTTTTATTTCTTTCTTTCTTATTTTTCTTAAGTTTTGGGTTTCGAATTGTTTTTTTATTTCTTTCTTTCTTATTTTTCTTAAGTTTTGTATTCTTCAATGTTATGTAAAATTTCAAGAAAAGGATTTCTTCTTTTTCTTTTTCTTTTTTTTTTTTTCTATGTTTCTTGCAGAAATATTAGGATTGGTTCGGAGAATTTGAGAAACTTAGCTGATCTGTTTATATAGTGATGTTCATGGCCTATAGTTTTATAGGCTAACTGTGGTGCATCTTGGATCATTCATTAGAGCTTATTTAAAATGTGACCTTGTGAACCCTACATTTCAATTTAACTTGCCAAAACTAAATTCTCTTCATTTAGTCTCAATATTATAGCGCCCTAAATAACTTAAAACCCAGGTTTTTTTTAATAATGAAGGGACCCTCGGCTGAGCTGAGTAGGCTACATTTGTCTTTGTACTCCCAAACCCACAGAAATATACAAGGGTTAAGCCTTTACCGTTATGCTATGGCCACTGATGGGTAAAACTCTTGTATATCTGGAATCAATTCATCGAGAAAAAAATGCAGCCCGATCCATAATAAAGTCCAAATCATTTCTCTAGGGATAATGTTTGAGAGCAGTTTTTTAACTCCATTTTTTTCAACCCCACCCCGTTATATAACCCACCCCGTTTAAAATTTACGAGCTACAAACCCACCCCTATTTATATATCAAAAACTATGCCCTTGAACACACAACCCCCCCCCTATTTTTCTTCTTCCTTCGCAGGTCCAACCCTCTCCATCCGTCGGTGGTTGCCCCCTCTCATGGAGGCCCTGAAATTGACCAAAAATGAGGGTATGATATACATGAATCAGTCGATCTGATACCCATGTTCTTCTCGGATTACACTAATCTGATGATGAGTTTTATAGGATCTTTTACTTGAATAATGGAGTGAGCAACCTAAATCTTTATTCTTCATTAATCGAGTGTGATGATATTTTGTGAATATTTAAATAATTCATGAGTTCTTCATCAGCTGAGTTAATTAATTTAGCAAATTGAACTTACTTTTATATATATATATATATATATATATATATATATATATATATATATATATATATATATATATACGGGGGCGATTAGGTGCGGCGAGCGGCAGGTGCGGCGGCGACGTGGGCCGTTCGATCACGGGTCCATCGCATCCAATGGTCGACGTGAATCGCACCCGACCGTCTGATGCGATGGACCCGTGATCGACGGCCCACGATCGACGCCGCACCTGCCGTTCGCCGCACCTAATCGGCCCCTATATATATATATATATATATATATATATATATATATATATATATATATATATATATATATATATAGTGAAATGATTAGGTGCGGTCGTGCGGTCGCGATCGCAGGCCGTTCGATCGCGGGTCCATCGCATCCGACGGTCGACATGAATCGCACCCGACCGTCCGATGCGATGAACCCGTGATTGACGGCCCGTGATCGCTACCGCACCCGCCGTTCGCCGCACCTAATCGGTTCCCATATATATATACCGTTCGCCGCACCTAATCGGTTCCCATATATATATATATATAGGAACCGATTAGGTGCGGCGAACGGCGGGTGCGGTAGCGATCACGGGTCCATCGCATCGGACGGTCGGGTGCGATTCACGTTGACCGTCGGATGCGATGGACCCGCGATCAAACGGCCCACGTCGTGGCCGCACCTGCCGTTTGCCGCACCTAATCGGTTCATATATATATATATGGATCCGATTAGGTGCGACGAACGACGGGTGCGACAGCGATCACGGGCCGTCGATCACGGTCCATCGCATCCGACGGATGGATGCGATTCACATCGACTTTCGGATGTGATGGACCCGTGATCGGACGGCCTGTGTCGCGGCCACACCCGCCGTTCGCCACACCTAATCGCGAGCGTGTGTGTGTGTGTTTGTGTGTGTGTATATATATCATTTGTAAATGAATTGCATGTTCCAAAATATTCGAAAATTTGCCACATCCAATGTTCTTTTTAGGATTGATTCAATGTGCTTCAAAAGCAGCCGCAGAAGTCACGAGTCGACAGGAACAGAGAGAGAGAGAGAGAGAGAGAGAGAGAGAGAGAGTTAATAGGGGTTTTGTTTTTTTAATTTGGGGTGCGATATACCCATTCATTGAATATGAGAGGGTGAAAAATCCAATGGGTTGGATTAGTTAACATGGGGTATCTCATTAGTGAAATGAGCATGTGCACGGGGCTGCAAATAACAACTGCGTGTAACAAGAAGGTCCTTTTCTTTTAACATGCTATCAACATTTTCTATATCAACCCCACGCAAAGGAATGACACAAGAAACAGATGAATGCATTGGCTAACTAATGCACAACTACATTAAGAGCAACACAATGAAACCTTTCACCTAAATCTAACACTAAAATCTCAAAAAAGAGTGGGGAAAAAAGACCTGGTGAGCGTATCAACTTGGACATCTTACAGGAATCTACGACTTTGACGTCTGAGATTTTAGTGAAGAAAGGCCAAGAAGTATCTTCTTCCTTGGTCCCTGAAAAGATGGTACAAACAATTAATCAAGGCAAAAAGAAAATAAGGGTAGGAAGAACATGTTTTTCTTTTTAATATACGCAGCTTGTGAATTTGTAAGCAGAGCGCAGAAATCAAAGAATATCAAAGATTATGAAATGTGGGTGTTGGAATAATCACCATAGGCAGACCCATCTGCTTGAGATCACTGTCATCCATGTGTTTCAGTGCAAACATGTCAACCTGCAAATACAAAATCATTACAATCATGGCACTGAAAACATAAATGAAGGGAGATGGGAAAGGAAGTTAAGCAACCTCTTCAGCCTGAAAGGTGATATAATATTTGCTTAGCCCAAGCTTCTGCAGAAATGAAGCTACATTTGACTCCTCTACCTCTAATAATGAAATGACAGAAAAATGCGCTGTCAGTAAGCATGTCAACTATCCATTATTGTTCAGACTATAATGCAAGTACAAGTTGTAACTCTCAACCAAACTGAATAAGACAGATGAATAGTCATGCATGGGCTCAGATGCAAGGCTCCACATGCCCCTACAGGAGCATAAGAGAAGTTTTTGAAACCACAGGGCAAGGATTGCACGGGATACTTAAGGGTTAGTTTGACAAGAGGTTAAGGTTTTAAATATAATTTGTCCTAATTTTAGAAGATAAAATGTTCATCAATTTTGTTTATATTCACATTTATCAAAATTCAAACACAAAGTGGAAATAAATGTTATCTCAATCTTTAGGTGGAACAAATTATCTTCATTTTCATTTCAAAATTACGACAATTGTCTGCAGTTTATCCTGATTATTTTTTATACTAAACAGGGATAAGTTGTTCTCCCGTTCACTTATCCTCATATTTACTCCTTATCCCACCACTTATCCCCTTGCCAAACTAGCTCTAAAATGAATTGATATATTGTCAAACCTTCCAATCACAGCATATACATTATCAAATAAGTTTCCCAAATTAACAATGGCTTGAATGTATTGCCACCTGTATGCAATGACCCATCCTTTTTTTTAGCCTGGATGATTCTAATCATAAGGCAAGGATGGAGGGCCTAAAAGCAGCTATCATATCGTGTTACTATTACAGCCATTTTTATTGCCAAAACTTGATATTGATATTGATAGAAAATAAGGAATATAAGTGTACATTATAAAAATCTTCTTCAAATGAAGGAATTTATCTAAAGAAATCCATCAAATGAAGGGACTGCCATTAAACTGGGACTGTTGGACCATTGCTTAAATAGACAGAGTCAGCAATTCAAACTTCGATGACAGAAAATCAATCCAATAAGATTGACCATAGAGAAATCTGAAATCAAATAACAGCAATGTCACTTGTCCTCCACAATGATCTGTGACTCTAATCACACTGCCCTAAGGTGGTTCAGTGGTTGCCAATGACTATCCGGTATGGTGGATACACGTTAAACATATAGCATATCAAAAACTAAACAAGCTGAAAATGGGCAGTGCACATCAGCAATGAGATGGTCCAATGCATGATTGTGGTATTCTAATCGGTTGAGTGCATAAGATTCAACATCATTATAGTGCACAATGTATACAGCGTACTTTTAACTTTAAGGTGGAACACTGTAATAACTTAAATATTTACATGAATATCATTATTTATATGATAAAAGAAAACAGAGTTACCAATTTGATTTCCTACAAAGTTCTATTTTTAAAAAAAAGGACTTCCTACAAAATTTCTAAAAAATGAAGAGAAAAACATCTGAGAAAATATGCACACAGTGTTAAACAATGTTCTGAAATTCTGTATATCTGATATTGATTAATAATGATAAAATAGCAAAAAATGCATGTGCTGAATATGTAGCAATAGTGGCGGGAGGGAGATATCTCACCTAATCATTGCAGCAACTATAAAATCCATGTCATTATGGTATAATTTTTCAAATTAAGTAGCTGCACAGATATTTAAAAAAATACAGCCTTGTCATAAAAAAGAACAACTTTTACAATTATTATTAGATATATTTTTGTTGACATTGGTTCCATTAGCATTCACATAAATTTTAGCACCTCAAAATTGCCAGAAAATGACATTATCTGGATGAAGAGTGTCCAATTAGGCCACGACAGCCAGATATGAAACCGTTGCCATGTTCTCACAAGTTTGCTACTCTATCAATTTAAGCAACAGCGCTTAGAATTCCAACAAAGACCCTAAGAGAAAATTATTACAATTTTCAACTATAAAAGGGTCACAGGTACCAGATAAAACATGTTGACCACTAGCCTATAATGAAAGTGCATAACAAAGGGTCCATCCCTCTGACAACCAAACAGTGTAAGAGCATCTGCATCTCCCTTTTCACTCATCTCAAGATATTCAAAAACTCAACCCCAACAAATCAGTTGCATGCTGGATATAAAACAGAATAATTAGGGCCCTCAGTTTAACTTAGGTTCAATTGATCCCCTACAAATCCACTCTTCGTATTGTGCTTGGGGTATAGAGAGTCTAGTAATTATGACGAAAAGTGTAAGTATTCGCGGTCATCAACTATAGATAAAGATGGCTTATTATCTCAGAAATCCAGAGACCGACAAGGCCTTTTAGCATCTATAAATCACTATTTGCAGCACCAACATCGATTCAGTTAAATTAAAAGGCAATCATGACATCAAAATTTAATTAAGAAAAAAAATGGAGATCAAAACAAAAGTCACAAAATCATTCAGATCTTTTAAATGGACAAACATAAAAAGCACCAACAAGCTGAGAGGAAGTGATCATAAAAAATTACCCCAGTTTGTATCTTCTGTTTATGAGTACTTGGTGCAGAAACAGATGGTGTTATGGGTTTCTTTCCAGACACTACATCTTTACCAGGCCTGGGCTTTGCATCACCAACACCAGAAGTGCTGATATTTTTAGGCAGAATTGAGGGCAGCTGCACCACTTTCTTATCCACATTCGTAACACCGATTACACTATTCTTGGAAGTCCTAGGAATCTCCTTCTGCAATGGAGTTGCTCCCAAATCTTTTGAAATAACCCTTTTCACTATGACAACAATGAAAACCAAAGAAAAAATATATATACATCAACATCACAATCTCACACGTGCAAAAACACAGAAAGAAACAAATGACTGGTATTTTTAGGAGAAGATTATTTACTGATAAGTTCACTACCTTCAAGTTTATCATCCAGTGATGGATTGCTCCATTTAAGAGAACTTTGACGTTGTCTGTACAGTGACATCCCCGAAATCGAAATCAACACAAGACATCACCCATCATACAAATATTAAAATCAAAGTAAACATATAATTCGAAACATGTTGAACAAATCAGAATTGTTTGTAGAACTATAATTATGATTTGAATCTAATCATGATTCATGACACATTGACACCCGAAGCACTTAAGATACCGTTTTCGAGACACTTTGGTGGTGAATCAAGGCTCAATGAGGGAACCGAATTGAAGTTTATACAAAGGAAGACAAAAACACATGAAGGAAACCTAACCTCTTAAGAGATGTTTGAGGATCGACGTCCGGAGTCGGATTGTAAGAGCTCGAGCCGAGGCGGTCCTTGACGGACCTCTTGTTTCCTGCACCCTGGACCGTCCGATCGGAGTACATTTTCTTCAAATTCCGGTTTCAGGTGATTCGCGCGTAGACGAAAAATTAGGGTTACAGGTGAGGGAGAATGGGCGGGTTTTGAAGAAGACGAGAATGTATTGTTGTCGTTCGAGTGCTTTGCAGGAACGCATTAGATAACGTGCATCATTCATCTGATGCCCTTGGATTTTTTTTATTTTTTTATTGTAAGATAGGTGAGAGAGACTTTTCATTAAAAAGCTAGAGTCCAATTTAAATTAAAAGAAAACCAAAACTTAAGGGGGCAACTCAGCAAATCTGTCCATGCAACCAATGAAAAAACAACAAGAAACAACAAAACAAAAGCATTCTGCCACCCCTTAAAAGACATTCACCTCAAGCCTAGCTTTTAATGAAGATTAGCTTACCTCTTAAAAAACCAATCTTAGCACCCACACAGACTCGACCCCAAGATTTGATAAAATAAACTGTCAACTCCCACACATTGAATAGACTCTTGAATTGTGAAATACCTTACTATTTCGTGTCAACCAGAGAGCCCATACGACCGCCGGTATAAAAGATTGAGACACTTTCGCCCGCACGCTTCTGTCTCCCCTCGCTTTCATCCATCGGCCTACTTCCCAAAGCCCCTGTAAGGATTATCCTAGCAAGTCGAAATCCGTTGCCGTCTTTAATAGCGCCCAAAGACCCGAGGCAATCAGACATGTGATGAAAAGATGCTCCGGAGTTTCCTCTTCCAACTCACACATTATACAAAGAATATCCGCATGTAAGAACCACTTTGCTTTGTATGTTTTGGTAAGAACTCTTTTTTGAAACATAAGCCATACGAAAAGTTTTCACCTTTAGAGAAATTTTCAGGCCCCATATTTCACGCCACTTCGGGGCTGTCGACAATAAGCGAGGGTGGTCTCTTCTCAACCACCTGTAACAATTGCTATCGAGAAACCTTATCGAGGTTGCGGGCGCCAAACTGTCTCATCCGAAAGGTTTGACACTTCGATGGCAGATAGTTCCAACAGCAACTAAGAGAAAACCTCCTCCTCTTCCTCCGAAAGCACACGGAACAGCATGATCGAACAACTGTTGCGTTGATGTTGTATTGCGTTTTTTCTCTATTATAATCACGACTTTTCAAATCCTTAATTAAAAGTTGACCGATTTTGACGGCTTGTCATTCTACCTTACGTAGAGCGTGAAAACACATTTTAAACATATGGTTTTGAATAAATTAGTTCAAAATGGACTTTGAACATATTTGTTGTTGTTTAAATTTCTTATAAATAGTAAACATGCTTATCATAGTTTAAAAATAGAGAATAAGCATTTATCAATGTCTGTTAGAATAAGCTATAAAATAATTTTTTACTATATAATTGTCAAAAATACTATTTCTAAAAGTACAAGTTAAATTTAGTTTTTTTTTAATATAAGAATATGGTTTTATTTATAAAATGATGATGACAACTCATTCTCCATTAATATTAAATTAATGAAATTTTGGATTCCACGTTAATTTTTTAAAAAATAAAACTTGAAAAAGAAAAAAAAAATATAGAACATGATTCCTATTAATAAAAAAACAACTAAAATATTCTAGCTATAATCTAAATTTCATCCAAGAAAAAAAAAATTACAATCTAAAGTTTTAATCTTGCATGTGTCATCTCAAATTTTTAGATGATCAAATGAATATTTAGAGGAGATGAAAAGATCTGTCATTAATAAATAAAATGAGTGTAGTAATGTCCAATATATTTTTATTTTAAAATAATTCATAAACTATATTTAGAGGAGATTATGATTTTTTTAAAATTGTTTTCCATTTAAAATAATCCAATCATCAATACAGAAAATCCTACATTACGCGACCACGTTGAGAGAGAAAAAAAAACGCGTTATTATATAAGCCACATGTTTCACAATTTTATGTGATTTTAATGTTACATTGAATATGTAAAATATATTGAAAGGGTTTTTTGCATGTATACCATCCAAAAATATGCTATTTAATTTTATACCACTTCAAATAAACTATTTATTTTTATACCATTGAAATAGGTAGAACTTATGCATATTTACCATTTAGTTAACTTCCATCCAATTTTTCATTAAAACCGTTAAAGTATTAGAGAAACTAACAAATTATCCTTTTTTTGCATATTTAACCTTACCAAATACAATATTTAATCTAAAATCCAAAAACATAAAAATTAATCATAAAAATTATTAATTAGCATAGATATAATAATTATTAATATTTACATTAATAAAATTGAACTAAAATTATTTTGAGAACAATTAATAATATATATTATAAAATACAGATTTTTTAAAAAAGCAGATCTTGATTGGAAGAAAAGAAAATAAGAAGTAAGGGTGAAATGGCTCACGATTGATTTAGAAAGAACATAAAATTAATTAGATCATTATATTTAATTATTTACATTATGAAAAAAATAATTATATGTTAAAGTTATTTATGTCAATTGTATTTCTTAGTTAAGAAACTAACTATAGTTAAAATCTATTTTAATTAAAAATGATAAAATAGGAGCACATTTTTATATTAAGAAAATTTTTAATTGTATAAAAATAAATACTTTATTTGTAGTGGTATAAAAATATAATAATGATTCACAAGCCCCATTATATAGGCCCCATGTAAGCCACATGCGGTGGCATAGGTGGTATTATCGATAATACCCTCCTAAGCTATCCGCCACTTCAAAAAAGCATTCCGGTCGGCTTACTCATCTCTGACGACCGGCATTACCACCCCTGGATTCCTCTCACCGCCCTCTATCATATGAGAGGTGGTTATGCTACCTTTCGAGCCCTCCTTTAACATCCACCTCCTCCTATCTCCACCTGTACTTTGAAATTCAGATACATTTGAAATGTATCTGACAAACCAGTTACATTATGTTATGCGAGTTTTTTTTGCACATGCTTTTGTGATTTTATGTAATGTTATTTAATGAATGACTATTTTTTTATGTTAATTATATAATTTTAAGTTATATTTTTTGCTCCATTTATATGATTGTTGATCCTTTTTTCATTTTTTATGTCTTTTCCCTAGTAATCTAATTACATTTTCAGAAAAATTAAGATACATTTTCTGCAAAAATCAAGATACATTTGAAATTTGCCTATGCAATAATCTAATATTGTTGTTTTACCTCCGAGAAGTGAGCCCTATTTCATCTTTTTTTTAGTTTAAGTGAATTACTAATTTGTTATGTTACATATATAAGTTTCATATGCATGATTACATTTTAAAAATTCAGTTGCATTGAAAATTCAGTTATAATTAAATTCATAAACATCATTCTAGATCCAGTTACATTATATGAAATCCATATCCATATACATTTTGAAAACTCAATTGCATTAAAAATTCAGTCATAATTAAAATTCAGATACATTTTGCTAAATCTAGTTACATTCTATAAAATTCAAATGCATGTTTAAATTAAAAAAACTCAATTGCATTAAAAATTCAGTTATGTATAAAAATTCAGATACTTTGTTTCAGATTCAGTTACATTTAATGAAAATTATATGAGTGTTTAAATTTCAAAACTGCATTGGAAATTCAGAAGAAAATAAATATACATATGTTTTTTTGTTTTTTTTTTTAAAAAAAAATTCAACTATTACGAGGCATAGCATCCCTCTCATCCCTTTTCTTTCTCCTTCTTCATATCTCTCCAAGGAATCCATGGTGAATCATCAACATATACAAGCAAAACTTTTAACGGTCTTAGCCTAGATATCAATGAAGTAGTCAACTCCAACATGGCCGATCATAATCCTTTTTACCCTTACAAGAAGTTAGGATGCAGAGAACTACGGGTCCATTGGACGAATGCAGAGAACCAATGAAGATGTTGGAAGAAATTAAAAGAAATCGAATGCCTCCTCATTGAAAGGGATTCAAAGCCCACCCACCCGTTCAAATTTGAACTTCTCCCTCACCACCTCCATCATAACCCAAAAATCAGGCGTGCTCTGGTACTCTGCTGGTATCACAAACCTCCTCATCCCCTCCCTGATGTACACCGCCACGCACCCCCTCGGAACCGCCGCGGCCTCCTCCTTCTGGCGCTCGATTTTATTGTGCTTGTTAGGGTTTTAAGGAGGAGATGAAGTGGTCGGGAACGGAAAAAAAAAACACGGGAGTTTATAAGAAAGGGTATTTATGTATTTTGTTTTTTCAAGATACTTTGAAAGTCAAACAGCTAACCAATTAAATTTTAACACCTAATGGAACTTATGAATGAGACTTATATTTTGGGACTCATATAGCAGGACTCATAAAAATAAATACCACATTTTTTTTATATATTGAAATTGTACCATATCCTCATTACGACGTTGCATTATAAAAACGTTGAACGAAGAGATCCGTCGATCAATCAGAACCGCTTGATCAGAGCAAATCACTCATCCGACGGTTCTCGAAACAGACTGCAAGATCAGCCAATTCGTACTCGACACGAGTCGTCATAAGAAGAAGGCAGAAAGGGGGCCCTTAATCTGCCATTTCATCCAATAAAAAAAACACCCAAAAATGTCCTATCTAAAACAATGATTTGCAAAAGAGAACCATTATTAAGTGATCATGTCAAATCTTAACTACCAAGGGCATTGAATCTGTTTCCAACGAACAGTGAAAAATAAAATAAAATAAACAGCACCCATAGATTCTAACCAATCTCTTTCCCTTCAATAGTTGCATCTCCTTGGTTTGGGATAAGAAAAGGATGGAATTAATGGTGCACATCACATGGACATGGATTGACTGCTATATCAATCAGCCTCTCCGCGCATCCAACGAAAAACATATAATAAAGAAAAGAGTTTAGATATACTTTAGCCCATCTATAACCCCACACGTTAACAGAATATACTGTGTTATCACAGTGTATCAATGTGGAGTTTAAAAAAAATTATTTTTTCAACGAAAAAAAGTATTATTGTATCTTATTATATACTTCATTTTGAATAATAGTATGTACTTCAATGAACAAATATTTAATTTTCAAAGGAAAAAAAAAAACTGTATGAACAACACAGGGAGCTAAACATATCATTTTCTTTAAAAGAACAGAAATTATAAAAGATGAGATACAGTTATGGATGAATTTCACCAGGTTTCATCAATTCCAAAAATCTTGTACATGTTTAACATGTGATGTGACACACGATAAAAACTGATAGTATTTATTCACATCTGATTGCAAGTGAACAAGGTTTAAGATTATTGTGTTCACTAAACTAACACGTGAGATGAATATTCTCCTAAACAATTTCCATTTGGGTTTTTATCTTTCATTAATAAAAGGGTGATCACATATCGATCAATTTTTTTTTAAAAAATAATCTCTTAAACCTTGCTTCAGTGAGGAAACACAAGGGGGTAACCGTTTAATGTTGGGAATTCAACTTTCAAGGAATGCAAAGATGCACTATAATGCCCCGTTTGGATAGCAGAATAAATGAGTATAAGGGTAGCATAAAGGTGGTATAAGAATGGATAAGGAAAATAATTGTTTGTTTGCATGGTATAACTTGATATTATTAAGTCAGTTTAAACGAGTATAAAAGAGTATAACAATTCTAAGTAACCCCTAGGATAAACTATACTCACTTTATCTATTCTCGTGAGCACACATGTCAAATCAACTTTTTACACCTTATCACACCAAATCATCTATCAACACCTCTTATAAATCAAATGGTCCACATGTCAAATCAATTTTTTCACACTTGGGGGGGGGGGGGGGTAAATGAATATAAGGAAACAGGGAATGATAGTACACTGCATGGATTGAAAACACAGAATGCAACAGTGAGGACCAAAAAAATAATAAATTTTAATAAAATTCAAACTGATTATTGTCTTCAATTTTTTTTCCTGGTTTAATCTTCTCGAGTGAAGCATGGAAAGAAATACCTCTTCCAATTTGTCAAGATGTGGTTGTTAAACTTGTTTATTATCTAATCACTACTTTCTCAACAACATGGAATAGAAACCATACTAACTACACTGTTTAACAAATATATCCAGGTTCTAGCTTTTTTTTATTCCACAATCCACAGCACATCCAACAAAAAAAAAAGGGGGGGATCCTTGCAGACAAGGAAAACTTGAAGTCATTCCATCTCGTCAGTGGAGAACAGAAACACCAAACAATAGAATGGACAAACAAATCTGTAACATTCGACTTTCATTCATCCTCTGCAATCAAGCAAGAACAAAACTACCACCTTTTCTGCCAAAGGATAACCATCAACCATCATGTGAATTTCATCAATAACAAAACCACACAATCCCTCCCCAACAACTCATATGCTTTTCAGAAACCTTGATTGCTCCAAACCACCCAATTCTAAAATCAAACCAAAAATTGCACAGGCAGACTTCACATGAAAATGCATTCAATTCAACTTTCTCTCAAATACATTAAAAAAAATCATCCAACTTTTCTTTTATACATGCTAACTAATGGTAAGAGATGGATTACCAAACCAGAAAGATCCATGTCAAAATAACATAGAGAGTCAAGGATTACCCGAAACTCGGCCGCCGTCATCACTGTGTACCTCTGCAAGAAAAAACCCATCGATCAGACGTCTGAGAATCTCTGTGAAAACCAAAGGAATAGACGGTGATGATGTGTACCTTTTGCAGGGTCTGGGGGCATCAGCGACCTTGTAAATCTCCGGCGTTACTTCCGTCAACCACAGACCGGGGAATATCATCTGAAGACCCAAATCAACAATGAATAAACGAAATTTTGAGATTTGAAAGAGAGAGAGAGAGATTGAGATTTACGTCCAATTGTTTCCGGACGGACTTCGGTCGCTTCTTCGGCCGACGAGAGGGTTTCGATCCGGTGAGCCCAAACACGTCCTCCTCGATCTCCTCCCTCGTCAGCGACACGGAGAATCTCGGCCGTTCCTTCTTCGCCTCTCCCATCGCCTCCGATCCGCCGCCGGAGGCGGCGGCGAGTCCCCGGAGACGGAGAGACCACGGCAGGTGGTGATTCTCCGCCGGCGCAGTGGGAGGCGGAGAAGGCGGCCTAGGGTTCCCCTTGCAGGCCGTCCTCCTCGTCCGCAGATTCCACGGCTTCGATGGCGTGGTTGCCACGCCGCCACCGTCGTTGACGGCGGCCGCGGCGGTGGCGACGACGACGTCTTCGGAGAGAGAGAGCCTCTCCATGTTCTCCGCCGCCCTCTCGAGGTGGCAGAGGAGCTTCGCCCTGATCTCCGCCAGGCCGGAGTCGCCGTCGTCAACCTCCGGCGTCCCGATCGACGTCGCCGCCGGAGGTCGGAACTTCACCTGGAGCGGAGAGGTGGAGGCGGAGGCGGAGGAGGAGGAGGCGAAGTACCTTCTCCCGGCTCCGGCAGTGTCGGATCTCCCGCCGGCGGAGCGGCGATCGTGGCGGCCGGTGGTCCGGTGGGCCTTGACGCAGCGGAGGAGCCTCTGGTTGCCCCACTTGAGGTCCGAAATTGCGAAGTTGTGGAAGGTCTTCGGTTCTCGGCGGGGAGGGCCGTCGACCGACTCGGCCGCCGTCGGAGGCGGAGGGGGCTCTCGCTCTGTGGCCTCGGCCGTCACCATCGGATGGTGGATCGAGAACGATCGGACGGTGTAGATCGATAGAGAGTGAACGTTTTAGGGTTTCGAAAGAGGGGAGGAGAGGAGGGTCTCGTGGGATCGCCGTGCGAAAGAGAGAGAGAGAGAGAGAGAACCAACGTTCGCATATGGAGAGGGTTAGTTTTTATTTATTTTTATTTATTCTTAATATGTCCACGTTAAGATGTTACGCCGTAACAGTATAGGTACGGGCGTTGGGTTCGCCGTGGTTCGCTATCTATGTTTCTCTTTTTCTGAATGAGTAGTTTAAGTTCTGAGGTTCCGCATTGACAATGTTAGCTGGATTTCTTGCGAGTTAACATCATATATTATACACGCGGTGAGTTTTGGTTGAAGATTACCGCCTAAGATCAGTTGAAGAATTGCACAATGGACAGTCGAGATGGATAGAAAAGAGAGAGGATCAAAATGGGGTATAGTTTAGACGTCGGTGTTTGGACGGTGGATGGATAGTATGGAGCATCAGGTGTTATCAAAAGGACGGTCGAGATCCATGGAAGGTGCATAAATCAAGCATCTATAAATATTTTGAAAATGACAACGCATGCAAATAGTGCTGATACACTCAGTCTGTTTTATAACTCGTTTTGCAATCTCTTACGCTATAATAATATAGTTTATATTTCACTATTATATTATATACTGCGCTATCATAATATATATACTATAGTCCTTTTTTTATTTTTTCACCATGAAAAAAATACACTTATGTATCTCAGTATATGTTTCATTTCAGTAATAACATGCATGTCAAAAAGGTGAATGTATAATTTTATAAAAAAAGACAAACGGGGTGAACTGCAATTGGGTCTGTAAGGGGGGGCTACATGTATCTTTTTCCAACTTTTATGTCATGCCTTAATTAAAATATATATTCAAATTGTATTAAAAGTTTGGGTGATGCTTTATTTTGATTTGATGTGGTGTGTCTCCAATTACAACTTTGTGTTTTCATCGAATCTTTTAAAAAATCTATTAGTTAAAGGTTTAAGTTTATTTTGATTTAAATAAAAATTTGAGTAAAAACTTGATTAATATGGATATTGGTAAGTGATTATTAGGATTTTATGGCAACTTTTAGGATGTGTTTGTGCATAATTTCAAAGGAAAAATTAGATAAAGTAAGGTAATTTGGGTCAAATGAAAAGTGGTGAAAAGTAAAATAATTTTCTTTGACTAATTTTTATGATGTTTATACATATGGTATAAAAAATTTACATCATTTTTTCTTAAATTCACTTCTATGGGAAAGAGAAAATTTTTCACACTTTTCCTAATATACGACAAAATAGGAGATAGAAAGTGATGAAAAATTTTTCATTTTTTAACACAAACACTAGATTTTTGAATATTCAAAGAAAAATTTTCAATTTTCATTACTTTCACTCATTTTTCCTTTAACACAAACACATCCTTAATTAAAATTAAAATTTAAGTACACATTTGAATATAAGGCTAGAAATACATTCATACCCAAAGAAAAAAAAAATCCATGAAGCTAAACCACATTGGAATGTTATTATCAAAGTTGTGTAATACAGATACACAAATCAAACAACCTAATTAAAAGAAAATGAAATATGTTTGAATGGAACAACTATGATAGCAGAAAAATCATCCCTACTGAAACTTTAATTTTTATGAAAAGAAAGTCAAATTGCGACGGTTCAACACATGTGAACGAGGAATGCAAAAGGAAAAAAAAATTCAGAAAGGGAATGTCAATCTGTCATGGGTGGGGTAGGATTTGATGTAACCATAACTTGAGACAGCATAAAATAAAAATTTAAACAAGAAGTGTTTCATTTTGACTTGTAATCATAACTTGTTACAGCATAAAATAAAAATGGGGGAATCGTCCAGGTGCCCCTTGATCAGGTGTTTAATTTTTTTTTTTTCATTTCATCAATTTTTTTTTATTATTATTTACTCTTAAAATTTAGTCCTATTTTTGTTTTGTTCCTGATCAATGTCATGATTCTTATCCGTATATTAATATTACATTTATGTAATTGATCGTTAAATATATGTAATTGTTTATTACATTTCTATAATTTATATGTCCTTGGTTTTGTTCCATATATGATATTACATATTTGTTTTGCATAATTTTTATTGTAATTGTTATAAGAATGATAGATGATGTATATTATCTGTAAATGGTAGATTATGTCATTGGGTATTACATTTGTAGTTTTTGTTGTAGTTGTTATATAAATGTTAGTTTCTATAATTGTTTAGTACATGTATCAAGAAGTAATTCTACTAAAATATTACAATTGTTCATAAATTTATTTAGATGTTTGACTGTTTGTTGTATTTTTTATGTTGCTTGGAAAGCCCGTTTTTCGTTATGAAATATATTGAATTTCTAGTTCAAAGATATTTCAGTGGGTTTCATTTCATCTAAAAGGAAATGAAGAGGATTAAGGGAGAGACTACAACTGATCATTAAGATATGAAGAAAACATCATAATTCAAACAATTGATGTATCTATTTTAATGAAACTTTATTATTGTATCTATAACAATTTTGCGTACATTGAATGCACTTACAGATGATATTGTAACGACATCGAAAATGTATATATGACAATTTTGTGTTTAAACATATTTGCGTATTTTAATATTTTTTGTAGACAACTATTAAATATCTGTAATTATTTGTATAATTTCTGTATGTATCACATTATATTTCTGTATTTAACTAGACAACTATTAAATATCTGTAATTATTTGTATAATTTCTGTATGTATCACATTATATTTCTGTATTTAACTATCTGAAAGGGGTAGTTCGGGTATCACATATAAATTACAGAAATGTAATAACCAATTACATATATTTAACAATCAAATACATAAATGTATATTAGTATACGAATGAGAATCGTGGCACTGGTCAGGGGTAAAAAAAAAGAATTAGATTTCAGGGGTAAATAAAAAATAAAAAAAGTCCAGGGACAAAAAAAAATTTAAACCCCTGATCAAGGGGTATCTGGACAATTCCCCCAATAAAAATTTAAACGAGATGAAGGGTGATATTTTGACCGGTAATCAGGGGCGGACCTAAAGGTGGGCTCGGCCGGGCTGTAGCCCGGCCCATATTTTATTTTATTTTTTGTTTTTTTTGTTATATATATTGAGATAATATTACGTAGAAACTTTTTTCAATCATATTCTACCTTACACGTGTTTTGAATTTTTTTTAAATGATATATACTTTATTCAATGAGATACATGTATTTATTTAAAAAAATTAAGCGTATATTCTAATAAATTGTATGGATATATTTATAGAAAAAATGTAAATTTTATATCAAAATATATACCTCATTATTGTGAATATATGCTCAGGTGATTTTTTATCAACACATATAAGACTGAAATAGGGGTTAAAAAAAATGATGTCATACCCTTTCCGTAGCCCCATTGCAATCCACACCATTTTTCTTTTTTTTTAAATGATTGAATGTCTTTTGAATAACATATTATTTGGTATATAAAATAATTACATAAAATATAAGAATAAAAAATCTTTTTATATTAATATTTAATATAGCCCACTCAAAAATATTGTCCTGGATCCGCCCCTGCTGGTAATAGTAAGTGGAGTTGGGATCGTGTGTGTGATAAACACATAATATAACATAATATATGAAGTTTTTATTAGAACTAATAAAAAAAATGTAGGGAACGGATATTCAAATCCAAGAAATGCAATATACACCAAAAAATTCAGCATGCAAAATTTAAAAAATAAAGGGTTATTTGAAAAAATAACCTCCTAAATTGAATATTAACAAAACTACTCACAAATTGTATATTAGCAAAAATTAGTACTGGACCGATCAACGCTATTTTTTAACTGGAAGTGTCATACACACGTGCACGCGCGCACACAAAAAAAGAACTCTCTTTCACGTAAATAAAAAAAGAAAACAAAAGAAATCTCAGTTATTAAAATTTAATCAAATGTATGATTAAAAAAAAAATCTTCCAGGTTTTTCACTTATCACAATCGAATATATTTTAATCCAAAAATAAATCTATGCATAAAAACAAATCTTCCCGTAATTTTGGTTAAAATTACATTCAATTGAGTTGAGAAATATAAAAAAAATTTATTTCATTGTTAAGATATTATTAAAGTGAAGATTTAATGCAATTTTTTTTTGTGAAAGAAAGTTCTTTCTACTGGAGACATAAAGGGAGGTGCCTTATATAACATTGATCGGATCAAATACTAGTTTTTGCTTATATTCAGTCCTTGAAGCAAGTTTTGCTAATACTTAATTTTAGTGATCTATTTTTACAAATTGCCCAAAAACAAATTACATCATATACTTGACATTTACAATTTGGACTCCTAGACAGTTGGATGGTTGAGCTCTCTTTCTCGGAAAAATTGCATGGGCCCACCTCTAAAGGCTGAACAAATTCTCGATTGAAATGAGGGAGAGAAGGCCTCTCGACAGGTCGGGTCTAGATCCAGATCTGATTCGATCTGGATTTGATTAGACGTGTAATATATTTGATCCGATTTGAACCTAACATGGCGGACTTGAACAAACAAACGGATCGGGTCCGGATCCACCCCAACCCGACCCGTTAGACTCGAGACCCGATTGTTTTATTAATATATGTTCATATATTATAAGACTATTAGTATTAGTTGATACATAATTTTATTTTTTACTTAATTTATGTTTGTATCCATAAGTTCATAAATCATAATCATAATCATAATATTTTTTCATTGTGTTAATGTTGTAACTTGCAAGAACTTGATTGTTTAATATGTAATAAACTTGGTAATGTATTGTCGTCAGTTTGTTTTGGACAATTAACTTATTAGCTTTTGAATTTGTATAATTAATTAGTTTGTTGCATGATTTATGTTGATTATTTTAGTTAATATGTTAGTATTTATTGTTTTGAATGCTGTTTATGTTTAAACATAATTTCATTAATAATAATGTTTATTACAAAAATGTTCAAATAGAATGATAAGGCAAACAAATACTTGAGTTCTTTCATTTTTTTTTGCCAACCATCTCGTCCGGGTCTACATTCCCCGGATCCGTCGGGTCCTAGATTGGACCCGGACCCGTCGGGTTTTGCCACGGGTCGGGTCCCGTTGACAGACAGAGAAAGTAAGGCTGAAAGGATTGTTATTTATTTAATTTATTTACCGTTTATTTTATATAGGACCTATGAATGGAAAATATCATGAACATTCACTCATGTGTTCATTTTATTGTCAAAACATATGTTTTGAAAATTTGTAAAATATTTATTCATTTAATAATGAACATGATTTTAATTATAAAAAATGAAATAAACTCAAATGAATCGAATACATGTTTTTCTATATTATTTTTAATCAATCGTGTATATTTGACTAACTAAATATATATATACTCAATTGGACAAATCATATATTCTATTATAATTGCAAGAAACAACAGTGTATCATCACCCTTGATGATTGAATAGTTAAATACGACCCTTTCGCATATTATTAAAAAAATATTTTAAATACCAAATTATTTTTTCGTGATGTCTGTTCTAAAATAGATGAGTTTAAATTGTGAGCGTAGTCGACCGCCTACCCTATGTAACTAAGCACTGTCCACTTCCAAGAGTCTCAGATATACAGTAAGTGAACATATCAATATTATTGTATAAATTATAAAGGGGCACTATTGACTTTAAGCTTTCTATATTAATGATTATTCAAATTCATTCATCAATTTGCATAAATTTTAATTCATCCATAAATGACTAAATCATGCATAAAGAGTTTATGATTTATACTAGCACATTGTATAATAACAATTTATATATATCTCAAAACTATAATGTAATAGAAAAATGATACATCTCATCTAAAAAATCAACTTAAAAATGGCTTTGAAGTCATAAATTTATGGAAAAAATTGCATATCCCCACAGTGAAAGTTCACCTGTATCCATGTCCACCCTGTGTTTTATTTCTGAAAATCTATATAACCCTCCGAAAGTTTTCCTGATTCAGCAAAAAAAAAAAAAACCCTATGTTAAATCGTTATCAATATAGAAAAAATATCATGGAATATATTGTTGCTTAACGTCATCATAAAAATATATATTCATATAACCCCAAAAAGATTGTAAATATACATATTGACTCTCATTTTTCTAAATATACATATAATCTTCTAAAATTACGTGCTTAATTCATATCATCCCCTACAATTATCCAGTATTACTAACTCAAAGAAGATGCTGATTTAAAAAAAAATTACATGAGGTTATTTGGATAAACACATTTACAGCACCTTTAGATGATAAAATTTAGCAGAAAATTAACTCGGTGGCTTAAATCTTTATCCATGAGAGATATAACGAGTTATATGGATATTCAAAAAAATAAGAGGTCAATATGGATATTCACAAACATAATAGGGTTATGTGCGGGTGAAAGTGACAAGGGTAAAAATGTTATTTAATCATATGTGGTTAAGTTAACCATACCCTAATTTCAAGATGCTAACAGAGGGTATATCAATATAACCCAAAAAACATGGGATTATATGGATTCTCAAAAAAATGAGGGGTCGATATGAATATAAGCAAATTTCAGGGGGGGTTATATACATTTTTCATATTTTTTTTTTTTATGGAAGATTGACATGAGCCTTTGATAAATCAGGCAAATACCGAATGGGTGTTACATTCCAAACCAACATAAGTCAAAAAGCAGAAAATCTCTCACCCAATCATGTAGAAGAGGATTCTACTAGCTGGGCTGAGAGAAAAAATACACATGAAATTACATAGCTATATCAAGTTTTCCCCTAACAATAGACACCAAGGACGCCCCCGCACAATGCGTCCCCCATAGCTTGATAAAATGTATGACTCGCTCCCAAACATTTTCCACGTATGCTCTTGCATTCCTGAACAGAAGATGATTTCGTTCTAGCCACACAGCCCAACACACGGCCGGAATAAAAGATTGTGAAACCTTAGCCTGCACACTTCGGTCCCCTGGAAGCTTCAATTTCCTACCGGCTTCCCACATGCTCTGGAGGGAGGAGAAAGAGGTGTCCAAATCCGTGACTTCTGATAGAAGCCTCCAGATCTGTCCGACGAACGGGCAAGATATGAATAGGTGAGCCACCGTTTCTTCTTCGGCAGAACAGAAAATGCAGGTTCTGTCTGCTTGGGGAACCCATTTAGCACGATAGGACTTTGTGAGCAATTTCTCTTGATACAACAGCCAATAAAAGAACTTAACTTTCATGGGAATTTTTGGTCCCCATATAGCCTTGGCTTTTGAAGCTAAATCTTGCCGCTGCGGTCTATTCCTTCTCCACCAATCGTAGCATGATTTAATGGAGAAACAGTCGCTTGGTCGTGGGTTCCAGATCAGTAAGTCCGGTAGACTTTCCACCACTTGTACTCCTTGAAGCTCTTGAAATAATGCCGAGTATTGGAAGGCTTCCAGGCCATGCAAATTTCTATGAAATTGGAACACCCACTCTCCTGCATGTGCTGACTGAAACTAGAAATCATTGACCTTTCCGGCCTTGTCAGTAGACAATACAAACAAGTTTGGAAATCTGGTTTTCAGGCATTCTTCTCCTAACCAATGGTCATGCCAAAAGAACACACTTTTTTCATTTCCCACTGTCCAGCGGATAGCATCCATGAAGCCCGTGGTGGCAGATAGAATGTCCCTCCAAATGCGAGTCAATCGCTGAGAAGGCAATGGAAATCTCTCCGCTCTCCCCTCCCCACGTAGGTATCGACCCTCGAGTATATTTCTCCACATAGAGGAAGTCCCCTGTAGCATCCTCCATCTCCATTTACAAAGAAGTGCACAGTTCATGTCTTCAAGGTTCAGTAAGCCTGCTCCTCCTTTTGCTTTCCTCTCACATACCGCATCCCATTTCACCAAATAAGGCTTATTGACCTCCCCTGATCCTTTCCACAGAAAAGACCTTCGTAGAGAATCAATTTTTTGAAGTACACCTTTTGGTATTTTGAACACTGAAAGAAAATGGGGAGATTCGAAAGCACCGCTTGTAGTAGAGTCACCCTTCCTCCCAAGCTAAGACTATTTTCCCTATATTTAAAGTATATATAACCTCTAACTAAATGAATATAACCCGAAAATAATTTTTCAGGCCTTTTTTTTATGACTGTGTATCTAAGCTCAATTTAAAGAGTTTAAAAGGAATTAGAATCTAAGAGAAATTAATTAGGGGTTCATGTGATCACTTATCTATTATTTTTAAATCCCTATAAAATTTTAAGTTTTTGTTAGGTCCTTAATGAAGTGAAAAGTCATTTTTAGACCCCTCTAACTGAATGTTATTCAAAATATCAAAAATGAATTCGCCCAAATACGTGAATGGTAATAATATACTGGGGAGTATTAACAGTGTAATAGAGATACTTAACAATGTGATGATGAATGTTTACAATGTACTAAAAGAATGGAGCAAAGACAGTTTATGCGAATGTTAACAATGTGTTGGGGAGTTTAACATTGTATAGGAAATGTATAGGAGATACTTAATAATGTATTGAAGAATATTAACATTGTATTAAAATAATTAAATGGGGAACATTTTCAATAATTTTTAACAAAATCTACCTAAAAATACTTAAAGATAATTTTTAACGGTCTTAAAAATTTAAAATAAATTTGAAAAGTCACATGGACCAAAAAAAAAATGTTAGCCAGAGTGACCGCAGGAACTGTAATCAATTTCTCCCAGGATTTAAATTGCCAATCGTGTCTATATGACCATCATATAGCGGCCAATCCGGTGGACCTTTCTTTTCAGGGGTTCACCATAGAAAGACGTCACACGCGATTACGCAATCCGAGATTGCGTAAGCCTAGCTAACGCACGTGCTCTTGCCAGGACGAGAGAGCTTTCGATGCGTCGTCTACGGTCACCGCCCTTTCATTTTAAAACAGTCCTGATCACTCTCACCTCCGCGCAATTCAGTGTACGGGATTTGATTTTCACGGACATGAAGGGGAGAAACAAAAAAGATACGGTGGAATTCGGAGAACCTGATCAATCTCACTGATGAGATATTTCAACGGTTTTAATCAGACGGTTGTGAAGAGGCGTTACTCATTTCGAAATGCAAGACAAGTCACGCGAGATTTGGCGGCACGTGAGAAAGATGATCTGACCCTGTCAGTTTGTTTTTATAAAACCGTCGGATCTTTAAATTACTAATACACCCCTACTATTATATTTATTTAAAACAAAGTATTCGCCGTAATTACTGTATTCCAATGTGTATCTGAAGAACAAGATATTATAATATCGGATATTCAAGTATTTCAAAGAGTGGTTAAAAATATGAATATATTTTAAAATATTCAAATGTTACCATGTTTTAAAATTATATAAAAGAAAAATATCACTAAATAATATGAGACTTAAAAATACTTAAATAAGTCTTTTTAAAAAATTTGACTTACAAAAGTTTTCTTTCATAAATTTAGAAAGTAAAATGATTTAATAACTATTATGATAAGTCTTTTAAACTTATATATGTCTAATATTATACAAAAATAATCCTTACGCAAGAAAATTACAAGATATAAATGACAAAAAAAATTTAAAAAGTTATGAGCAATACAAAATTTAAAAAAATTTGTAATCTAAGAATGACAATTTTAAAAATGTTAACATTTTTTACAGCATACATAAAAAATAAGAAACATGCTTTCCAAATAAAAAGCATTACTTACATTGATACTATTTTTCAATTAAATAATAGTGTAAGAAGTTTTAAATATGGTAAGAAAAACTTTAACAATTATTGAGAAACTTTCAATTGAATTATTAAAAGTAGTCATTTTGGATATTTCTTATCTTTAGAAGATTTTTCTGGGTATTTTCCTTCATAGATATTAGTATTGTACATGATACATTTTTATTTAATTATATGGTCTCTAAATGAGACAAAATCATTAAAGTATCATTTCAAAGTCTTCAATTTTTCTAATATGTCATATGATAATCTAAACTAATATTATTATTTAAAAATGATTTAAATGTTATTATAAAAAATATTCTTAAAATCTTGAGATTTGAAAAAATTCAATTCCATATTATATCATTAGCCTGATTGGATAAATATATTGATATATCTGATCCAAATCCGATCTCTTGAACTGGGATACCATATATTTTTGTTAGATTCTGGACCCAAAACCTTGAACAATTACCCTGAAATTTTATACTATTTTGTCAGATAAGATGAGTTCATTTCATGGGAAATTCATTATTATTTGATAATAAAAAAATTGATTCAATTTATAAAACTACAGAAACTTCACTTTCTATTGAGATATATGTTTTAAAAGATCAAAATATGAAAATAAGACTGTAAATAAGAAACAATCAAAGCAAGTCTTCTTATTTGATAACAATATTTTTCAAAAGTAGTCGCATATATAAGATAGTCGGTTAGATATATGGAATTGATCATATTTATCCAATGGCATACACAATATTCCTCATCCATGTCATGTTTATTAAAGTGCAATTTGGATGGGTGAAATGAATGTGTTAAATTTTATTTAATCCTATCAACTTTTTTTTTTGGTTTTTTTACGAAGGCCCGAACGGCTACATATTCCCAACAAACACACACTGACAAATCTTACTACTAGTGCATGACTTATATGCACATAATAAATTGTGGGTCTAGGGATGACAACTGAGTAGGTTGGACGGGTTTGATTAAGATCCTAAACCTTCTAATAAAATCTCGTTGCGCAAGTGACAGGTTTCATTATTCCATTTCAAACCCATACCAATGGTTTTTTAAAAGAACCCAAATATTTCTCAATTGGTTTCCAAAGAACTCAAACCGCCATGTCTCATTCCATTTATTAAATATTTTTTTATTCTTTTTTAGATTATAAACTAAATAATCATATAATATATATTACTTGATACATGTTTAAGTATTTTATCAATAATAATAATAATAATTTATGATAAGTTAGTTTTACTTATGTTAACTATTAATTTTAATAATATAAGTGATTCAAATGGGGTATAACAAACTGCGTGACTTTTGTCATTGAATCCAAAACCTGTCTCATATCTTCATTGGGTTGGGACGGGCTGAGTTCGAGTTCAATATTTATGGAACCAAATTTATTCTAATAGGATCGGATCGAGGTGGGTTTCCTATTTATTACATCCCACTGCCATACCTAATGTGTCAAACCTCTAATAACCCGTCTAGGACTTTAACTCTATTTTTTTTCTCTTTGTCATCAAGGAAGGATAGAAATTGGGCAATCCCCTTGGAGGAGGGTGTCCATGGCTACATGGCCCAAGCAGTTCGGATTACGAACCTAATTTTTTAAATTATTTGAATTGGGTGTGAGCCATTCATCCTAAATTGGTTGAACTTGAACATTCATTCATGTTAATTGCTCAAATTACACAACCAACTAATTAATTAATTCAAATCAAACATCTACTCTGGTTCAACCTGAACTCCAGTAAATCCAAAGTCAATCTAGGTTGGATTTGGATCTATAGGTAGTGTTATTTAGGTTAATTGCAATCCAATGTGGGAAGTGATTTCCAAAATTATATGTGATTCAAAATCTTAATTTATATTTATTTGAAAAATCTTTTATAATTTTATTTTTGGATATTTTAATTTTTAATTATATATTAGTATAATATTATGCAATAACTTTATAAAATATGAAATATACACTTAAAAGATATTAAAGATGTATTTTTTGTTATACTTTTAAAATAAGCATATTTAATAGCGTAACATACTAACCTAGTACATATAAGAATGACAACGTATACCGACACTATTTTGGTCAAACAAACCCGAACGATGGGAAAAAACAACGGGCTATGCGTCTGTTGATACGCGTAACATATTTAATCGCCATCCTCAGTGCACCCAAATTCATGGAACCTAAACAAAAATCAGGGTTAAAGCATATGTGTGTCCCTGTATACACGAGTAATTCCGTAATTCTATATAAATCTTTGTTGAAGTTAAAGCATTCGAACGATGAAAACTCACAAAAAAATCATGTCTTTGATGTCAACAAAAATTAATTTTGGGGCAGACGTACGAGTCTTTTAAAACTCACAAAAATCTATATACTTCTCTAATATCAACAAAAGTTAATCCTAATCAAACCAATTATATTTAGTCTTAATCTATATCACGAAAAGACTAAATTACCTTTAATTTTTTTTGCCCTTTCCAAATGATACTTCTATGAGAATGAAAAAACATAAAAATTTTACAAAGACAATTTGATTTTTAAATGGATTAATTTATCTTTATGATTATTTATATGGACTATAAAATCTACACAATTATACCGTGATCCAAGATTTTGATAATATTTTATAAAATTTGAATAAAAATTTAATAAAAAATTATAATTGAATTTTATGAGTTTTTAAAGACTTTTATGTATATCTCAATTTTAAGAATGGACTTATACGGGATTGCTTGTGTTTGCCTAGATGTGAATGTATGCGATCTCTCCTTATCCATTTCCGTATCTCGCCATAACAACTTACGCGGCACGTTTCGTAGCTCTCTCTCCCTCTCCTCCCGCCGACGGTATATAAACCCCCTTTTGTCTTCCCAAAACCGAACGTTAAAATCAATCTCTCTCTCAAAATCGCCTCTATTTGTTTGGCTTTCAAAACCCTAACCGATCTCGAGATCCCTCTTCAAGCGTTCTCTGGATCGACCGATCCGGAGCCATGGCGACGCCGGAGCTCTACGAAGGGCCACGGGAGACACCTCCGCGGCTGAAACCGCAGTCCCTCCACAGTTTCCCCCTTCCCGGCCTGAGATGGGGGAACCAGAGGCTCCTCCGCTGCACGAAACATCCGGATCGGGATGCCTCCCTCCGATCCCCCGATCGAGCCTCCCCGTCGAGATCCACCGCCGACGAGGCCTCTTCCAGGCCTCACCGCAGCCCGCTCTCCTTCTCCACCCCCTCCACCCCCTCCCTCCCCGAGAAACACAGATCTCCGCCGCCTCCCGCGGAGGCCAAGCGGAAGCTCCTCCTCACCCGTCCGAACGCCTCGGAGGAGGAGGAGGACGAATCGCAACCGTCGGTTAGGCCGTGGAATCTCCGGACCAGGAGGGCCGCTTGCAGGGCTCCGGCGGCGGGAACCGGATCTCCGGCGCAGGAGATCCAGCAGCAGAGGTTGCTCCGGCCGAGGTTAGGGACCGTTGGATCAGACGGTGGAGGGGAGAGGAAGAAGGAACGGACGAGATTCTCCGTTGCCCTGTCGAGGGAGGAGATCGAGGAGGACCTGTTCGGATTGACGGGTTGTAGACCCTCTCGTCGGCCCAAGAAGAGGCCCAAATCCACACAGAGGTTTCTAGATGTAAGATACCCTAATTTTTTTTTATTTTTGGTTGACGAAATCAAAGTCATTTTTTTTTTTGTTAATTTTTGGTGTTGATTTTGAGCAGATGAGTTTTCCTGGG
The DNA here is from genome assembly GCA_030737845.1 of Acorus calamus. NCBI lineage: Eukaryota > Viridiplantae > Streptophyta > Magnoliopsida > Acorales > Acoraceae > Acorus > Acorus calamus. Next base: position 4,271,928 of record CM060871.1, on the reverse strand, counting down.
TTGTGGTTGACGGAGGTGACGCTGGACGTCTACAAAGTCCCGGATTCGTGACGATCTCCGAAAATGTAAGATCTCGACCGTTGATTTCTTTCCTTTGGTTTAAATCTGACGGCTCTGTTTCGTTTCCGGAGTGGTTATGTTGGAGAAGCATTTCGTAATGCTAACAAATGATCTATTTTGGTTTATTTTATTTTTATTATTTTTATGTTTTAGATTTTAGTATTTAAAGAAAATTGTAACCCCATTGGATGGAAGAAGAAAAACAAAGCTTCACATTTATTTCTTTCTTGTGTAACGGAGCTTGTGAAACTCTGGAAAAAATATTTATTTGAATGATTTATCTAAGTTTAGGTTCATGGACTCTGGTTGTTCTTATAGATTGGAATAATGGTTTCTCTTAAGATTTTTTTTATTTTTATGTTTTTTTGGTTTGCATGGTATATCATTATGTGGTGAAAAGTAACACGTTTAATATATGTTTAAAATATGTATATTTATATAAAGAAACACCTACTTTCATTAAACAATTTAACGAATTGAATGCATGATTTTTATATTTTTTCTAATAAGGCATATTGCTCACGTAGGGTGCGTTTGGTTGCGCGATTGTAAAACTGATTCTGCAGGAATCTGCGATTGCAAACTTGATTCTGCAGGAAGCTCACTTTCTCAGCTTTTTGAAATCGCAGTTTTTAGGCACTATTTGCCTGCAATCGCTGGGTTTAAAACTGCGATTACAAAACTGTTTGGTTGCGCGATTGCAAACGCAGCTTCCTGTAATCGCAATCACAGCGCAATCGCGCAACCAAACGCACCCGTAGTAAAAGATGTAATCTATTCGAAGTATCATGGAAAGAATGATTAAATGTACATCTTTCGTTTGGTCGATCAGTTGACCTTGTTGAGGTGTTCTTTAAGAGACAAATTAAGATGTTGTAAATTCTATAGTTTTTTTGCCAATGGAGACCCCCTGTTTTCCTCGGGTGTTTTAATTGTCACCAAATTTATACGGTAAAAAATATATATTATAATTTTAGTTGCATAAATCCAATCATTACGAGATTAATAAATGGAGCGTCAAGAAGTTTAAAATCAGCCCAACATTGAGTATTTTTAATCTTTATTTAAAAATGATAATTTCAAGATAAATTCAAGTAACATGGATTTGATTCAACTAATATTTAATTATATTTATCGATACTCTATATCCTAAAGCACTACAATAGTGCCAAAAGTTTTCATCTAAGGTGCTTTGTTATAAAAAAACCCTTAGGTTGTTCATTCATTCATAAATGCCCAAAACCATGTTATTCGGAACATTTTATTCGGTCATTCACAGATAAGCCCCCGTATCCCTCTTATTTATAAACAAGTCCCTACAAAAATCGGCCAAATTTGTCCTTTTCTATGGTTATTTATAGATAGGTCCCCAGATCCGGGCATTTTCAGATACACCCCTAGATCCCTCTTATTTATAAACAGATCCCTGAAAAATTGGTCACATTTGTATTTTTATGTGGTTATTTGTAGATAGGCGCCCAGGTCTCTCATATTTATTATTAGGTCCCTAACAACTTTTTTGAGAGATCTTTAAAGTTTCATCTTTTGTTTGAACCAATTTTATAATTAGACCCCTATCTATTTTATAATTAGACCACTTATTCAAATTTTAAGATTTATAATGAAATCTCTCGTATCAAAACATGACTCGCCAAATTTTAAATCAGTTATTTCATGGAGGAAGTGTATCCAATTGTTTTTTAGTCTCTCTCTCTTTTTTCTGGATTCTGACTACAGATAAAAAGATTTAAATCAGTTAATTGATTATTAGTATCATAAATATTATGAAATATTTATTATTAAATATTATGATTGCGTTGTTGTTTGAGAATTTTGATAAAACATAATTAGTTCTACGCGAAAGAGCTTACCTCGAAAAATGATGAGAAAACATTATTACATAACAAAATGGAATTTTATTAATGTTATTAAGAAATTTTGTAGAAATATAACAGGAAATGCTATTAGATACTTTTTTATTCATGCTATTAAGAAATTATGTAGGGACATGATAAGAAATGATATTATATAATTTATTATATAAATACATTTTATTGATATGCATTTGAAATCATGGTAATTAATATTTTAATGACTATAATTCGATAAATAAGATAATTAAATTTAAGTGATAATAAGTCAAATATATAATGTTATAATAAATTTGGAAATTAGAATATCAATTTATTTTTAAAATTTTTATTACACATTTGTTATTAAAGTCTTTGAAATACATTCCTTAAAAATCAAATATCTATTTCTATAAATTAATGCTCTTGAGACAACAGATGTTTGGACACATGAAAATTTTTCTTCACTTCCGATGTTAATGGGTAAAAATTATGTTTTACTTACTTATAGGTCGAGGATAATATGTATGTATAAATTTTCTTAATGTGACTTATGAATTCAAATGTTTTGCTTAATTCATTAATTCATATAAAAAATATTATTATTTACCTGTATTTTAGAGAATTTGATATCCTCGTATACTTTGAAGTCAAAGAAATATAAAATTCATTTGTCATGTTAGAAATACATTTTATTAATTCGCGCGAATGCGCGTACAATAAAACTAGTTTGATTAATAAATTTTGTTTTGGGCTTTCACAAATTTGTGAGTCTAGGAGGTCCCATAGCACTCACATTGTATAGGCTCCGTTTGGATCAGTGTTTCACTCACATTTGTGGGCTTGCGGCATGGATGCATCAAAACGTCCAAACCCAATCCCAAACATCATTCGACATCCATACCACGAGAAAATCAGACCCGTGTTCATAGTGTAAATTCAGTGCGTTCGAGGTCGCCTCAAAAGAATGATTTTGGCAACGCAGGGTGGATGTTAATTGGTTTTTGACCGTGTATTACAAATCTACCCTTGCAAATTTGGCAAAATGATAGCCCTGTCCCCGAAATTTGATCGACTTTTGCTAGCACTAAAAAACCAAAAAAGTGGTTCTTCAAGGTTTCTCCTCTCACCGATTGTACATGCCCCATCCTCACCGTTCGATTGATCTCCAACAACAAAAAATTAGGTGATATTCTCATCTTCTATCTCTCTTTGAACATTTTTCCTCTCCTTAAAATGATCCTATATGTATATAATGATAATGATTTGTGTAGGTTTTCACTTCTTTTCCCATATGAATCTTATTTTCCCCTTTACCAGTGTTTAATGTAATTTATGAGATCGATGTGACTATGTGAGTGTGAAAAACCGATGGATTACGGTGCTCCTCCGCTCCGTCTCTTGGTTCCAGGTAGTCAGTTTTAGCTTCTAGGTGGGCCAAATATCTACTCTGGTTGCCCCAGTGGAAAGGGAAAGATGGTTAGGGTTTGCTGTGTGGGGTGTGAAGGGGTATATATATGAGGGTTATTTTGGTAATGTGGGATTTTAGCATCCACAACTCTGCCAGGGGTGCCAAACAAGAGTAACAGCCAATGTGAGGGCTTGCCTAACTGCCCACTTGTAGTCTTCATTGTCAAACGCAGTTTATTGCAAATGCTGAGTTTGACATCCCACATCCAAACGTAGCCTTAGAAATGTTTAGATTTTTTATTTATTCAATTCAAAATAGAGCGATATGTATTTTTTATTAAAGTAAATATATCATTAGACGATATCTACAATTATTTTTTTTTGTGCAACTATCGACCATTTTATAACTATATAAAGCGAGTTACATTGGTATGAAGGGTAACAACAACATGGAGATATAAAAAGACTCAAAACAGGACAGGGGCCACCAATTCTCAACATAGAACCTATTTCCCCTTAACAAAACACCATTTCAGGTGAGCCATATCGCCCACAAGTCTGCCGAGATCATCATCTGAGCGACCTTCGCGTGGGTTCCCGATCTCCCCCCCCCCTGGAACTTTAGTGCGACTCCATTGAAGCCCATAACTCATCCATGTTGGAGAAATTCAACTGGGAATGGGAAGTCTCACCGAGAAGAATCCACAATTGGGACATTGGAGGGCATGCACAAAAGAGGTGCTGAGGTGCTCCACTGTCTGCTCCGCATTCGCGCACACCACTCACAGAGTGTCCATACCCGGCCTCCATATGGCTCTATATGACTTGGTAAGGATGCAATGTTGCAACGCGAGCTAGAGGAAAATTTTCACCTCTCATGATCTTCCACTTCCAGACCTGCAAAGTCTTTGGTGCCATAAACGAGACATTGGGTGATTCGCCCTCTTCCACCACTTATACCCAAGCTTGACCACATAGGTGCTCGCACTCCCTTCACTCCCCATGATGGGATCATCAGCTGTTTAGACTGGGGAGGCATCTGTTAGGCTATTTTAAAAAAATAAAAACATACATGATCTGTATTTTATACTGTAAAAATAATTGAGTGTAACAATTTTTAACTGAAATGATATGTACCAGTCCAAGTTCCGTAATATTCAATGTCTTCTTATAATCATTTTTAATGCTCGTTTATGAGTTTCACCCATTTTATATTCATGAGCTTAATTGTCAACTCTTAGTTTGTTTGTCCTTAAAACATCTAATTAACTATATATCCTTTTTCAACTGTTAAGTGGATCTCGACCTTTTATATAGTCCTCGAACATCTACAGTTCTCGGTCTCATGAAATCCTCGGACATCTATATTGTTTATTTCATCTAATATGAGGCAGGTGGCACTATCATGTCTCAGACATTATTAAAATTTTCCTCCACACCATATACCTTAATGCACCAAGATCAAAGGTGAAGATAAGTATTTTTTATAATTGAAATATTGTTTGTCTACATGATTAGCTTGTTGATGATGAATATGGCAATACACAAACTCGGTAGATGATAATGGTATACAATGTCTATGTGCCCAAATATTATTCTTATGTAATTTTAATGATGTAATTTCTATATTATGTGTGGACATTATGATCATGTATTAAGTTACATGTACTTATTTGTGAGTTAGAGTTTCTTAAACAGATTACCCTAGATTTTGAGAGGAAGATTGAGATTTGAAGACTATTACACAGATTTTGTGATATGGAAAAGTATGCAATGTTACCTTGGATGAAATACAGGCTTTTTTTCAACAAAGAGGTCATCCAAAGTAGGAAGAATCAACCCTTCTTTTAATGTTATGAAGATTCAATATATATTGGCTGTTCATGTCGTGAAAGCAATCCCAACTTATGATGTGTGTGTAATGCCCAAGATATATTTTAATTATTTAAACTTATTTTAGATTCTGATTTACCTGATCAACATCAAATCAATGACTATCTTATACAAACAAATTTTATTTGATTTTTTACTGTAAGAACAAGTCACAACTTCAAACCTGCCGTGGCCTTTGAGAGGGTGTCCAGTCAAACAGTTTAATTTGATTGAAACATTAAACCTAAAATTACATAAATTTCATTTAATTAGTTTTTATATTCTGATTTGATTGGTCAAAATAAAATCAATTAGTTTTCATATTCTGCTTTGATTGTCAAAATAAAATCAATAAAGATTCTTTTCTTGCCCCCCAAAGCCAATTACAGGTAAGTAACACCTGTAATTAATAATGAAACAGAAATAACATTAGGAATTTTAAGTCACATAAGCTAACAACAGTTGAAACTGAACCTCAATTAACACAAAAATGTGATCGAACGGTCACATTGCGCTCTATCCGATCGTACCTGTCAATTTGTTATTTTGCACGTGTAACGTTCAAACACCCTCTCTCATTAGAGATCGCATGCCTCTCCTTTACATATCTCTCACTTTGACCTCCAAACTGTACTCCCAAACTTCAGATGCAAAAGCGGGTTGTCATATCCACTTAAACTCACCAGGCGGTGACCGAAAAAATACTCTTCGAATCGAAAAAGCGAGGGAAAAAGAACAACCCGACTGGACTAACAGACTCAGCGTCCATCCGCGTCCATCACTCTCGTCCGTCAGAAAAGTGGACCCCGGAAGTGATGGTACCACGTCACGGTGTACAAGAAGACGGACGATCCACACGGACGGCCTCTCTCAATCTTACCTCGAACGAAATATCGAATTAAAAATATATATATAAAAATAAAAATAAATGAAGAGAAATCCCAAAAAACCAAAATCAACCCAATCTGACTCTCCTCACATAAAAACCCAATTTTTATTTATTTTTTACTTGCGAAATCACAATTGACGAATCCCCTCACAAAATTGAAACCCTAATTTTCCTCTCTCTCTCTCTCTCTCTAAATCAAGAACCAAATCAAACCAAAATTTCGATCGAGATCGAGAAATCATGTCGACGAAGCTCCTCAACAGACCGCCGGAGCAGAAGCACCGACCGACGTTGGTGGTCTCACCTCCGTTGCGTCCGCCCCTCCACAATTTCGATTTGTCCCTCCTGAAATGGGGGAATCAGAGGCTCCTCCGGTGCATGAAGGTCGTGCCGGACGGCGTGGCTTCATTCAGCGTCCCCGATCGATCTCCGCCGCCGCCGCCGGACAAGCCGTGGAACCTCCGCACGAGGAGGAACGCCGCCTCCCCTGATGAGAAGAGCCGTCGCCGGTCCCCTCCGTCGCCCCTGACGCCCCGGCCTCGGCCTCCTCGTCCGGCATCGGCGGCGGTGGTGCAGTACAGATCGTTGAGACTGAGGGGGATCGCGGCGGCGGAGGTGGCCGATTTGGAGGGGGAGAGGGCGGAGAGGAAGCGGAAGAGTAAGGAAGATGAGCGGAGTGTGTTCCGAATCTCGTTGTCACGCGCGGAGGTTGAGGCGGACATTCTGGCCTTGACGGGGTCGAAACCCCCCAAACGTCCGAATAAGAGGCCAAAGTTCTTGCAGAGGGAGCTAGATGTAAGTCAATTTTGAATTTTCTCTTCTTTGTTGATCTTGTGTTTTTGGTAACATAGAGTTATTGATTGTTCTTCTATTGGCAGTCGATCTACCCGGGCCTGCGGATTCCAAAAAAACTCACACAGGATACTTACAAAATCAATGATGTTCAGTAACTGGTATTATAGCTTTTGTTTCCTTTGTTTTTAATGGTTGGGATCATATAATAAATTTGAATTTGTGGAGAAATTATGGATTTTGTTCTTTTTCAGGTTAACGGTTCTTGGAATTTGGGGGTTTTTGGGTGCACTGACTATTCATGGTGATTTCTTTTCGACAAAGTACTGATGGTGGTGGTATATCTAACTCACATTTTGATTAGAGGGCATGTGATATTATGGTCTGGATGAGTGTTGATGTAAATTTTGATTTTGATTTTTGGTGAGTTAAATTTGTAAATTTTGATTGGTGATGATTATTTTGCACCATCCAGTTAATATGAACTCCAATTTGGATTCTTTGACATTCACTATCTATTTGATATATGGAAAAGCTAGTTATAGAACTTTATAGCGTTCATGTGTTTTTTTTGGTGAAGAATATGTGATGGGACTTTGAAATTTCTATGCATTCCGTTGTGAGGGCATGATTGTTGAGTGTTGAATAATTGGATTTCAAAAGGTTTATAGCGAGGTGTTTCTCACTGAGCACTGCATTAATGCGGTATAGTCTGTGTTTGGTGTTATCTGTTGCTTTCTGTGTGCATATGAACAATTAAGTTAACATTCTGATCAAATAATAGTCATCAGATAAAACTTGCGAGTGCTAGACAATGAATTTGTCACATCAAGAAACAACACCAATTGTTCTGGTTCTGTTTCAATACTTAATATTTCTTACTCATTTCCAGAGTTGTTTTTTTTTTGTTCTAACATTTTAATGATCTGAAAGGATCTTTCAAAGAAAACAGCAATATGTGAAGAATACATGGGAGGGTGCTCTGGGGTATTTAAGGATTTGGGGAAAGTACAATTTGGGGATGGTGGTCAGTAGTACATAGTGTGTTATTATTTCTGTTTTTTCTTTTAATGAGATTCCGGTCTTTGAATACTTGGAAGTTTTTCATTTAAGAAGAAATCCCACCTTTTTTTCCCAAATAAACAAGAAAACATTGATTTCAGCTGAAGAATTTGATTTGTGGATGTTAGGGGTTTGATCTAAGTGACTTTATTTTGATGCTGCTTGTGGAAGTAATAAACTTTGTTGAAAGTTGTTTGTAATCACAACTAGAGAATCATAACTAGAGAGCTCGCTGTAAGTACTGTCTGGGGGTATCTAATGTAATCTCATGGAGGGATAGGTTATTAGATGTTCTGCAGTCCATAGTTTTGTTATTTTCTTTTTGTTCCCTCTCTTTCTTTCTGTTCAATGTAACTCCTCGTCTGTTTGACTGGACATTCGTTATATCAATATTTGTTAGAAATCTCACCTTTCATGTCTCATTTTCCTTGTCATCTATTCTTTTTCACGTCATTGTTGCAACACATTGCTGCCCCTGGTATTTCATTTATTCTAGTGGTTCTTCTTGAGTGACCTTCATTGCTGGGAAGAAATATCACGAACTTTCATCTTTTCTTTAGGGATGAACTCTATTGAATTGCTTGTTTGAAGTTTCAGGTGCATCAAAGTCTTGATTTAGAATCCTTTCATTATTACCCAGTTTGAGTTGTGTTCTGCAAAATATCAGGAAGCAAAAAAGAGGAAGAATGAAATACAGCTTCTGAACTTATATATTATTTGATGTGAACTTGACTTGTTGATGTAGAACAGAAAAGGCATCCAAAAGAACACAAGCACAATGATGTTAAGGATTTGTTAGTCGAATTTGGATTAGGTTTGTTTAGAATTAATATTTTATTGGATTAGGGTAACTCTTGATCAAAGTGAAATTCTGGAAGAGGTTCAAACTAAGGTAATCCTTATGTTTTCATGGGTATTATCAATTTATGTTTCAAAGGCTTTCTTTATTGGATCAAGGAGGTAGAAGATTATTTTTCTTCAATGGAGGTACTTGAAGGTAAGAAAATCTAGAAAATCTAGGTGGGTAAAAAAGATGTTAAAAGGAAATTAGCTTTTAAAATTATGTATTTTGTTAGACACATCTTTTTATATCTAGGGTCCGTTTGGAAACACATATTGAAAAATAGATTTTGGAATAAAGCTGTTTTTAAGATGATTTTAGACCTTTGACTTTTTTGGGATGCTTTTTTTAATTCAGGAATCAATATTTGAAAGATTTAATGTTTGGTAGAAAAAGTTGATTTTCAATTCAAAAAATCGATCCGACCAAAAAGCGTCTTTTTAATTTTAAAAACACGGTTTCGGGAGAAATTAAAAAGAATCTCTTTTAATTCCACCGGAATCGACCCGTTTGGTTGCGCGTTTAGGCGGAATCCGCTTTTTAAAAAGCGGAATCGCCCCCAAACGCGCTACCAAACGGACCCTAAAAGATGTTTACTTCTTCATCAAAAGGTGGGAGTCTCAGCGTTTAAAAACAAGTTTAAATTAGGGAAAATAATTAAGAGTTCTAAAGATAATAAATACCCAATACGGTTTATTTTAAGAATTCTACCGAAAAAGTCTCCTTTAACAATCTCATAATCTAAAATGACGCAAATTAACTTTGTCTCTTATGATTTTTAAAATCACTCTCACCATATTTAAAACTTTTCACACCATTATCTAATTAAAAAATTATATTAATATAAGAAATGATTTTTATTTGAGATTGCTATTATATGTTTTCAAATTTTTTACATAAACTAAAAAAAAATGTTATTATAAAATTCGTCATTCTTAAATTTACAAGAGTTTTTTTATTTTTTTCTAAATTTTTAAAGTTTTTTTTCATTTTTTTGTTATTTATATATCTTATAAATATCTTGCATAAAGATGCTTTTTTTTGTATATTATTAAATATATATGTATGTACCCTAAAAGATTTTATAAAGTTTTTAAATATCTAAATTTTTTTTTCAATTTTTTACAATTTAACTCTTAATAAATATTTAGATATACAAAAAATAATAATAAATTTCATAACAAATAAAAAATATTTTATTATTTATTAAAATTATTTAATTAGGGTGCTAAATAATTGAATATATGTGATGATATTTAATAGTAGATAATATATGGGTAGTCAAGTCGTTTTATCTTAAAAAATTATGAAAGATGATTTTTTTAGGTAGAATTTTTTTAAAAGACTGATTTGGATATTGTCAATACATCTTATGATTTTTTGGTATTTTCCCTTTATATTTTATCTTTATATTAAATGTGATTTCTAAAAAAATAAATTTTTAAAAGCCGTTCAAATTGTCTTTGAAATGCAACCTAAATTTTATTACATAAAAAGAATATATATCTATGGACCCTTCCACAATATTTTTTTGGGTTTTGTTATTTTTTAGTACTTGTAAATTATATGATTTAATGATTAATCGCTCACTTATTTAAATTTCAGTTTAAGTAGTTATATTTATATGGTATATTTCTTATTAGTTCCTCCTATACGTTAATTATTTTATTTTCTTTTTAATATCTGAGAGGTAATAAAAGAAATATATCATTTAAATTTAAAATTTTAAACTTAAATATAAAAAAGTGATAAATCAATAACTAAATAACCACTGAATCAAAATATCAAAATATTACATGGGACATAAAAATAAAAAAACTTAATTTTTTTTGTTTTTTTTTTTTTTTTTTTAAGACAGGATTGATATAAATCAATGCCAATGCCAAGATTTTGAAATCTATAATCAATCAATCAAAATCATTTTAAGGTTCATTTTCTTAGGATAGATTCTTTCTGTCTATTCAATGAAACTTTTCAAAGAGTTCTTTCAGTCCCTATCCAAAACGCAGACAGTACAAATTTCAGTCAAAGCCTGTCAGACAGATTTGACCAGTTCTCAAATCAAATTATTTTATTTTATTTTCTTTGCAATCTGTAGGTTATGTTTGTACCATTTTATTTCTAAACAACAAACAGAGTTTTTTAAATTTATTTATTTTCATTCAATCTTATTTTATATTTATTCTTTTATTTAAAAATAAATTTTTTTACTTTTAATATCCAAACATGGATAGTTCACTGTATCACTAATTGTATGTGAGAGCGTATAATATTTTCAACATTATTTACGTATGCACAGTAAGAGGATTATATTTTTCTAAATGAAATTAAATTTGAGCATATTTATTTCTATAGCAAATATCAAACAAATTGTTTGAATTGGGGATGAAAAGAACAAAAGGAGCAGGGGCTACACAGGTTATAAATCATTATAATGCAATTATGATCGTATGAACAAGATATACTCCATACGTAGATTCACAAAAGTTTATACCAATTAACAGATGAAGTACACTTATGTACTCCAACATTATATAATTTTTTTCCCTAAAAAAAAAGAACATTATATGAATTGCAGGTATATGATTCTTATAACTTGATTGTTTGGAATTTCATACATGATATAAGTTAAACAAAAAGAATAATTTCTTATTTTAAAGTTTGACTATCAATAGTTACAGCCTTTATCACCGATGAAAACCTTTTTATATTTAAGATATAATTTTTGGCGGCTTTGGGTTGTATTATAAGCAAAACAAATCATTTTACACCTAAAATAATGATTTTTTGTTCTTTATGGTTAAAAATAAATATATTATTCTTATGTATAAATATAAATAGTATATTTTCTTAGAGTAATTAGGCCAAAAATAAATGTATTTTGGTTTTCTATGATATTAAATGATGTCAACAAGAATAGTAAGAATTTGAATAAAATATTTTCGATAGATTCCTACCAATTTTATGTTTTGAGCTTATTGTTTGAATTTCAATAAAATTTAAAACGCATGCCTACTATTTTATAAAAAACAAGAATAACAATTTTTTTTTTTTTTGGTGTAAGAAAAATATACATATTAATGACATAATTTCACTCCCACCCCACTCCTTATGTTTTAATCCTAAAGAAAAAATAGTATACTAAATTTAGATGATAAAAAAACTCATGTTTCTAATGAGAAAAACCTTGGATTATAAATCAATCTACACAAATAAGAATCTTAGTTTGATTTAATTTTGCTGCTGAAACACTGGTCATCTTACAATACAAAAACATCCGTTCTTAATTTATGTGTGTGTGTATATATACATATGTGTGTGTGTATAATAGAAGTATATGTATTTAATGAAAAAAATTATAATATCTTATAAAATTCAAAAGTGAGAGTAGGGATGACTCCTTAAAACTTTTCTTAGAATAAAAGAAAATAATTCTTCTTATCATATTGCAAGAGTCAAATATTAAATTTATAGATATACAAAAAAAAACCTAAAATAATAAAAATTGAAAAAAATAATACTAGAAAAGCAATAATGTTATAATAATAACTCGTTAACATTTTATTTGCGGGAGCTAAATGGATGCTTATGAAACCCTTACCCACCACAACTTCAATCAGTCAAAAATATATTATGTTTTTAGTTATTTTAGATTAATTTCTTTTTACCATGATGCATTTTAATAAGAATCCAAATTCCTTAAATCATCATGTAACCCACCCCACAACCTCTTGTGATTGATCCCCTCACTCTTTCTCCGTGCCTTGTTTTTTTAATTAATTATTTTCCATCTGAACCGATGTAACTTCCTTTTATTAAGTTCTAAATGGCCTACCTTAATCCAAATTCTATTAAATTATCTGATTAGTCAATGAATATTCATTTTCACACATAGACAATGATAATAATAAAAAAATTAATACCCAAAAATGTAATTTCTATCAATTCAGTAAATGTACTTAAATATCTAACTCTTTTTAAAATGTGATTACCTATTTTCACAAAATTTAAAAAATGAGTAGCTAACATAGAAAAATATTTAATAAGAAGCAAACGAAATTATGTAATCATATATATAATTAAATATAAATAAGTAATCTCCCTAAATAACTTGCGTATTACACAAAATTTAAATACTAAAATCAAACATCTTTTTTAAAGTGTAAAAAGACAAAAAAGATATTTTACTACTAAAATATTTATTACAACCAAACTTACAAATTATTAACAAATTAAATTTGTTTACTAACAATATTTACATATCTCAATATTTATCACAACTCAAATGACATATTTAACCCAATGAGAGAGAGAACATAGACGAATTGCTTTATTTAATGAAGAATATGAATAATAAATTTTAAAGGAAACATACCCAAAAAAATCTGCAAAAAGATAGAAATATCTAAATAAGTCATTTTTAAAATTATTCATAAAAAAAGTCTTGTTCCAAAATTTTAGAAAATAAAATTATTTGACTGCCCTTATGTTATTCACTGTATGTATTTAATTATTTGACACTCTAATTAAAAAATATTAATAAATAATAAAATATTTTTTTAATTTGTGCATGAAGTTTATTACTATTTTTTGTATATCTAAATACACCATTCAGATTTAAATTTTTAAAAATTAAAATTTTGTGTTATAAAATATTTTTGATATTCTAAAATTTTTAAAGTCTTTTGGCGGCACATATATATGTTTAATATTATACAAAAAAATCTTTATGCATAGCATTTATAAATTAAAAATAACAAAAAAATTGAAAAAATCTTTAAAAAGTTAGAAAAAATCTAGAAAAAAATCTTGTAAATTTATGAATTACAATTTTGCTAATTTAACATTTTTAATAGTGTACTTAAAATTTTTAATAATATGTAAAATTACTCTCAAATAATTTTTTTCTTACATTAATATTATTTTTCAATTAGATGATGGGTATGAAAAGTTTTAAACATGATTAAAGAGAGTTTATAAATTACGTAAGAGTTTGTTAGTTTTTTTAGTTTTCAAAATTGTAAAATGAGATTTTTTTTATATAATTTTAAAAAGTTATTGAATGTTGATTTGGGTTTTTTCTCATTTTTTGAAGATTTTTTGGGTATTTTTTCAATTGTAAATAGTGTTATTAATAGATAGATATAATGATCATTAAAAATAGAATCCAATCAGATTCATAAAAAGATTTGATTCATAAAATTCCACCTTCAAAGTCCATTGTTTTAAAATAAAAAAAACAGAGATACGAAGGTTGTGATGAAACTACTACCTTTCTGGCTCTCGTGCTCCTCTTTTACGTCTCTCTCAGTTTGACCTCTCGGAGACTAATTCTTCGCGCGCAAATCTAGAGACTCCAGGCGGCGGTTGTTGTATTACGTTAAAAACACCGGGCGTGGAATACAAATAAAGGAGGGAAAATTTGAAAATTTTAAAGACCCATCACTCATTCACTCTTGGATATGAGTTTCGAAAGGTAATGAGTCTGCGGGGTTCTAATTTTTTCAATCACATTTTCAAATATATAAAAATTGTAGTTTAATTAAAAGTTGTAGATTGATTTTTAAAAATAAGTGTCTAGAACCTTTTTTTTTTTTTATTGTGGAGAGACAATTTCATGCAAATTTAATTTTAAAGAAAAAACTTATTCCTAAATCCACATTCAAATGCCCCCTTGGTCATGGAGAGGGAGCTCCTCAAGAGCACTGAGTACTGATACATTCTTTCCATTCCATAGCCTAATATGTAGTTTAGAAGTGGATCTTTAGCCACCCATACACTATAATATTGTAATATATACTGTCCTATTATGAAAAATTAATTTTTTATTTTAAAAAAAATTGTATTAATGCATCTTAGTGTATGTTTCATTTTTATAATAATATTACTTCAATATGCGAGTGTATTTTTTTTAAAAAAATGGTGAGGGCTTTAAAGGCGGGACCGCACAGACATATCATTTTCCCTTTTGTTTAAACATACAATGTGCTAATCAACTACCCAAACTTTAGTTTATTATGAATTTCATCTTTAGATTTTCATGTCCTCTCATGTCATTAGTGAATTCCTAAAATCAAGATTCCACACATGCAACACAAAAAATAGTAAGTATTCACACAATTTTATGATAATAACAAAAGTAAATTTGAGGGTCTTCTCGATAAGAGTTGAGCAACCGACCCCGTTGATGAAAGCTCTTTAATTTGTTGTGATTTTTTTAATATTCTTTTAGAAACAAATAGTAAAATATACCCATCCGACGAGGCTTCAACCATATATACCCAATATTGATCTTTGATTAAAGATCAATATATCCAATACTTCACCTCTTTGATCTTTGAGTTGATTTAGAGATGTTTTTGTGATCACTCAAAAAGTGTGGTCATCCAATGAAATGAATGCCTGATTGAAATCCTTTTAATAAGATTATAAAATTTATTATAGGATCTTGAAATCCTCATCAGAAAGTCGATTGAGACTTAGATAGTGTTTGGAAACATGTTTAAAAAATAAAATTTTGAATATGTGGCTTAAGTAGACCATGATTCCTGAAAAACACATTTTTTGTGTTTTTTTAAAGTAACATTTTTGCATTAAAAGTTGTAAGTAATTTTTTAATTAAGCATACTCCCTGAAACGCATTTGGTAACATATTTAAGCTTTCTGCTTAATTAAAATGCAATATCACCCTCCAATCGTGTTACCAAATTGGCATTTAATGTTTTTTTTAATTGGTAAAATAGGATTGAGACTTAATGTTAGAAGGCTAGGTTTCATCTTCTCATGGGAGGTATTTGATCTTCCAGCACGGTTTTGATCTTGTTTAGTCGAGAATTACTTTTAAGATATATGTTTGCATGTTGGTACATGTATCCCTTTTTTGTTAAATTGTAAGGCACTTGGACATTTGAATATTGTCACATGAATACAAATTTACCAAGTGAAAAAAAAATGTATCTCTTTTTCAATGAAGGGTCGTGTGTCCAAGTATTACTCTTGCTGATAGAAAATATATATATATATATATATATATATATATATATATATAATAAAAAAATACGATAAAATAATTAACTACAAAAAAGAAGACAGAAAATAAGCTACATGGTGGGGGATTTGAGGAAGATGGAATGTGTATACCTTTATACAGTATTACAGTGTATATATAACTTTTTTCTAACCTGTTATTTTAAATATAATTCATTGGCACATAATAAACCAACCAATTTTAATATTTATTATATGAAAAATTTACAAATTTAGAACCCTTGGATGACACCAACCAACTTCCAAGAGGAGAGAGCATATAAGAACATTCAATCCTAGCCGTCCATCAGACTCAAAACCAGTCATCGTGGGCCTTGAGACTTTCAAAAATTGGAGGGAAAAAATCGTCAACTCGCACTGCTAAAATACGCTAACCCCCTTAATTAACAATCCTAAACAAACAACCAAATCGACTATTTAACCCCGATAATCACCCTTGTCATATGTTCCGCCATCCGAACTAAATAAAACAATCACCCCGGTTTAAAACCCGCCCAACGATCCCGCCACGTCACCAACGACCCACGCCTGCAAGTCGAATTAAACCGCCCTGCCATAACATCTAACCAACACACCGTATAAGAAAACGATCTTGGCTTTCCGGCCGTAACACGAGAGAACTTCCTCTTCTCCTCAATTTCTCTCTCTAAATCTTGACCGTCGATGGTCGCTTCGGAGGCGAAAGAGCGACTTCCGTCTCTGGCGAGGGTTTCTTCGTCTCCGGTGAGGGTTCCGGCTCTGCCGGTGATGCCCCCCCGCCGGAGGAAGCTCCACAACTTCGTCCTTCCCCCTCTCCGGTGGGGTAATCAGAGGCTCCTCCGGTGCATGAAGAAAGATCCATCCTTCTTCAACGGCGCCGGATCCTCGACCGATTCGCCGCCGCATCCGCTGGTGGCGGAGGAGGTGGAGGAGGAGGACGACGACTATGTAGAGATCGAGGAGGTCCGGGAGAGGCTCTTCTCCCACCTGGAGAGGGCGGCGGAGGAGATGAAGAAGCTTCCGATCCCCGGCGAGGGAGGCGAGAAGAAGAAGGAGGAGGAAGAGCTTCCCTCGGCGAAGCCGTGGAACCTCCGGATAAGGAGGACCGTCTGCAAGGCTTCCCAGTCCGACGAGGCGGTCGGATCGCGAAATCCGAGGCAGAATCCGGGTTCGTCGCCTCCGGCGGCCCTGCCGAGGTCGCGGCGGCTGAGGGATTCGGCGGCGGCTGGAGAGAGGAGATTGAATGAACGGCCGAGATTCACTGGTACTCTCTCTCGGGGGGAGATCGAGGAGGATTTTTTGTTGTTTACCGGGAAGAAACCGCAGAGGCGGCCGACGAAGAGGCCGAAGAATGTTCAGAACAATATCATCGTAAGATCGATTGGTCCTCTCTGTTTTGGGTTTTTGTTGTTTTGATTGTTATGAATATGTTGTTTAGTCATTCTCTTATTTGGGTTTTGCAGTCACTCTTGCCTGGATATTGGTTATCGGAGATCACGCCGGATTCCTACAGAGTTTCCGATGATCCTGAAACCAAACTCGTATGGACTTCTATTCTTTAATGTCTTTTTTTTTCTTTTCAAATTGAGAATATGTTCATGTGAAGGAATAATTGGGTTTTTTTTAACAGATGTAGATTTCGATTGCAGCCGGAAGTTGCGAGGGGACGCTGACCTGATTGTTGGTGGGATTCTTTTCAGATGGATTGGTGGTATCAATAACCTTACATTGGACTTCTGTACAGTGGAGTTTTTGGGAGATATAGTTGATGAATTTTCTTTCTCATACAATTTTTGGTTTTTTTTTTCATGTTTTGACTTGGAAATTTGTGGTTTGTTGCTTAGCTTTTTAATGTCAGTGTCTTGAATTTTTATATTGGAAAGTCAAATTTAGTCATATGTGTTTGGGTTTTGTGGAAATATAGATTGAAATGGGTTTATGAAGCATGAAATGATTAGACTAGAGGAATTTTTTTTTTGATGTAAGATTATACTAGAGATTTTTTGTATGATTGGAAGTCATTGACGGATAAGGGCATGAGAGACTTGGATGTCAAGCCTTTAATGGATGCTGGGGGGATTCTCCAGTATTGTAAATGGTGATGGTTGCCCTCTTGTGTTGATAGATACTAGCTTAGAAAGCAAGAAGGAATATTTCTGAGTCATATATATGTTGGACAACTGTAGCACTAGCTTGGAAAGATCTATTCTCTGATCCTCGTGTGGAGCTTCATGTTTTTCTTGAGCAAATTCGATTTGCTTCTTGCATTCTTGTGTTTGGATTTCCTGACTTTCATTACTTAATAATCAAAGGATCTTTTAAATGTTGGTTGATTGCTTAAATATCTTTTATTGTGTGTTGAGACAGGTAGACTTCATGATTCCGATTTGAATTGCTCGTTGTACTTTCCTTTTTTGTCTCGCTGTTCTTTTTTATGATTTTTTTTTCTGATTGCCAAGCTAAAATAGTGATTAGACAACTCCTTTTTTCCCAATAAAGGAACTGTTATTTCATGTGAACGCTTAAAAATTAAATAGGTCCACTGCCAATCAGTTGCATTATAAGAAGTTTCCGAGTGCTATTTATGCAAAGTTACAAAATAAAATGAATGATTATCGAGTCTGAATATGTGTCGTCTTATGCGTTTCTCCTAGTCTTAATTGAACATGTGACTTTGAAAGTTTCAAAGTTTCTCCTATGCCTTTTCAGTTGATTTATTTTCATTGATCTGATACCTGAAACTAAGTTACTTGTAGAAAATCAATTTTTTAAAATTATATTGATGGTTGACTCCACAGTTTGATTAGTTGACCATAAGCTTTTTAGCCATTTTCCCACTGTTCACCGGCATCTAATTCATTAAGCCCCCAAGATCCTTAATCCTTATTGGGGATGGTGGGGTATGTGTGTTTGTGTGTTTTATTTATTTATATTTTTTATTTTTATTTTGAGGGGGTGGGGTTCAGATCATTGATGCACAAGGCACCTTGAAGTACTATGGTTCAGAGAATCTGAATTAAGTCACCACATAATCCTTGTGACTGAGTCTTCTACCTCTTTGAAAAATGATTTGTTCTTTCTAGGTGTGGTAGGGCTGCTCTTATGCCCATACAGGCATCAAAATGCCTACATAAATTAGAGAGTTTTATGGAGTGTCTAGCCATATTCAATTGCTTGAGCAAATTAAGTAGAGCATGACTATTTTGGTGTTGCATTGAACCAGATTCGTTTGAGGTGTCAGACTGGATCCACACTCCACACATGTATGTTTTTTAAGAAAACACACTCCACATATATTGTCGTGCTACATTTTGGGAATAGGTGGATTGGTTGTGTCAGTTAATTATTTAGAATTTTCAACCTCTTTCTCCCTATGTCATCTCATTTTAATGAAATTGATTGATATTATAAATATACACATATGGGTCGAGCTGGAATGTATGTTTCTGATGTTGGCATTTGTGTGAAACACCTCAGATGCAGTCATTATCTTTGAACCAGACTTGATGTTTCCATTGACCATGAATTTCTTTATTTCAAACCTTTGATTAGGACGTGCTGGACAAATATACTTTCATGTAATTGTATCATGCAGCAGTCTATTTATGTATTCATAATGTGCTGCATTGATATGTGCATGATCAACTTGCATTTTACCGTCGCTTTGTTTTCATCTTTCCTTTCTCGCCTTTTTTTCATAGACCAGTGCTCCGTGTTGCATTTCAAACATAACTAGACAGGTTGCAGGTTAACCAATTATGATTTTTACCTATTGAAAAGTTGAATAACTTTGCAAGGAGTCACCAAAGCATCTCACATGATTCTTATTCCCATGGATTATCCCCAAGTATTTTGGTCTGTTGGTAAAAATTTAAATCTCATTTTGGAAAGTTTAGACAATTTGACGGCCTTTACCCTCTCAATCCCAATATCTGTAGACTGCATCTTTGCATAGCATCTAGTGTTTCCTATTATTGAAATGGCTTCCCGTAAATTCGTATTCCTTCCATTGTTTAGAAATCCTGTATGCTATATTACCACAGTTCTATGATGAAACCTTTTGATGGATTGGATCAGATTCAGGTTTATCATGCAGTTTAAAGTGAGTATTCCATTTTATACCTCAATTTTATGGATTTCAATATCTGGACTTGCAATACTGTTTACTTTCATGATGAACAGGAGAGGTCATCGTGTGAAAAACCATCGGTTGCAGCCTTGACATGGAATAGCTTTACAGTAAAAAAAATTGATTTTAGAAGGCTTTTCTATTTGTTGAATTAGTTTGTTTTATACAGATGAATGGCTTCTAGTTCTAGTTATCCTGTTTTGATGGATTGAAGTTGAACACCATTACAGTCATTTTTAATATAGGTAGCAATGCATACATCCTCTGCTTCTCACTTTTATTTTATTTTATTTCATTTTATTTTCTCTTTTGTTGCGAAATGGTATGCTTAGCTATGCATCTGATGCCTTCTAATTCAGATAATTGTAAAACTGTGTCAGGTAAGGCAATTTTTAAAGGAGGACAACTTGGCCTGCATTTAATCAGTTAAAAGATGTCCTTCACAAACAACTGTTTTATTTCTTCCATAGGTTCTAGACATTCAAACTTGGCATTCATTAGGGACCTTCTTTGCTTCCTTTTTTAACCCCTCATTTTTAAGAGGATGACCTGCCATATACAAGATGAAGGGGAAACATTGAAAAATAAATAAATATAGAAAATCCCATATTCCCTGTCAGATTTGCAGAAAACACAGCTTGAACAGCACCATATCGACTGGGAGCATCCCTTGGACAGCAAATTAGGCACATAGACTATGCTTTGGAATAGAATACTTTATGCCAAATCCATCCAGCCCAGGACTAACTTAGTATATGGATCCCTAATAGATTATATACTCAAATATGTGAATATAGATTTTATTAGGAAAAATGTAAAAATATATACATTCAATTCATTTGAGTATATATTTTGATTTTTTTTTTTGTGAAAGTATGTATTTTACCAGACGATTAGACAGATTAGACACTTGGGACTATAAAAGTTATTGAATTTTAACATTTTCCTTCTTCCAAGGAAGCTGCCAAGCATCAGTAAAATGAAATGTCACAATTGGCAGAAGTTATCATCGTCAGTTATTTGAACCATTTTTGAAAAGCATGATAGAAGAGCTATACCTAGGTCATCTTCTAATAGTAAATAAATTTATGAATATTGCATACGGTTTGTGCTGGTTGCTTGCTACTACTACCTATGGGCTTATAAAGTACAAATGGCAACTATATAAAGTACAAAAATCAAAGGAAAAATGTAACATTGAGTAATTTTTGAAGTATATATTTATGGATAATGAATTTTAGTTTTAGTATTTTTTGTAATAGATTATATTTTGAAATAATAAAGTATATACTGGTTAGCGATGTTACATTACTGCATTAGTTCATGGTGGCTTGTTTTAAGGCTGCGTTTGAATGTGAGGTTGAAATGTTGAGATTTTTAGAATCTTGTGTTTTAAACTTAACTTTAAAAAAAATGTTGTTTTATTAGATTTTTAATTACAAGATTTTATCATAAAAAAAGGAAGATGTGGTTTGAAAAGTTAAACACTGAAAATGTGTTTAAATCTGCATTTGATAATTTTTAACTTTTTAAAGGCAAATTTTACTCAAACGTAGATTCAAACAAGACCTAAATGAATTTTTTTTTCAAACTCGTTTGCAAACGCTCTCTAAGAAAGAAATTTGAAGAGAGAGATTGGCAAACTATTTAATTCTATCACAAATAAACGGGAAATTAATAGGAATTAGCTAATGGTGGCTCATTGACAGGTACATGTAAAATTACTTGTTGCTACAAAATACTTGAATGGCTACAATTTGTTTTTTAATTTAGGTTTTTCTCCTAGTCTGAAATTGGATATTTTCATGGGTGTTTGGAAACACGTAAATATTTTATTTTTTTGCAAATGAAAATATAGTGTTTCTAAATATCAAATTATTTGAAAAATCAGGTCTTTTTTTAAATATTTTAAAATATATTTTCATGAATATATATAAAATGTATAGAACAAAAGAAAAGAAAAGAGAGCATCTTATGACATAGGCAACAGAATTTTCGTGTAGCGGATTCGATAGGAAAAGGAGGGTAGAACATCACCAACTTGAATTGGCTCTTCCCTCCATACTGGATGGACCAGTTGATTAGCACACCCCCTCCCGTGGTTGACGAAATTAGACCGGAATGTGGAGAGGACAAAATCGATGAATCACGGATCCAGGTTATCAAATCCATCTGCTCTACTCTTGTCTGACTGAATATTAATAACTGCTGGCATGCCAAAACCTCAAATGTCGAAGAACAGGGAGGGGGTTACCTGCAAAAGGTCATCTAAGGACCAAATCAGCCGTACATAAAACTAGGGTTTGTGGAAAAAAAAGAGTTTCATATGCCTCAATAGGGAAAGCGATAAGCACAGATTGCCTCAAATCGCATACCTAATAGATTTACTCGGTTGACGGATGCAAGTGGACTGATGGGCCAAACTCGCGGATCGTAGGCTGGTCGAACAATGAGCCTTGACTAATCTGGTCATGGCTCTCGGTTAATTGGATCATGGACCTTCAATGGTTAATAGGGTCATGGGCCTTAAGCACATGACACGCTATCATTAGACTCAGAAAATGACCCCCTACAAAATGGTACCCTGAAGACACTCCAACCGGGCAGTAGAAAAACTTTGGCAATTCAAGATATTTCCAGATACAGACTTTTCTTTAGTTTAGTAGCACACCATTGTTTACCAATAAAGACCTACCTTCATTCATAGGCAGTCATGTCATGTCATGTGAACTAAATATTCACTATGTCATTCAAACCGGGAAACACACACTTCTTTCAGGACCGTCCATTCATTGAAGAATGTTCCACCGCCCAGACTTTTTAGACAAACAAACGCTCACATGTTTTGATCGTAAAGAAGAGAGATACGATCTGTAAAAGAGAATAAAGACGGAATAACTCAATGTTATTGATAAAAATATGAATGTCATTAGACTACAAAATTCTGCATATATTGACGTAACTAGACTCAATTAGAAATTTAATTAAGTCAAAACACACAATTTACTATAAAAAATAATAATTAAATGGATATAATGGGCACTTATTTTGGAAGTCCAAGAAATCCCTGAAGGATTGGTGGTGCTGTATTTTGATATTTGTAGAAAGGAAAACAATAATTCGAATTATTACTATACACAGCAATTTCGTTTATTTAATTGGTCTTAATGATGAAATTTGACTAAAATTTGTTGGGTAGGTGACAATAGCAATTAATCTTGACATATACCATGAAAAATTTATCCACGTCGAAATATTTCATGGTATTCCGTGATCGTAGGAATTTGATTCATAT
Organism: Acorus calamus; assembly: GCA_030737845.1. Classification (NCBI taxonomy): domain Eukaryota; kingdom Viridiplantae; phylum Streptophyta; class Magnoliopsida; order Acorales; family Acoraceae; genus Acorus; species Acorus calamus. The sequence continues at coordinate 4,248,702 of CM060871.1, read as the reverse complement.
CAGCTACTATTGTTGTTATTTCATTTCTAAAACTATTTTCAGTGGTCCAATCGCTGCGCGTCAGTCACTTGTTTTGTATTTTGACAGCCCGGGTTCAGAGATTAAGACATAAGGAAATTTCAAATTGCTGGAATTGGAGTTCAACTTATTCTCCATGAGGCTGTGAGCTTAATATGGTTGCAGATGCAGATGCAAAGTGTGCTAAATTGTCGTAAAAGAATGATCATTCGGACTTTCTCCAGTTTGGGACACTAATCTTGTATAATCTAATCTCATTTTGAAACTATACATAAGTAGCGTTTGAAAACACGTTTGAACATGATTTTATTTTTTTTAAAAAAAATGAAAAACGCAAACTGTTTTCAAGTGCTTCTTAATTAAAAGTTGTTTCAGCTTTTAATATAAAAGATATGTTTTTTTTTTTTTTTAAAAAAAGTATGTGGGTTTTTTAATAATCAAATTTGTTTAAGTTATTTTATTTAAAATCATAATTTTTCTCAACGTATTTCCAAATACACCCATAGTACCTTGCACCGATGTATATAAGCTCCCCATGGGCTAGGGAGTACATTTTGACTTGTACAGGATTTAGGGTGCGTTTGGTTGCGCGATTGCAAACCTGATTCTACAGGAAGCTCACTTTCTCAACTTTTTGAAATCGCAGTTTTTGGATACTATTTGTCTGCAATCGCTGAGTTTAAAACTGCGATTATAAAACTGTTTGGTTGCACAATTGCAAACGTAGCTTCCTGTAATCGCAATCGCGTAACCAAACGCACCCTTAATGGGCTAGGGAGAATACATTAACTTGTACGTGATTTCATTGGCCAGGGAGTATACATTTTGATAATATGAGTGATTGTATGCCATTTTTCATTGCACATACAAAATAATCAAGGTATAATTTTGGGAGTTTATGTTGAAAACTTGGTGGAGTTTGGAGAATGGTTGATTGCATCATGGGGCTGAGCACCAACTAAGGCGACATCAGTCAGTTTTGTGGGCGGGGTGTTGTCGATACGGGTCAACGAAACTTCAGTTTAGTGAGCATGGGCGGTTTGGACTAGTTTTTAGTCGATAGTTTTTCTCAACTACTCACCAACTTTTTTCTGTCTACTTTATCTTTTATTTTTCTTTCGGACTTTGTATTTTGATGCTATTACACTTATAATACAATTTTTACGTTATCTCAAAAAATAAAAAAATAAAAGTGAAGAGTCACCCGAAAAATAGCCCTAAAAACACCCACAACAATCATTTATTATGTTTTTCATGATCATTTACATTTTTATAAAATTTTTAAAAATAAAACCTTAGGATCCGGACAAACAACTAATATAGTCTTTGTGGTTGCACCGCCATAAAATCAATCACGAAAAATCCATCCAATATATAACCTCCAAACAAATTTATATAATCCAAATCATTTTTAGGACCGTATACATCCATATTAATTTTAGGTTCCGATGTTTATTTATTTTTATTATATAAGCAATAATTCATCCGTGATCATAACACAACGATCAAAGTTTAAATATGTTTAAAGGTAAATTTTGATATTGAATATTTACATTGACTTTAAACTGTGTATCTATGTAGATTTGAAGGTCCGCAGACGAAGGTAGCTTAATTAGATCGACCGTAAAGCCAGGTCACTCCGTTACAAAGAAAAAAAATATAAAAAGCAATCTTCCAAAGCACACAAAAGAGTATCAAAAACAGAAAGCTCAGTCTCCAATACAATGTATTCCGAAAATGCACCTAGTAATAATGAAAAAAATATCAAAACATGTAAACCGTAAAATTGGTTTTTAAGATGTCCCCTGATCCTCCCACACAATGATATTGATAAGACCCACCTTTTCAAATTTCAGTACTTTATATAATATAAAATAAAATATCACAAAAAAATAAATATCATTCATTTCAGCAAATCTCATCTTTTTTATCCATCCAATCAATAACTATACAAAAAATAAAATAAAAATAAAACTCTACCCCCTCTATTTCTTTCTATTCTTACCATCCTTGTTATTCCTACTGCCAAAGATATACCCGAACCCAAACAGCCCCCCCGACATACCACTATCCCCAACGTTCATCACCGGTTTGATCCGCCCACCCTTCCCCAAACGACACGAATCGTACGACGGAGGAGGCGACGGCGGCGGCTTCTGACGAGACGGCGACGAAGGCGAGATCGCCACCGTCGACGGCCGGCGGTGCTGGTGGTGATGGTGCTTCAATTTAGGGTTCGAACCGGTGGAGCTGCTCCTCGACAGAAGCGGAAGCAGACGGAACCCTCCACCGCCTCCGCCTCCGCCTCCGCCGCCGGAGGAGTTGAGGCTGGAGCTTCTGGTGAAGCGGTGTTGCTTGACGGAGGAGGAGGAGGAGGAGGCGGATCTAAGGATGGGCGGCGGCGGAGGAGGTGGGGGGAGGGGGGTTTTGATGGGGAGGGGGAGGAGCTTGCCGTGGGAGAAGAGGAGGTCGGCAGGGGAGGAGTTGAGGTCGGGAGGCGGAGCGGAGAAGAAGTGGAAGTCGGAGGAGGGGGTGGAGGAGGAGGGGAGGAGGCGGTGGGTGTCGTCGGAGAGGTCGTGAGAGAAGGAGATTCTTGGGCTCGTTAGGGTTGGCGATGATGGATCGTCGTCTCTTAAGATTTCGATCGCCATTTTTAGAGAGAGAGAGAGAGAGAGAGAGAGAGAGATGGAATGGGAGAGACACAAGGAGGGGGTGTCTTTTAAGGTGGGTGATATTGTCACGCCCTTTCACATCGGTCACTATCTTTTGTTCTTCAATATTTGGGTAAGATATACCTAGCCCTTTGAGTACAAGCTGAAAAATAGACTAAAATATTTAAAGGTACATTTGAAAACATAAATTAAAAGTTAATTTTTAAAATAAAATTAATTTTTAAGATAATTTTAAAAAAATTGAATATATAAAAAAAAAACAGTCAATCTTGAATCTTCTTAATGATCTAGTCTAATACGTATCCATCTTTTCGCTGGGCAGACAAACGGGCTTTACATAGTCAACTTCTACTCTACCAACGAGTCGATTAATATAATGTTTTTTCAAAACACTATATTGGATTGTTTAATGAAATAGGAATATTTGACAAATTAACTATATATATAGTCCAATAAAAAGAACGGTAACACTTGAAATCTTTGAAACCTACGGAAAAATTCAAAAACATGTACTTATATTTCTTGTAGTTATATTTTCTGTTAAGATAAAACAAAAGTAAGATTTCACCCTTTTAATTAAATTATTACTGTGTTTTCATCTTTTAATTAAATGTTATATGAGTTAATTCTTACAAAAATATACATCTAGGTATATTTAAAAAATTGATTATTGTATTGATTAATATTCACAAAGCATATCCAAAGTTTATTCATCGGCTCTCTTTTCATATTTATAAAATTAATTAAAGAATAAAATAATAATTTAAAATATATTTGTCCTATCTTAATGGAAAATATAATGGTAAGGGGTGTAAATGAAGTGCGTGTCTATCACCACCAAATAAAAAAAAATCAGTGTTTTGTTGTTCTCACCAATCCAATTCGACCGAAATCGGTCCCCATTTCAGGTTTTGGGCGACTGGACTTGGTCGCCATTTCAGGTTCTGAGCGACCGTAATCAGTCGTCATTTCAGGTTTTAGGCGACTGTAATTGGTCGAACAGAGTTCAGAACTATATCTACTTATTCTTTGTAAACAAATAAATTTTTGGATTTTTTTATTATATTCTACATTTATTCTTTTATCCAAACAACAGCTAAGAGACTGAAAAAATGTAAGTAGATATACTTTCAATTAATTCAAATTTTTATAGAAACATATCTTATTAGACAAATATATTTCATTTTTAAGCTTCGTTTGAATTCGTAATTAAGATGATTATTTGTTTGAAAAAAAAAAAAACTACCAGTTGATCCAAACACATTTTATATTTAGCTTTTGAATTTTGTCTGTAACTTATGTAAAAAAAATTGTTCTTATATTCTACATTTAAGAATAATGATTTATTCTCCCTACATTACAACTCAGACTTGGAGTGATATGAATGATTCAATGAGAATACACGTTGTGGGATTACGTTTTCAAGAAAAAAAATTATAAATTTTATTACAAATCCTGTTCGACCAGGTTCGGTCGCCCAAAACCTGAAATAACAACCAAGTCCGGTCGCCCAAAACATGAAATGGCAACCAAATTTGGTTGAACTGGCCGATCGGTGGGGATAGCAAAACACCAGTTTTTTTTAGCCGATTGGTGGGGTAAGAAAAATGGTGGGTGGGACTAGACGTGCCCGTAAATGAATGTATTAAGAGATGGTTTTGCAAGTTTCAAAACCTTCATGGGGTTCAAATGCATTTTTCCCTTGAAAGAATACCCCTTTTGCATTTTGATGACTTAAGATAATGGTAAAAAAAAAGTTTGAAAACTAGATTTTCATTTAATTTCATTTTCCAAAAAAAAATTGAGGTTAAAAAATAATATTACTTTTTTTTTTTTTTAAGATTTGGTGGCCCAGGATTTGATCCTTGATCATCATTTACACGGGGAGAGGATGCTAATTGACTTTCTCAAAACTAAACTCACTTTATTCTGAAATAATTATTTTTCAAAAAAACATTGATCCTAGATCAGTATATATTAGATTAAGAAAAATAAAATCATAAAAGAACTATATGAATGAAAATGTGTATCCACGTCCAAAGGGAAAAATTACATAATTAACTCTACCAAATTATTATTTATTAGCGATTTGTAATTATTAGTGCTAGATTGTCAACAAAATCCAGGGTTTTCAATGTATATTATATTTAAGTCAATTCAATTGTACTTAAAGCGGATTAAGTATAATCAGATCCGATACATAATTACTTACATAATTAAAAAAATGACCAGACTAGTGATTAGTTAATTTTAAAGAAGAAATGTTTTGTATTAACTATACTTAATCCCTTGAAATTTTTTAAAATTATTACTATTCTTATCATAATATGTATGAAGGATTCTAATTTACCAAAAACGAAAATGAGAGAAAAATTTTCTATATTTGCCCTGACCGAATAAGATAATATTTTATTAGTATGTAAAAATTATATAACAATTTAAAATAAGACAAATATAAACTTTTGGTAGATGAGTAGGTATATATGTGCATGGACAGTCTCATTTCCGGTGCATTACAAACAAAAAAAAGGACATGTTTATTATATCCATTGTTTCCTTTTATTAATTATTCATCAACCAAATCATGTGTATTAGGTATAGATTAATCTACTTTGAATAAATTTTTTTTTTTGGTAAACATCTACTTTGAATAATTGAATCTAACATTTGTCCCCCCACACACTAAGCACTGTCCATGATAATTGCAAATGATTCATCCCATAAAAAAAGTGCAATGTGTATCCGTTCTAATTCAATAAATGAAAATAAATAAAATTTATATACCATGTTAGATGAGTACAAATATTTATTATGAAAAATATAAGAAAATATGCATGTATTTATTAAAATATATGTATTTATAACGTAGATGTATAATTTTTTAAAATTTTAAAAATGCGTTGGTTCGAGTGATTATCCCTAATATTTTTCTATTAAAAATGCATCATCCATTGATGAATTCTTGGAAGAAAAAAAAAACCTCCCTTCCCCTAAAATTTAGATGTGTTTTTTAGAGTGCATAATTAAAATATTATGTGTATCTATGTACATTTTTGGACGTATTATAATAGACTGATAACCATAAGTATAAAACGGTTTAGGTGGGTGATCTCTTAAAATGGTTCCGTACGGGCCGACTCAACAACTTTGCGGGTCCACTCAACAACTTTTAATTCACAAATAAAAGAAGTTTCAAAGGTAATTAATTATATATGCTTTTTTTTATAGAACAAATCTAAATAACCTTTTAAAAAATTAGCTAAATTAATTTTAATCTTTATAAAATTAAATAATCATGAAAGATTCCTATATTATAAAAAAATATCATATCAATCCCTATCGTTACAGATAGGGAGTGATTATAGCCACCCCCAAATTTTCCCACCCACTTTTTTTTTTAATAGAAAAAAGATTTGTTATTTTTTCTCACACTTAACTCACCCCGACACTTCCCATCCTATTGGTAGATCCAAACCCACCCCGAACCCCACATTCAAATTTTAGTTTCATTATGTTTCATGTTCGATATGTCTGATGTCTTTCTTGTTTGACGTGGTTTGACGTGGCGCATGTCTTTCAGATATTGAAAACTGATATCCCATTCTCGTTCGCATTTGGCATGCTCAATGTCTTCATTGTTTGACTTGATTTGACATGGAGTATGTCTTTGTGGAACTAGGAATTTGATATCTTATTCTGGTTTTGCTCGAACATGCCTGATGTCCTTTATCGTTTGACGTGGTTCGACATGGAACATGTCTTTCTTGAACCAGAAATTTGATATATCCATTCTGGTTCTCGTTCGACATTGATCACGTTGAACAGGGTCCAGAAGGTTGACCTCTCCTCCGATATGAGATACGCATTGTTGATATATTCATGAAGTTTAATTTATCAACATAACACTTTTCCCACCTTGTTTATTTACACATAACAGTCTTAACACACCCATATTGAAAATCATGCAACTCTGATAATCAGTAAAATAGTCATAATGCATGCAATTCCATCGCACTTGAATATCATTTTACACCTCGGAAAACACATTATTGATCATTCATATGTTCAACAACACTAAAAGATTATTCTAATGTATATCATTCTCATAATTTAGTTACAAAGCACTTTTCACTGTATTTCTAGTAACACAAAAAAACTCACATTGTTCTAAACAAAACATACATGGGATTAAGCCTATAAATTGATTGGATTACACATTGAGTTTACTGATATCCATACCCCCTTGTCAAACCATGTTGGACCACGTTAACCGAGGAAGACATCAGGCATGTCTAGTGGAAACTTCAATTAGATATTAAGTTTTTGGTTCCATAAAGACATACTCCATATCGAACCAAGTCAAACAATGAAGACATCGGTCATGTCGAATGTGAACTAGAATGGAATACTAGGTTTTTTGTTCCAGAATGACACGTCATGTTGAACCATATCAAACAAGATAAACATCAGACATGTTGAATGAGAACCAGAATGAGATTAAGATTTTTGGTTTCCAAAAGACATGCTCCATGTCGAACCAAATCAAACAAGGAAAACGTTGAGCATGTTGAATGTGAACCAAGTGGGATACTAAGTTTTTTGTTCTAGTTCCTGAAAGACACGTGCCACGTCGAACTATGTCAAATAAGAAAGACATCGAGCATGTCGAACGGAAATCAGAATGAGATTAAATTTTGATTGTTGGGTGGGTATGGTTCGGTATGCCAATGGGGTAGAAAGTGTCGGGGTGAGTTAGATATGAGAAAAAAGTAACAAATCAATTTTTTTATATTAACTATAACCGCTCCCTTTGAAATATTACTTTTCATATTAATGACACAAAACATAGATTAAAATCTGATTTGATTGAAATATTTCTTTTCATATTAATGACACGAAACATAGATTAAAATCTGATTTGATTGTCTTGGAAGGCCATTTTAGTCCGCCTAGACATGTACACAAATGTATACTTACACAGATAGGCATGCATGGAATTGTCTATTACATAAAACTCTTATTGATATATATTTTAAAAGTAAATAATCTATCAAATAATTATTCAATTTAATAAAATCCCTCCCCCCCCATTTGGCCAATAGAAAATGAAGTATAGTTTCAGAGGATATTTCAATAAGATTTTCTTTAAAAATGGATTATCATCTCTGATCATCCTGGATGAGGGGAACACGTTCTTTGGATTTTGTCCGGAAGTCTCTTGCCATATATTATTATTATTATTATTATTGCTTGGAATAATTTATACATGTCACCCTCTGTGCTCTACCTACTTCAACATAAAATTATCAAATAATTAATATCTCAATGTCAGTTCAAAATTATTCAAACTCTAATAAAATGCCATTCAAAGGCAAACTAGGCATAACAGTGGGTCAGGGAGCACGTCGATCACTGACTCATATTTATTTGACTCAGTCAATGCATTTATTTAATTTGTGGTCTTCAACCTATATGATAAGATTCTTGGTTTACATTTCTATTTGACTTCATGATTGCTATTACATTTCTATTTGACTTCATGATTGCTATTATTTATTCAACAATGTGGTTTTTTTAAGAATTATGTCACGCACAAAAAAAAACTTTTAAATTTCCGTGATAATGACATGACTCATTGGAATAACTTTTTTTTGAAAAGTATACTAAAAAAAAAAAGTCCATTGTTACATAAATCATGTAATTTTTTTTGTCTTGTAATTGGATTTAAACAATTTAATTGATTATATATTTTTTTTTTTTTATTTTTTATGAAATATACAAACTTAGTCACATAAAATCTACACTTAAAAGAAAATGCATGAGGACTATATAGAGAGGTTGCACGCAGAACAGTCTCTAATCCCTAACGTTGTTTATTACTACATGTGGTCACCCAGTGAGAATTTTTATTGAATAATTATCATGATTATGTTATGTCAACCCTTGTTTGGGTAGTTGAATAGGTGGAGAATGTGTAGAATAATGATGAATAAGTTCAAAAAATGTTTGTTTGCAAAGAATAAATAGGTATATCTATGTCAAAATAATGTCCAAAATAAGTGATAATAAACTGATATTGATATTTTATATCTCCCTTGTAATTATGTTATTCCACCCAATCAATTTTACTGATATAAAGGTCGGGATCCACATGTCAAATCACATATCATTTCATCTCATAAATCAAGAGCCATACCGTTTTTTTATATTTTTTATAATTCTTTATTCCATCTTATTTATTTTTTATATACAATTTATCCATGATCATGGGAGGAGCTATCACATGCAATCAAACTTGACACAGAAGGTGTTAAATTTTGTAGAACTCGATAGAGTCCCTGTTTTTTGTGAATTCAACTAAGTTCTGGGAAGTGGGGCTCTCTCTTGAGAGCTTTCATTCTGTTGGGAATGCAGGGTTGTGTAGTCTGTCTCTCTCTAGCTAGCCTCTGCTTATAAATTCCCTTCCATTTTTTTGTATATGCCTTTTCTCATACAGCAATACAAAGTTAATTTTTACTATCTGATAAAAAAAAAGTTATACATATTCAACCAAATAACAAAGCTTTTATTATTATGTTTTTCACAAGAATAAATAAAAACTCAAACAAATAAAAATAACTGATTCTTTATCAGTACTAGAATAGTTATTAGTACTTGAATAACTTATGTCGCAATCTAAATGGGGAATTCAGGAGTTAATTTCAAAAGGGTAGCATAGCTGTGTGACATGTTGAAGACACATTCCTATACTTATCCCCTCTCAGCCAAACAGCCTTCTCTTAACAAGATAAAAAAGATAATGGTCATCCATGAAAAAAGTTATCCAAGAGTGCAAACTAAGCTACCGTTTTCCAATCCATGAAGTCTAGCTCTAGCTCTAGCCTCTTTTGATGGTATTGCTAAGTGCTAACTTGTTGTGCCTTACCACTTTTTTATCAAGTGGGACATCAATCTCCATCTACCAATATATGCTTACTCTATCTTAGTTTTATTGTGTGGGTTTCTTTTTATAATAGAACGAATGAATTCATGTTTAGAGCATATTTAACATGCTTTTACATCAAACAGCGTGTTGTTAATTACGTGTTGTTTTCACATGTGGTTCCACGTGTAATCTCATTTCAATTATGAGGTATATGTTTTGTGATACAACAAATAAAGTTTTTTTAATTTTTGTTAAAATTATATATTTTATAAAAATAAACGTTTCATTATGTAAATATACATTTAAAAGTAAATCAAAACACAGTTGAAAATTATATACTAGTAATATTATCCATATATAGTTGAAGTCAGTCTGATTCATGGCTGTCAAACTGTCATGTCAAAAGGAAGGATTGTAGGTGGGTGGATGTGGAAAGAAAAGCATTTCCAAAGTTCATGAAGATGTTGGTGTAAAGCTAAGGTGTTTTTTTGACTTTGCTCATTCATCCACTCTTTCTTTTGAGGAGGTACTGTACTACTTATTGATCTTTTTGTAGGGTATTGTGCAACTCTTCTTTTCTATTAAGCTTTTTATTTTTATTTTTAAAGGGGGGGCATGTGATGGGAAAGTTGGTGTCTGCCCTTTACACGGCGCATGGAATTATATCTTTTGAGTGCACACATGCCCCCTTTTTCATTTTTTTGGCCACACGAGGTAGTTTAGTTTAAACATGTCAATTATATAAAAATATTCTTATATGTTACATATTTATATATAAGAGATGATTAGCAAATATTTGAGTATCTAGAATACAAACACGAATGTGAATATTGTTTAAATTTAATTATTTTATATGATTAATCATAATCTTTAAAAATTTAAAAATTATTTTATACTCTTTGTATGATCTTTGAAGAAAATGAGAAATCTTTAAAATCTCAATTTATGTCACTAATATGTTACATGATCACCCAAACTAATGTATATCCAAATTAGAAAAGATCTAAAATCGCATAATATTATCTATATCATTAGAATATAATAATCAATATATTCATTAACAAGCTTACAGGTCAAAACTGCCTTGTTAGAGATGCACATCACTACCGAAAACTGTTTCATGTCGATTTCATGCAACCACTGATATAAAAATTTAACCAAGGCCTATATTTAAGTATTTGTAAAGACAAAAATAAAATAAAAATTAAATTAAATGGGAGCCTCCATGTCCGTTGATGCATTAAATCATGATTAGTCATCAAATTTAATATGGAGTCATCTAAAATTTGTTTGGATTGTAATGGCTCAACTTCAATTCTATACTCTTTATCTTCCTTCCAACAATTTTTTTTTCTTTCTATATCAACCAACCTGCCAAGAGGTGGAAATATACAAGTCTTGGTAAGCTGGTGGAGTATAAAAGCACTTTCATTTCCTTTAATAACATTAATAATCATGCAAGTTTAACAATATTGTAACATCAATGGCAACTGCTGTTGTGGTATGGTGTCCTTCCTCAAGCAGGGAACCTTGGGACCATATATGACAAAAACCTGGACCACTAGCGCGGGCTCTCTCTCTCTCTCTCTCTCTGGGCTACGTGGGAAGAAGTAAACCTACTTCAGGCCTGGTATTTTTTTTTTTTTGAAAAAATAAAATAAAAATAGTTGTCACAATTTCATTACTAATCTCATAGGCAAGAAAAGAAAAAAAAAGAAAGAAAAAAGAAAAAATAGAAACCGACAGCATGAGCTTGATTAGAAGAGGTATTTAACTAAGAGAAAAACAACAATTTTAAACCTAATATCATATCTTTCATTTTGTGTGGTGTTGGTTGAACCAATGTTTTGAAAACAGAGAGGTGACCCCATTCAGTTCAGTTAACCATAACTTGACCAATGATTTATTCTCACATCAACAGATCAACTATGTAAGCCATAGAAATGGGTCAATTGACAAGGTTAGGTTTTGATAATAAATTATTTTAATTTTAGAAGATAAAAAATTCATCAATTTTTTTTATGTTTACATTTGTTAAAAGTAGGATAAAAGGTGGGTATAAATGTTATTCTAGCTTTTTAGGTGAAACAAAATATCTCCATTTTATTTCAAAATTAAGACAATTGTCCGCACAATTATTTTTTATGATTATTTTTTATACAAATGATCATCCCACTCACTTATCTCCATAATTACCCCTTATCATATCACCCCCTGAAATTTGATTGAAATCCATATAACCCCCTGCATTTTCTTAAAATTCATATAACCCCCTGAAAACACTTAGTAAATCCAAATAACCCCTTTAATAAAATTTCCGTTGATTGATGATTAATATTTTGTGAATATTTTATTTGATTAACCTTAACTGAAAACAATATATTAAAAATGTGTTAAAAATGCAAAAAATCATATGAAAAATGATGATTTTATCATCTCTGGATATATAAAAAAAACTCTATCTGAATGGTCTGAATGGATAAAATCGTCATGTACATAAATTTTTTGTATTTTTAACACATTATATAATTTTTTTGGTATACTGTGTTCTCTATCAGGGTTAACCAAACATAATATTCATAAAATATTCATCTATAAACATAAATTTTATTCAAGATATTATTTAGATTTATTAGGTATTTTCTGGGGGTTATATGAATTTTAAGAAAAGTCAAGGGGTTCTATGGATTTCAAACAGTTTACAGGGTTTTTTATGGATTTTTCCCTAAAATTTAATTATATAGATAATTACCAGGGCTTACTGTAGCTTGAAATTTACATTGACTAAACAGTTTTTTTTCTGTGTTATTCCAGTTTTATCCATCTACTTACAAAGACAAGTGCTAGAATGCAAATCATTTCGTGTCACTCACAATGCCGTGTAGTAGAATTGGGTGCCTTTGGTTGCACAATTACACAATTTTCTATGTTTACAGGAAACTGTTTCTGCAATTGTAACGAAATAATTTTATTGTAGCAGTTTCATGTATCCAAATTTCAGACAATACAAAAAAATTGCTAAAGGGTTTAGTTTCCTGAGGAATTAGTTTTAAAACCCAAATTCCTATAGAATCAGTTTTGCAATCGCACAACCTAGCGCACCCTTAGATATAAGTCAAGGGAAAAAAAAACATGAAAACCAACCTCATTCAGAGGATTGGTGACTGAGATCAGTGCACCTCTTACAAATCCATTAGCTTTACAGCAGAAAACAATTTTATGTACACAAAAGATTTTTTTTCCCTTCTTCTTTTGCTATACAAATTCCAAATTCATACAAATTCACACGAGGTACTCACCAATTAAATTTTTTGAAGCAATACAACAATGATATATTGACGAAAACAATAAATTGGGAGGACTATTACCCTTACCAAGAGAAACTGGCTCTTCATCGGAGATCAACTACATCAAATTTTAGACTAGGGTTCATGTAAACATCCGAGCAATGATCGTATATACGACCACCATCTGGTGGCTCTCTGTGAGCATGGAAACCACGCTGTTGGCAATGTCGTATAACAGACATCCCACCAGGGGACGTCAATCTGAAAATTCCATGAGTCCTGCATGCGCCAAATTAGGTGGTTAGAACAACATCAGCTGCAGTGGACTTTCAAATTTTTCAAGGGTCATGACAGAAATTCTCACTTTGATGTATCTCTTGGTGCCATAACAATTGCAATGGCCTCGGGCAACATGACCTAAACAAAATAAATAGTGCAAAAAGTGAAAATCCCGTAAATTGTAATGGCTTGATAATAATAACAAGACACGGTAGAGATGGTGCACCTGATATGAATAATGGGTGTGAAGATCCACGGATGACATGAAACAGGATTGGGTAGGATGGGTCTGATCATTAAACACAATATAAATGAATAATTAGAATAATTATACTATTAAGCATCAGATTGTTATACTAATTAACAAATAATGTATTGCGGGAATTGACAAACAAGATGACTAAAATACAATCTCTTAAAAAAAATAGCAAAGAATGTTTACTAACCAAAATTAGAGATCGCAGATAATTCTACATATGCCATTGTGAACAAACAAATTACCATTTATCGTCTCATCAAATTAGAGCAAAAGACATAAAGAACTCAAACACAAAAATAATACCTCCCTGAAGAAGAATCTAATAGTAGTTCACAAAGAATAAGAGAATCGAGTATAGTATTGATTTAAATATTGGAAAAGATTGTTTTATGTAATGCCAAATATTTTTTTAATGTCAAAATGCCTAGCCTAACATGCATGTTAAGCACCATTTCATTCAATCTTAAAACATTTTAAGGGAAAAAACCTACTGATGATTATAATTGACTACTATTCCCACTCTTCTGGAGATACTGTTAAATTATTGGACACAATAATGGTAAACACTACTGAAATATTACTACAAACACAAAATAATAGAAAGAAACAACTGAATAGATCAATCTGGGTACTCACATGAATCCACCCAAGTGGGAAAAGAGAATTCTTGTCCTGATAGTCAAATATTTCCTCTTCATTTGTTGTCTGACACTGATTGAACAATGATATCATTGATATTAGAACAATTCCAACAATTGAGAAACATCACATAGTGATCCAAACCTACCGTATCAGATGTTGACTCCTGTTTCGGGATTATGAGTGCAGTTATCGAGAATTTCCTATTTTTCTGCATAAGTGTAAATTAGTTCTCATCAGTATTACAAAAAGGGTAAACACAGTTAAACATTGTAATAATTTTTTTAGCTCTTACAAGTGAACCTGCAAGAACTCCACATGTTTCTAGATTCTTCAAAGTATTGGATTTAGCCATTCTCAAAAAGCTGTCCATCATTTTAGTTGACTGCAGAAGGTAACACAATAATCATAGTCAAGGAACACAGAGCACATAAAAATCTAACCATATAGAAAAATTTCCAAATAATAGTTCCAATCAACAGTTGACTAAAATCACTGAAATCTTACTATGTGAACTTCCAACGGAGATTCAGAGTGGACTATTTCATCCAATACAGATTTTGCTTGTCCAGACATGAAGTCGGCAGTTTGTGAGGGTGGAACAGTCACCAAATCTTGTACAGAAGCAAGGACTGGGGGAGGTGAAGGTTGTCTGATAATATCTATCTTAACAGGTTCTTCCGGAGTATCCAGGGTAATCATAGGAGGATCTTTTGCATCAATCGATGAACTATCATCATGCAAAGAAAGGACTTCTTCAAACACAGATTTTTCTTGCTCAATGGTATCACTCTGTTTTACAACCACATTTTCTTCTTGCAATGGCGTAAGGCTGTTTACAATGAAAACACAACACCAAGGTGGTTGATCACCATAAACACACCCACAGAATATAAACGCATGTCTGTGGAGATTGTAAGTCCAATCAAGTTCAAAACAATATCCACAAGATGCTACTAGAAAAACTAGTTAACAAAAGAAAGGAAGAAAAACTAGAATATAAATGCATGTCTGTGGAGATTGTAAGTCCAATCAAGTTAAAAACAATATCCACAAGATGCCACTAGAAAAACTAGTTACAAAAGAAAGAAAGAAGATAAGAAAAGAAAAGAAAAGTGATGCAACAGAAATCCCAGAAAACTAGTTCCTTGTCCACTTTAAAATGTTGGAAGGATGGAAATTGAAGTAATCACAGAAATATAAGATCTCACCTTGGAAATTCAATCGCAGTTAAGTCCAAATTACTCGGATATTTTACCTGCACCACGAACATGCAAAATATGAATAAAAATTCCTGATGCGCAAATGCAGGACTCATGGGAACAAGAAATGCACAGGTTTATACCCCTCTATCAACAGCAGGTGGATGCCATTGCCCATAAAGACCATTTGGACCTAATATAGAGTGTCTTGATAGGGTCTCTTCCTTTGGACGTGGTATATTTAGAGATCTGCAGAAGATGATAATATAAGAACATGTTTAATTGAGAACTGGAACAGCAGAGATTCAACACCAGAGCCAGACGAGATAATATTATAACTAATGAGAAATAATTTCTAGAAATATAAATCAACAGAGACCGAAACACCATAGATATACGAACATGCTTTTGACCAATCAATCTGGGTTCATCTACATTGTAACTTGACTAGCAATGGTGGAATTTTTTTTTGGAAAGTTCAATTATTAGAGTCAAGATACAAATTGTGATGTGGCTTGAAAGTCCATATTACTTGTTTTATCATAATTTCTCCTTGCATGTAATATTACAAGGCATATACCTTTATATAAGGTGATGAAGAAGCACCATAGTCCTGTATATATCATCTTTGAAAGGAGTAACAAAATCCACGTAATGCTATGAATTTTTCCACAAAAATTATCATACCTCATTCATCATCATGTTAATAAATAGCCACATCATGTCTGCTATCTCAGGAAAGGTGATATTGTTGACAGGATGAATGTCCTTCCCCAAAATTTGTAATACCTACCTATACATTTGATACACTTACTATCTAATTTTCAACAATGATACATTTCCAACTACCAAATATATGACCGGAATTCAAACAGGTTAGTTCCTAAATCAAAATATGATCAGTAAATATTTCAGGCTCTGGGATCAGCAGGGGTTTGGGAATGATCCTTGAGGATCATGTTTCTGTGTGTTCTTTCTTTCATTTGTCCAGATGTTCTCAAATTTAATGAATTGGTGGGAATCCCACCCTCTCAAATAGACAAAATAAATAAATAAAACCAGGCCCACGTCATTACAATCACAACTTCAATTATCTGAAGATACAAGGTAGTGACATCTCAAATAAAAAGGAAAAGAAACTTATGTCTACCGATATCAGCTGATACCAGTGGATTTATTTGTAATCAAAAGATTAATACACGTAATTTGGATAATGAATAAAAATTACATGCATCAGGTAATTAATTGGACGCCTGAAAAAGTAGATTTTAGTATGAAAAGTGATTGAAAAATGTAAACAGTTGAGACATTTACATGTGATGCTGAATAATAATTTTTTTGGCGATTCTGAATAATGATTATAGCATCTCATATAGTAGATGCTCTAAAGATTATGATGACTGGATGATGTGAACTTCTGGTAATTAAGAGGCTAACGAACATGGTGAATGGATGAATGTGAGTGAAGAGTTATGTAATGTGACTGAGTCTATATTTATCTACTATTATGTTGCAGTGACAAGATTATGTTCCCTATGATTTTCAGTGAACATTCTAGTTTCCACATTTTCCATTATCATTAATCATTCAATTTTTAATGCCATAAAAAATTTAAGCAGCGTGTTCTGTTTCAATCTTGTTTTAGACTGTGATGGTAGTGGTACATATTGGATTCTAGTCTGGCTAATTTCATTACCAATGCATGATATCATATTGTTCATCTCAATATTACCCAACTAGAATCAGGCTGATTACTGAACACGGCAGGTCAAATCAAATTTAGAACAGGCACTACCCAATAATCCAGAATTACATCGTGCACATATTCCTATTTATTTTTAAGTTAGATCAATAATGATAAATGTAGAGAGCCAGAGAGGATAATTGTTGCATGGATAAGTATTAACCATTAAGTAGAAACACATGAACTTAAATTTAAAATGTCTATATTTATTATACATACAATTTGCGGAACCGTTCTTCTGAAGACAATGAGTGCGGCAAATTATCCTGCTGAATTGGACCTCTAGAGAAACCATTTGTACCTGTTGAACGATGTGCCTGCAACAAAAGTACTGAAACGTTTAAAAAGGGCTTAAGCCTCACATTATTCCCACACAAAGCTTACAAATTTTCATTTTATCTTGAAGTTCCTAGAAGGATTCAAGACCTTAAGAAAGCTTGCATCTCACTCGTTGAATTCAGAGTGCTAATGCCTATTTATTTTTAATTTCCAATTCAATACAAACAAACAATGGTAACACATATGGGCCAATGGTAAATAAAGACTTAACATTACCATTTTCATATCATAACTTGGAGTCTGTCTTGAGACAGGAGGCCACTCCCATGCATTATTAATAACAGCATTCTTATGCGTCGGCTCCCAACTGTTCACTTTATTGATATATTTTCGGTTCAATTCTTCAACCAGTATCTGTACTTCTGGCTTGAGAGTCTCAGATTCCTTTAGCACATTCAATAATTTCTACATGGAAAAATAACAATGTTCATATGAGAAGAAATTTTCACCAAGTCAAAGTCGCTGGACAAAGTGGCACGCAACACAGGACACATACCCCTTTAATATACTTTGGTAGAAATTTCGGGTAGTCTCTATGGGAGGGGATGGTTTCCATTACCAGGCTGTAGAGTAAGGATCAGTCAGTCAGGCAGCTTGGATGAGAAAGAGGAAAAAAAGAAGATAATTCTCAAAATAACAGATAATCTCGAATGTTCAAATAGAAAGAGTGAAATACATCCTGATCATAATCTCCTTGGATAATTACATGTGGAAGGGACTAGAGCAGTCAGTTTAAAATAAAATAATATTTTCTCTGAAATTCTGACCTTGAATACCGCAGAAGCATAATATACAGGTCTATAACATTCTTCTCCTCTCGATAGATGTCAGCCTGCAAACACAAGCATCTTCAGAATGCAGAAACAAAATCACTGAACATAGATTATTTCCAAAAAAAAGTCCTACCAGATCTCCTCATATGGGAGACAGACTACCCAAGGCATGAGAAACTAGCAAGTATTAACAACAAGAACAAATTGCACATCAATAACAAAACACCCAAAAATGGAGAATGAGTGATATAATAAAAAGTGCAATGAACATAAAAATGTAAGGATCATAAGAAACTTGAGGACAAGAGTATGATTCAAAATTCCTTCTTCAAGGATCATGGAAAAAGCATCCTTGTCACAAAATCTGTTTCTCTAAAGAATGGGGATGGTTTTCACATTTTTTTAAGAGTTGGCTGATGTTGGAAAGTTGTTTGTATTAAAGATATCTAATTTCCTGTCTTCTGTTTTGCTGTTTTCCTAGGAAGTGAGTTTTTCTAGTCAATGCACACCACTGTTTGATAGCGTGCTGCAGGGGTATGCCTAGTTCAAAAAAGGCCTTACTGTCTCCCCTGACATTTGGAATTTAATTAATGCTAATAAGATAAATATAGGTCATGTGCGCTCATCTTTTCTCAAAAAATAAATAAATAAATTAAGGTTCAAGTTTTGGCAATGATGGATCAGTCACTGGCTACATGTTAAACCGATAAAAACATGTTTTAACTCTAAAAAATTCAATTGAAACTCAATCAATAACTAATATCCACAGATTAGTGATTTCAACTATTCTATAGTCGGTGAACACACATGCAGACAATGATAGGAGATACATGAGTTCTTAGAACATTGATTAGGACAGGTTGCAAAAACCTCCAAGAAACCTAAAATACCTTCCCAAGTATTTTCCAGATAACATGTATAGCTCTAAAACACATCTCATTTTTCATCAGCTAAGGATGCTGTCTAACTGGTGCTTTTCTGCCACTAAGGTTTCTAGACAAGAAATAGCTCTTCGTCCTGATGAGTGATGACAAGACAATTATATCTTACATGGCATGCAGAAACATCTAAATAAACTCTCTCTTTACTCATTACTCATCTTGTTTTGAGCATGAAAGATTCCCACTGCATAGACACAAAAAAGACAATGGGACATCTTCCCCATAGGGCATATAGGCAGCTCCACACTTCTTAACTGAAGCCACATACCATAAGGTGGCCACCGGATTCCATTTCTCCTTGAAAAGAGACTAGCAATTCCCATCACCAGCGAACCCCTCTCTACTCTCCTGTGTCAATATTTTCTTTAGGTAAATCAAACCTACACTTTCAGAGAGGGCTTTAGTCCTACAAATGATTTTGATTTTTTGGGTGAAGCCCAATTTGCCAACTCGCCTTATGCAAAACAGTAATATACAAATGGATTTCACCTTGTCATCATTTCCAAACAACTGATTTAAGTTAGCCATTACCTTTGATCACATTCGGGCAAGGTAAAGGGATCAATTTGCTAAAATTTCTCCAAGAAACTGGTTGGATGGAGGAGATTCTTGTCAAATGGGGGGGGGGGGGGGGGGGGGGGGGGTAGGTGTTAGTAGTCTAAACTGGTGCTCTGAACAACATACATACTTTTTGTTACTCTTTTGTTTCATAGTTCTTGAAGTAGAGGGCAGAAATATCAAAGCATTTGTTAAAATGTGGGCTGGATGCAAAGAGCATAATATCTTGTTGATTGGGAGAAGGCATAAGGGGATGGATTTTCTGCCATAACTTCTGCTTTGGGGAAGTGAATATGGAGATTGGAGCAGGAAAAGCAGAATGTAAAATGGGGTGGTTTTAGCTTGCATTCAGATGTGGGACATATCTGGGAATGATCCTAGCATCAAGAGACATGTTGGCAGCAGAAATTTCCATAAGTTTTCACATTTCTCTGAACAGACAAATCAAGTATATCGAACAATGAGAATTTCAAAAACAAAGATTCAGAGACGCAGAAATGTGGGAGATGTTAAGCAAACACCAAATAAGCATCACCTAGAGCTGCCCTCGCCACCACAATCAATCAAAACAACAAGCGACTCTCAACGCATCTAATACGCGTCTCACAAATCTTCAATCAAGAAATATCCAATTACGTCTCAAACAATCAAAGATTTCAATGAACGACCAAATAAAGACCCCCCAAAAAAGAAAGAACATTCACAACGTGACAAACACGGTAATACAGAGATTGAATCGGAAGAATGAACAGAGAATCGAAGACCTGTTGGAGGATCTTATCGGCGACTCGGTAGTAATAATTGAGAGAGAACCGATTGTCCACTTCGATCTTCGGAGTGATCGCAGCGATGTTGATCGCGCCCGATGAGGACCGCATGATTGCGATTTTTCCTTCAGCACTAAAACCCTAACCCTAATTTTGAGAGAGCTTCTCGTTCATGGCGGATGGAAAATCGATGACCTCTCTCTCTCCTTACAGAGGCAAGCAGATCAAGAAAGACGAAGCCGCTCTGAATTGCTGAAATGACTATAACAGCCTCTCCCCGTGGGCAATTTCAAGGAGCGGTTGGGGGGTATTTTGGTCATTTAAGTGCCGAGGGCTAGCGAGTAAAAAATTTACTCAAAGGCTTCTGAGGGGGTCTGGTAATTCGCGGATCAGGGGTAAATATGATCGGAGCTGCTTCGTGACCGTCTGATTTAGAAACGTTTTGGTTTTAGCTATTTGTAATCAACGGTTGGGATTCTAGACTTAGGTCTCGTACATCATAGTGTCGGAGTGTCGACATGATGAATATTGATGATGGCATTTTATTACATTGTTAATAATTAATAAAAGGAAAGCGTTACACACCTTACCTTTTTAAGGCTCAAAACTTATATCACATGGTATTTTATTTTTAAAAAATGTAAATAACTTCTTTAAAATTCTTTTATATCCGGATACACCTCTCATTTTATAAAAAAAATCCATATAATCCCCTGTCTTTTAGCTGTAAATTCATGTTCTCCCTTACCGTCAATTGTTTTGAAACTCATGTATGGTTAAGTTAGCCTCACATGCTAAAATATCTAAATCACATTTGGTTCCTTAACTCAATAAAAAAATCTCTATCTCCTCTTTCATGTCTCATCGTGCGATAACCCTTCGTCCGTCCTTTTCGTGCTTCCAAGACCCCTTATCTCTGACCAACATTTTTGTGTGGGAGCGCTCCATCTTTGTTGCCATAATTGAAGGGGTCATTGTTGGGGGTAATGGTGACGATTGTTGCCTCGTGGATTTAGGGTGCGTTTGGTTGCGCGATTACGCAGCATTTGTGATTGCAGGAAGCTGCGTTTACAATCGTGCAACCAAACAGTTTTGCAATCGCAGTTTTAAATCCAGCGATTGCAGGCATATAGAGCTGCGAGTAGAAGTGGCTTCCTGCAGGCGCAGATTCCTGCAAAATCAGGCAATCGCGCAACCAAACGCACCCTGGGTAGGGGTGGTTGCTGCCGTAGGCGACGGTTGCGATCCCAGACGAATTCATCAGAGGAGATGTTGCCAGAGGTAGAGATGATAGATCACACATGATCTACTATTATGATGATATCATTTAATTTATCCACTATAATGATCATGACATGGTAGTCTAAAAATCTCTATCTATTATACATTATTAATTATTGTATAAAAGAAAAACATTACATGCCTTCCATATTATAGTCTAGAACGTAAATCACACATGTTTTTATTTTTTTTAAATCATATATATCATTTTAATTAAATATGTATTTTTATAAAAAAATAAGTATATGCTCCAATAAATTGAATGATAGATATCACTAATAGAAAATGTAAAAATTTTCTAACGAAGTATATAGTTCGATACAATAAATGAAGAGAGCTAATGAGATGTAAATGACTAGTTTTAAAACTATAAAAATAGCTGTGTAACAGAGCTCTTAATAAAATGAGTGGGTCCTTTACTTTAATTTGCATTTAAGAACTAGTTTGGAAACAGGGTTGGGAGTTAGTTTTTTTTTAAAAGCTAAGTTTAAATTGAATTTGCTGAAAATATAGCTTTTTTTTGTTGTTTAAAAATTGATTTTAATAACTCAGCTTCCTACAAACTCATAATCACCTCAAACCATTTCCAATCATGCCTCTATTTGGAGCACAATTTTATTGGCATAGATTTTTATTTTTAATATTAAATAGGTGAAATTATCATATTAAATAATTTTTTTCTTTACCAGAAATATTAAATATTTTTCAAATGATGTTTAAAAAATAAAATATTGACATTTCAACTAACAAAAAAACACCGACATTTGGGCTCATGTTCCAGACCCGAAATCAAAATCAGAACCGTCCAATCTGACTGGTTTTCAACGGCTGCAACTTCATCAAATCCAGATACCATGGGAATTGTCAATGGCCGATATTAAGAAATCACAAGGAGAAGTCAAACGTGTAATTGACTTTGCCATATATGTATGTTTCTCTCCCAAGACTGAATTGCTCCAAAAAAGACACCAAGATATATAAATAACACCATCATTAGCCGTCCGATCGACATTTTCATTTGATAAAACGTACATACGTCGATCGATCTGCAGTGTTTATGGCGGGGCTTTCGTAGTTTCTGGTGTTGTGGTCGGAGAAGAGAGGGAAGGGATCAGAAGAAGAGGAGGAGGGTCTCTTCATGAGCCTGAAGAGCCTGGAAGCGGCCACCGACGGCTTCTCCGACTCGAACCGCCTCGGCCAGGGCGGCTTTGGCCCGGTCTTCAAGGTAATTCTTGATTGCCCTCTTGGGGAAGACCCTTTTCATTGAAATTTGAGCGCTATTACCCATTTTACAGCTCATATAACTTTTAGTCACCTACCATTCCTCCAGGGAAATATAAATTTGTTAGAAATTTTCTTATATGTTTATTATATAAATTATTGAGATAGAAATAATCATCATACAGTAAATTAGACGATAATTTACAATAATCTAATGATCTCAATATGTTCTTTCATTACTTTTCGATGAAATGATTCATGCATGTGCAATGCACATGTGCATCAACTATGTATAAAAATAAATTTATACAATTCAATTGTTGTATATATTTTATTTTTTTTTATAAAAGTATGTACTTGCTAACTGCATTTTGGGTTTGGAATGAGAATGAGTCTGACATTTTCTTGAAATTTAGAAAATGCTTTAATCATTCTTCTTCTTAGTCTCAATTCTTGATGAGAGGATATGTTTTATGAGAAATGTTACATTGTCATTCCAATTTGATAGAT
This sequence comes from Acorus calamus, assembly GCA_030737845.1. NCBI lineage: Eukaryota > Viridiplantae > Streptophyta > Magnoliopsida > Acorales > Acoraceae > Acorus > Acorus calamus. The sequence goes on along the minus strand of CM060871.1, from coordinate 4,225,287 downwards.
AAAAAGGGTGGAAGATTTCTCTTATATACAGTATATATTGCTTTGATAGTAAATATTTTAAATAAATTGAATGCATACCATTTTTTCCATCTTTATGATATTAAATGAAAAACCGAGTGTCTCAGCTTCCATTTTTATGATATAAAATGAATTGAATGAACAAGGTAACATTCAAAAACGACTTTTGAAAACAACTTTCTATCATTCTATAAGAAATATGTTATTGTTGGATTATTTTTACACAACAGAACCTCTAAAAGCCGTCTAAACTTGATTTCTAACACAGTGCATAGGAAAAACTCAATTCCTAATAAATTCATTTTCTTTGCTTTTTTTTTTTTAAAAAAAAAAAACACATTTTCTATACTAAAAACGATAATAAATTTTTTAATTAAATTTTCTATTCCAGAATCATTTGCTTGATTTGCTCTTTTGGGTTGTAGGGAGTGCTTGGGGATGGGCGAGAGATAGCGGTGAAGAAGCTGTCGCTGAATTCGAGGCAGGGGATTAAGGAGTTCACAAACGAGGTGAGGCTGCTCTTAAGGGTTCAGCACAAGAACTTGGTCACCCTCTCTGGCTGTTGCATTGATGGCCGAGAGAAGATGCTCGTCTACCAGTACCTCCCCAACAAGAGCCTCGATTACTTCCTCTTCGGTACAAATTAATTAATACTTTTTTATGGGAGATGTGTTGACTCGTATTATTAATTAATCTTCTTGGTTTGGTTTATGAGAAACGCGTCATTAGGTTTGAATGGATTAGTCTCTTTTGATTAATTTATGAGTTTGATTAGTTGTAGTAGGTTGTGAGAGCATAAAATAATTATTTATTGTTATAAGAAAATTAAATGATTCTTGTTTGAATTTTTTTTTCTTTTGTGTTTGTTTTATCACAATATGATTATCATTTTGGTATGGTCAGAAAAGTTATCCCTGATTTACAATTCTACGTTTCGGGCATTGCAGAACCAGGATGCAGTAAGAAAAACTCAATCCAACAGCACAGCTTTATCCAATTGTACTCCAACAGTAGAATGCAGTAAGAAAAGTTATCCCTGATGTACAATTCTACGTTTTGGGCATTGCAGATCAGTACAAGAGATCATCGCTGGACTGGATCACGCGATTTGAGATAATCAAAGGAGTGGCGAAAGGTCTCGCCTACCTCCACGAAGAATCTCCTGTGCGGATCATCCACAGGGACATCAAGGCCAGCAACATATTGTTAGATGACCAGATGGTGCCTAAGATCTCAGACTTTGGATTGGCAAGGCTCTTCGCTGGGGACGACACCCATGTCAACACATTCAAGATATCTGGTACCCAGTGAGTTTCAATTAAGCTTCTGATTCTAATTGTAGCAGAATTTTGTTTTGGTTGGTTGAAAGAATGCAATGTTAGTCAGATTGGTTTCATTTTAAGTTTAGCATCAGATGCTGACATGATGAATTTGTGATTTTGGTAGTGGTTACATGGCTCCAGAGTACATGATGAATGGATACTTGTCGGTGAAGACCGATGTCTTCAGCTATGGAGTGTTGGTTTTAGAGATTGTAAGTGGGAGGAAGAATCATGATCCCAAGCTGGGTGAAGAAAATATGGATCTCTTGAGATATGTGAGTTATTCACGAGCCTTATATGACATGTGACTTTACTTCTTAGTTTTCTAGTAGAGTTTTCAAACAGAGGTTGCTTTGGAAAAGCATTGTTAAGGTAGTGTTTGGGATTAGCTTTCTAGGAGGCATTCTTTTATCAAATTCCAGAAAGTATGATTCATGCAAAAGCAGAATTTCAAAAGCTAAGTTTTCACATGTAGGCATGGAAGCAATTTAAGACGTGGGGAACACACTCCAGATAGTGGATCCAAGCCTGAAAACATGGGATGGAGACGAGGCTGCGATGTGTGTACAACTGGGGCTGTTGTGTTGTCAGGCAAGCATCGCGGACAGGCCTGACATGAACACGATCAATCTCACGCTCTCGAGCGATTCTTTTCAGTTACCCAGACCAGGAAAACCGGGCCTCCATGGGCGAGGAGGGCGTAGTAATACTAACTCATTCATCGACCGCCCCCAGCACGAAATGCGAGTAGCAGCAGAAATACAGGGACAACCAACTTGAGTAGTTTGGTTGAAGATTATTCCAGGAATTCTATTTCAGTTTCATTTACAACAGAGGGTAGGTGACTCCTCTTATTCCTCCTTGTATCTTATTATTGTTAATTATATTCTTTTGTCATGTAAAGTCTAACTTAATGAGGTTAGTTGGTCTCAATCCAATTTATACAATCCTAATTCATGTTATGCATAAATGCCTTGTTAGACTATCAAGGCTGTCACATGCACAGAAGCATCTGATGAGCTGTCTCTATGAAAATCCAGTATATCATGTTGTTAATCTACATGAAAATCAGCAGTTGTGAAGACCAACATTCAAAAGCACAACTAAAAGCATGCCCATGAAGGTTTTGAAGCAGCATCAACTGTATTCATAAAGTATATCTAAATTGTCTGAAATAGTTTATAATAAGCTGAAAAACACAGAATTATATATATGTATATAGCATAAAAAAAAGTTCGAAATGAAGTCTGAGTTTCCGCAAAATCCCATCAGTTCAATCTAAACCAGTTTCCAGCAATCCTATGACACCATATTCAATTCTCTTTTCAGCTGCAAAGTCCATTGTAAAACCATCAGAGAAATGCTTCCCACATAGATCATGCTTCATTTGTCCTCTCCATTTGCGCTCCCCTCTGGCATCTACGATGATAACAAACATGTCATTTGAAATCATTTGGAAAGTCAACTAGTATTCATATTAAACATGTCAATCATAAAAAGATCAATATTAATATCAATATCAACGAAGTATATATACCACCTTGAAGAGCAACTCATCCAAGTCGCTATCGGTGAAGTTCCTCGGTATCGGGTCCCCGTCGTCGTCGACGCCGAAACCACTGCTTGCGCCTTTCACGACGTCCACGAGGCTCCCACCGCCGCCGTTCTGCAAGTCGACCAAGCTCGGAAAGTAGTCTTCGACGCCGATCATTTCACACTCGGCAAAGTTGGGGAAGATCAAATCTCCAGCGTTAATGGTGGCGGCGCCGCCACCCGCCGCATAGTGCGGGGTAGGCTTAGGGAGGTCGAGTTTGGGCGGGAAGGGTGGCGGCGGCGGCGTAAGGCGGGCGGAGTCGTGGAAGTTGGAGAGGAGGGTGGAGGAGATGGAGCCGAAGATTGGCTTGTATGTGCTCCGGCCGGTGGTGGAGATCCTGTTCTTGGTCATGGTGGTGGATGGCTGTTTGGGTTGGCTTAGCTTCTTGAGGAACTTGCGGTACTTCTGCGCATGACATATTGGTTTACCCGTTAGAACTTTTTTTTCAAGGCAGCGTTTGGTTGCACGGTTGAACAATTTTTGTGTTTATAGAAAACTACGTATACAATCGTGCAACCAAATAATTTTACTTGTAATACTTCCTGCAGACATATTATAAATAAATAGTGTAAAAAAATCAAAAGCTGAGAGATGATGATTTCTTGCAAAATCAGTTTTGAAATCCCGCGTTTATATAAAATTAATTTTGCAATCTCCGCTATCAATCACTGTCTCAGCGTTTGAAAATGATTGAGTGTTTGATTATGTGATTAAACAACTTTTACGTTTGTACAAGAAGCTGGTTCTGCAATCGTGCAACAAAAAAGGTCTGCAATCACAGCTTCCTGCAGACATATTTCAGGTAAATAGTGCTTCAAAAGTAGTTGCGATTAGAGAAAGCTGGGAGAAAACAGCTTCCTTACAGAATTAGTTTTAAATCTAACATTTACAGAAAATTAGTTTTACAGTTCCCACTATTAAATGCTACCTAAAAAGCTGATGGTGATTTTATTTTTACATGAATCATCACGTCCATAGTGCAATAGCGATCATAGATGTTTAAGAAGTGAAAATTAGTTTTTAATTATTAAAAATTGTTTTTGAGAAATTCAATAAAAGTAAGTTTTTCAGAAATATATTTTAAAAGTTATTTTAAATGAAACATTTTTTATTCTTGTTTTCAACCGCTACTATACCGAAAATGCGAGAGAGCGAACAAATATAGACGTGGTTATACAGTCTTTATTATACAATTCGTTAGAGTTTTATCGAAATATATGTTTTTTTTATTGGTTCTGATTGAAATTTTGCAATGTGGAATCTATTATTAATTTATCACACCATATATATATGTGATAAATTTTATCACATATATATGTTAGAGTTTTATCAAATATATGTTTATAACACCATATATAAATTTTTGAGAAAAAGAAAACCAAAACATATGGGAATTGCATACAAGATCTACAATATTGACTAGGAGATTACTTTGACACGCATGTATAATCCATTAACTAATGAAAGTATTAGACAAAATAGCTTGTTTAGTTTGAAATTGTGTATTTAAATATTTCTATGCAAGATCACAAATTTGTACATCCTCAAAAGATTTCCTTGAAATACAATAAAAGTATGATGTTCTATTGTGGAACAGAAGCATGAAGAGTGAGTAAGATATATATCATACATGTAGAGCATGAAAACATGGTTTCGTCTGCGATCATGGTGTATTAAGAAAAGCTTAATCACAAAATTTATGAAGTTTATAAATATAATGCACATTTGTGTCTATGTAAGTTTTTTTTTTAATCATATTCTTTGTGTAGGAAACAATAACAGATAATAATAAAAATTAAAGTAAATGTAGGTGCAGCTAAATTTGAGAAATTCCTTATTCAAATAATTGATTATCTAGTTAATCTTAATATATATATATATATATATATATATATATATATATATATATATATATATATATATATATATATATATATATATATGGTCGCGATTACGTGCGGTATGCGGTCGGTGCGGTTTACGACGTGGGCCGTCCGATCGCGGGTCCATCGCATCCAACGGTCGACGTGAATCGCACCCGACCGTCCGATGCGATGGACCCGTGATCGACGGCCCGTGATCGCGCACCGCACCGACCGTAAACCGCACCTAATCGGCTCCCTATATATATATATATATATATATATATATATATATAGTCGAGTGATTCAGTGCGGGAATGCGGGAAACGACATCGATCGTTCGATCGCGGGTCCATCGCATCCAACGGTCGATGTGAATCGCATCCGACCGTCCGATGCGATGGACCCGTGATCGACGGCCCGTGATCGCTTCCCGCACGACCGCATTCCTGCACCGAATCACTTCCCTATATATATATATATATATATATATATATATATATATATATATATATATATATATATATATATGAGGGCCGATTAGGTGCGGCGAACGGCAGGTGCGGCGTCGATCGTGGGCCGTCGATCACGGGTCCATCGCATTGGACGGTCGGGTGCGATTCACGTCGACCGTTGAATGCGATGGACCCGCGATCGAACGGCCCACGTCGCCGCCGCACCTGCCGTTCGCCACACCTAATCGCCCCCGTATATATATATATATATATATATATATATATATATATATATATATATATATATATATATATATATATATATATATATATTCTTCATAATACTTGAAATATATATATATATATGTATATAGGGAAACGATTCGGTGCGGGAATGCGGTCGTGCGGGAAGCGATCACGGGCCGTCGATCATGGGTCCATCGCATCGGACGGTCGGGGGCGATTCATCTCGACCGTTGAATGCGATGGACCCGCAATCGAACAGTCGACGTCGTTTCCCGCACGGCCGCATTCCCGCACTGAATCAGTCGCGTATGTATATATATAAATTATTATATTTCAACAATCTAAATAAATTGAAACACAAGATTAAGTTGGACATACTTGAAGATGACTTGCCACATTTTCTCTGGTGAGGTTGGGGACATTCATCAGATCCAGTATCTTCTTCGGCACTGCCTCTGGATTCAATAATTAATGCAAATCAAGGTAAAAAAAATATAACAATAATTAGAAATATAGCACCATCAACTATACCAATAGCAGAGGTTGTGGGTCTATAATCTATGTATATTTAATATAAGGTAGCATTTGAACTGATCTTAGGGATGAAATTTGAATATTGATTCTAAAGGTACTGAGGTTCTTTAAGGTACTCATTAATACCAATCAATACAAATTGATACAAATTTATACCAATTCATGCTCATTGGCATCAATTCATACGAACTTGTATAAATTTGGATTAGTTAGTACCAAGTACCAATTTGTACGAATTTATATAAATTAAAAAATTGGTACGAACTCGTACAAATTGATACTAAAATTTAAATTTCTTAAAATGAACTATGAGATAGAAACTGACTCGAAATGCAACCCTAGTCGAATGAAGAAGAAAAAAAGGTGTTAGATATCTCACTATCATAGCCAAGCTGACCAATCGCTCGCAGGAATTGCATATGCAGCTCTCGATTCCAAACCACTCGGGGCTTCTTGGAACGAGCGGTGTCATCGTTGTCCCCAAAGACATCCTCATCTTCATCTTCACATCTCCTCCTCCTCAAACTCTGCACAGAATTCCCTTCATTTGCGGATGACTCACAATCGTCCTCCTCTTCATCTTCCTCTTCCACCGAATTCTTTCGCTTGGCTACGACTCCTTCATTGCTCGAGTCATTGTTGGTCATGTTTCCACTTATCCTTCTCCATGGTTGTCTTCCATTGATGTTCCTCTTGAGGGCATATTGCCATATGTTCTTGAGTTCTTCCTCTCTTAAGGGCTTCAAGAGGTAAAAGCAGGCACCATTTTGGAGACCTTTCATGATCATGTCATGGCTGCTATCAGAGGACATCACTGCATTTCCCATATGAAGCACAAAATAATTATGGAAGTTTTTGTTAACATATTAAAAGAATATCTCACATTTTTTGTCATATCATAAAGAATTGAGAGAGGTGTAGTATCTATACATGAATGACATTTTAATTGCTTACTTTATTAAGGTTTATAATTGTTTTATAATTGTTTTCATTATATGTGTTGCTATTGATATATTGATGATAGATGATGTACTAGCTCATGTTACAAAGTCTGAATTAATATAAATCTCAATGCATGTATTTTTCTGATAAGAATGTGATAAATTTTGTAGCCCTCAAAATTTCAAGTGCTGCCAACTTTTACTATTTGTTTTAAATTAGTTGATTCATTTATGCAAACTTCTTTTATATACACCTTATAATCTTGTTATATAAAATTAAACTGGCTCTATGAGTGAGTATTGGTTTTGTTTGCAAATGCACCTGAAAAAAAGTGTGACAATGTGGGACTGGTTGATTCAACATGAGTTTACATTATTGGGGAAGCAAAAGAATAATATTGCATAGTGTTTTTTTATCTCTCATTTCATGAGTTATCCCAAAAAGATAAATGCATACCCTATTTTAATTTATTTCTACAACTCGCGTAAATGAACTACAAGGCGATGTTTAGAAATATGCCTGGATGATTATATTTTCGTAGAAATCAAACTTAATGCATATGTATTTCCAAGAACCCAACGTGGTTGCAACTTAAAAAAAAAAGAAAAAAAAATTTGGTCGTTAACAATAAAATTTTTCAAAAACTTACCAATATGTGCTTCCTGAAAATTTAATTTAAAATATAGTTTACGTAAAAATAAAAAAAAAAAACTTCTTTTATTTTTAACAAAATGTAGTCAAATTCTATTCTTTAAAAAAATTGTGTGATAAATACATGTAGTCAACTTTTTTAATAGGGGTTTTAAACACTTGCTCTTCTTATGCAAAACCTAAATTGTGACCAATACATGATGTTATCCTAGCTTCCAACAAGCCACCACCTCTCATTTTGTAATGGTGATAATTGATAATGGGAAATAACAACAGCAACAACAACAATATCAACAATCAACAATCACGAACCATTGTGAAGAAGAAGAAAAAACAATAATAATATTAAGATGATAAAATTAAAATAACAGTATGCAAAATGAGGTCTTACTAATTATGGGTATGTCCATGATGAGTCCAATCTTCTGCATCAGCTCAAAACCATCCATGCCTGGCATGTGGACATCAGTAACAACAAGGTCGAACTCTTCCCTTTTATCCTCAATGATCTTTAAAGCCATGCCCGGGTGGTTACAAGAGGTGACTGTAAATACAAAGCCAATAAAATTTTCACATAATGAAAATCTATTCATAAGAAAATCATAACATGTAAATTCAAACAAATATCACTTCATAAACAATAAAATAGTGAATCTACACTATTTTTTTATGAAATAAATGTGTTTGTTGTAAAGCCCAATTAAACATACATTTACTCAAAGAATAACTTAGTCATAAGATAATTATATCATTAAAATTCTAAAAATATGACATTGAAAACAGCTTAATATAGAAATCTACATTCAAATTTTTTTCTTTAAATTGTTGTAAATATGATACTAAAATGAATACATCTAAACCTCATGCATGGAAAAGAAACCAATTCCAAACGTCTACAAAGTTGATCAACCCATGAAAGATGAGTGTTTTATTGGTATTTATTCAAGTAGATCTTCCTCAAATTGTCGAAATTTTTATTAGTTTCCCACATACATTTTGTATCTATCGAAAGTTTGAAAAGTAAATCAGTTTCCATAACCTCAATTTATTAAGGAAAAGTAGAAACAAATACAGTATATATCTATAACATAGCTATATTAGGCACAACATATGCATTCCTAAAAGAAAGGATAAAAAAACACATATTGGCAGGTTGTTAGAGGTATCCTCTTTTACCGAGTGTTAAAATAATAATAAAAAAAAATTAACTACAAAAAACAAGTAGATGGAAAAAAAATATAGTACTTGGAAGCTTTGACTATCGATATCTCTTATGTTATTCCAAGCATGTCTTTAGTCTTGTGACATGGCCAACAATCAAACTCCCTTCTTTGAAAACTTCATAAGCAAAATCAAATGACTAATCTAAATGAAATATTAAAGCCAAGGAAAATCAATCTTTTGAAACCCACATGTGATTGATTCTTCCGCTAAAGTCATAAGTAAGATCTCTATTGATCTCGACTTCTGATCACCCTTGTTTATGATTGATTCTGACTATTTTTAGAGTTCTTTGTTGTTAAAAAAAAACAATATATAGAGGGATACAAAGAGAGTCAAGAAACACTTGACAGAATACTTCAAAACAAATTGAAAACCTTGGTTTAGCACAAACAAGTTATTTCATAGTGATTTCATGAGAGAGACCAATTGAACACACACACACACACACACACATATGACATAAGATGGTTTAGAAAGTATACTAGATCTCTATCATCAGATGATCTCTTCAAGCATGCATGAAAAATGATTTCATGAGAAAGAAGTACCAATTCAACACACACATAAGATATAGGACTGTATATATAGAACATATATACTAGATCTCTATCATCAGTTGATCTCTTCAAGCATGCATGGAATATAATGAAAAGAGGGCGTAGAGAACATTTGATCCAAACCAAAACATGAAAAGAAAGATCGATTATCTATCTATCGATCTACCTTCATATCCGCTTAACCTAAGCATCCTCTCGATCACCAAGAGACAAGTAGAATCATCATCAACCACCATGACTCGAAGACCGGTAGGAAAAACACTTTTGAAGCGCGATCCACCTTGGTTGGAGGCAACAATGGCCTCCATGGAGACTTCAAGTGATGGAGAGATCTATATATGTTATAGACTAAAAAGTGAGAGGAAGATGTTGTAAGATGGATGAGCTCGAGAGGTATGGTAGGAGGTGGTGTGCCCTTGCAAAATGAATGAGTAAAATAAGGAAGACAAATTGAAGTTATACAAGGGTGTGTTATTTGTATGCGTGAAACCTATTCAAGGAAAATAGAAAAAAGTAAACTTTTTCTTTTGACCACTCAAAAAGGTGATATCTGTATCAAACGAAAAGAGAAAAGTTTTATTTTATTTTTATTTATCTTTAGTTTGTTTTACCGCGCGTAAAAATGAATGCGATGGAAAGTGACTTGACGAACACGCTGGTGATTGATCCAAATTTCTTTATTCTACTTCATTTCAAATTCAAGATTGTGTAAGAACCAATAATTGATATGGGAGTATATTAAGAGAGGAGTAACATCATGTATATATTAGCTTAATTAGCTTTATGGGATGACTAAACATGGAGCATTTGGCATTTATTAAGTTGGCCTCCACATGAAAGATTTTAATTTTTAATGCGTATCTTCGTATTAAATTCATTTTCTTTTTGGATAACTTGATGAGCCTTTTCTCTTGTTATGCACATCAACCATCATTAAATCAAAATCTGAATCGTTGGCAATGCTTTTGATGTTTGGTGGGTCTGTAAAATAAAAATTTGTGTGGTTTAATCTACTCTTTTTTTTTAGAGTTAAATATTCTCCCTATCAATGGGGAAAGACTAAACCTATTTAATATTCTATCTCATTCATAAAATGATCAAAGAGTGTTGATACACTTAGTCTGTTTTACAACTCAATTTGCAGCCTCATACACTATGATACTGCAATATATAGTATATTGGGTTCTAACATAACATATGGTGTAATTTTTTTTATTTTTTTAAATAAAAAATGCACTCAGTATATACATCATTTTATATAATAATATATATTTCAATGGGCGAGGATATGATTTAAAAAAAAATAATATGGATACAAGGGGTAGACATATCATTTTCCATGAACAAATAAAAAAAAGAGTTCTCACAATCGCTGAGTGTGGGCCCAATGCTAGTTGCAGTGAGCAAATCTAGGTAAGGATGGTAGTTCAACCTAAACCCAACCCGAAGTTGAAGGAAGCCTGACGGGATAGGTTTGTGTTTGAGTTTACTTTGGGTTAGAGCATTTTCAATCTTATACCCAAACTTTTATCTAAAATTAAATTTGAGTAAAAATCATTTAAAACTCACTTCAACCATTTATTCATACTCATACTAAATCAAGTTTTTACTCAAATATTTACCCAAATCTAGTTAGACTCAAATCTTTACCCAAATTTTCAATATCTTTTTTTCCCTTTGTCACTATATTTTCTTCCAATGTGACTTTTTTTCTTTCAACTTCATCTTTAGTTAAATAGATACCTTCTCACCCTAAAAAAATTTCACCATCTCTTGAAACAAAAAAAAGTCTTCTTTTTAAAATCTTCATCTTTTTTTTAACTTCTTATTTTTACTCTAATAAAAAATTTATTTTTTCTTTTTTTTTCAAAAAATTGGATGATTATAATTTTTAAATTTAAATATCTTGAAGTGAAGAAAAATTGAGTAGTAAGTTTTTTGAAAAAAGGACTTTGAAAATGTTTATAGGAAATAGCTAGAAGAAAATGTGAATTTTTTATTAGATTTGAATAAAACACAAAATGATGGTGGGAGACGCATCATATCAAATCAAGCTTTTAGTCAAATTTTAAATAAAATTTGGGTATATGTTTGAGTAAGGGCTGGAGATGGCCTTAGGTTGGATTCGATTTAGGTTCAAATTCATTTAAAAAATGTGTCATTTTAAACAATTAGAATTTGGAAGAGTTAATGTTCTGGACAACAAAAAAGGGAAAATTTTTATTTATAGAATGAAAAAAATTAAATTACAAAAATGATGGATTCTAGGTCAAAATAAATTGAACACTTCAAATTTTATCTCATAAATTAAATTAAAATATGAGCATTTAAATTTATCACTTCATATTTTGGGTTCGGGTTATCCGAATCGTAAACCGGAACTCAACTTGAATGAGGTTTTGGTTGCTCGGGTTCATCTTCGAATTCAATACTCACCCAAACTTGTTCAAATATCGAATTGGGTCGGGTTCAACCATCCAAACTGCACATGACCCTATAAGCATGTGACAAAAGAAGGGGAAACATGTGACCTCAAATGAGCCACAAAGCATTTAGGGCTAGTTTGATAAGAGATTAAAATTTTGAGGATAAGTTGTCTTGATTTTAAAATAAAAATGAGAATATTTTGTACCAAACATGGATAAGTTATCCTCTCACTCATTTACCCCATAATTACCCATTATCCCACCATTTATCCCCTTGTCAAACCAGCCCTTATGAAATAATGAGATTGAGTGAGATACAACGTTTGTTGGATAATTTGATAGTCCAACGCATTCATAAATGTCTGATCTTATCAATTTAAAATATACAATTTAATTGAATCCTAAAAAAAAATAGAATTTAATTGAATCTTAATTTTAATTTTAATATCTAATAGCATATATCAATCACAATGTTTTATTTCAAAGTGAGGACCTAACCAGGACCTTGGAACAATTATTATATGATCTTATTAATCAAAACAGAATTTCCACGTCACATAAAATAAAGAAACTCAATAAAATTTTCTCGGTGGTTATAGCACAATGATTTAAGACTTACCTGTATTAAGGATATGTCTTGGGTTCGAGTCTTGAAGCTGTGTTATACCTCCAATTTGTTATTTGAAAGAAATTTTTACAGGACAAAAAACAAACATACAAAGATAGCTTATCAACTTGATCGTAAGGTCAGTCACGAAAAAAACCTATCCATTATAATAATAATTAAAAAAAAATTGAAAACAAATTAGCATGTGCTCAGTGGTCCAATCCAACGACCGATTCAAAAATAAGGCCCACGACCTCGGCCCCTTCCCTCCGGGTCTGTGCCCGGACCCGACCCGTGTCTCCTCTCGGGTCCACACCGGGTCTCGGGTCGGGTCGGGTCGGGTCAGACAAAGAGAGATTGATAAACCATCCTTATTTTTATTTCTTTTCAATAGTTAATATATTATAAATAGTTTTTCTATTTTGATTTTTTAATGTTTAATAAGATGACTTTGGAATACATTTTACGCTTTTATCATTGTAAAAATATTTCATTTTAAAATTTTAAATGAGTATTCAATATTTAGTTATAAATGTTTGGTTGGATCATTAAAATGTTGGGTTGGAAATAAATAAATAAATATATTTGGGTTAGAGTGTCTCGGGTCCATCGGGTCCATTCGGGTCGGGGTGGACCCAGACCCGACCCGTTCATTGTTGGGTCCTTCAGGTCGGGTATTCCATTGACAGGCCTCCTCGGCCCCTTCCCTTCTGTGCTGTCTCCTCTCACACAGACATTCCATTTCATTCATTCCATTAAAATAAATAAATAAATAAATATAAGTCTTTTTCTTCCATTTCTTCCATATATATATATATCCTATTAGAGTCATATATTAGTTATGCATATTTCTGTTATAAAATTTTTATATTTTTTAAATGAATAAGTATATACTTTAATTTTTATAAAAAACATATACTTTTATTAGATAAAATATATTATATTTTATTATTTTAAAAAAATTTAAAATATGTAAATTGAAATTGATATTTAAAAAAAAAAAAACCATCCTGTACTAAATATTTTACAATAAATAAAATAAACAAACAACACCAACAACGTGGTTTTGATGTTTTCAGTACCAAGAGAAGCATTCCTTTGCCCAACTCTTCAAACCTCTGCCCCTTTAAAAATCTTCAACTTCAACTAACACACGGACACACACACACACACTCTCTCTCTCTCAAAATCAGATCCCAAGTTCCATCTTTCAAAAGGGTACCTAAATCTGCCCTTGTTGGGTAGAGACTAGAGAGAGAGAGAGAGAGAGTTGAAAAAAAATGGTGATTGGGAGTTGAAGGATTGTTGCAAGCACGACCAGGTCGTCTTCCTCACCAGCATTGGTGTATACACCGTCGCCATCCTCGCTGTAACCTCCCTCTCTTTCTCTCTCTCTCTCTCTCTCGCTCTCTATCTCTATCTCTATCTTCTATATAACATTCTTTTTACATGATTATCCAATACTATGAGTTTTGATTTCACTATTAGTGTTTCAAAACTGTCCAACGGAGGACCCACTTGGGTGTTCTTGAATTGGTGATTTTTTTGGTTAATTGGTCTGAATTTTAGTTTCTATTGAGTGGGCAGTGAATTTAGTTGTTGGGTTGCAATGGTTTGTTGCGTTTGTTATTGATTCATTTGAGGTTGTGTTGAGTGAATTCTTTTCAGGTAGCGATGGGAAACACGTTTTGATGATTCTTCTTTTATAGTAATTAAATTTTATAGGAATCTAGCAAAAGTCTGCTTTTTGGGGAATCTAATTTCAAAAGCTGCTTTAAGTGAAAAAGTACTCCTTTTACGATTCTCTATGTGTATAATGGTTATTTAGGGTTTCGTTATCCTAAATTTCTTAGTTATATATTTTGTTCACTAGTGATCACTTATCTCAATGTGGTGTCTTTTGTAGTTGTGGAGAACAGTGTTGCTCACACCTTTTAAGCTCATCACAGTGTTCCTCCATGAAGCTAGCCATGCCATTGCCTGCAAATTGACTTGTGGTCATGTGAGGTTCTTTGATTCTTTCTTTTTAGTCCCATTTTATGAACTTGTGAATTAATGAGAGAATGGGGAACTTGATTTGTTTCAACTTTAGTATTCTCACTACTGGTATTCTAGTTTGCTTATTATGCCACATATGCTTTCCCATAAGAACTAATTCTCCACTTTTCATTTTGTTTAATTAGGATAAGTGGTTTGGTAATTTTATTGCTTATGTTTGGATGAATCTTGTTATATACTGGTTACTATCAGCAGAGATAGTCAACTTTATTTGTAGTACCTCATCAGGGAACAATCATATAAAGTCTTAGATGCAGAGACACTTGTGTAAAATATTGGTGAAAACTATATTAGAAATAAAAAGAATAAGGTTCAAGTGTAATAGTATCAAAAGGCTAATCCTTTATAACACTGAAACAATGTATAAAAAAATGTCATTTCGTTTATATAATTATTATCATATTTAGACGACGACCATTGGCCTCTGTTAACCCTTTATGTATTGTTTCCTTTATAACAATGTTTTCTTTATTAGACCATTGATGGAGTTTATATTTATATAAAGAATGCTCTTTGAATTGACAAAGGCCTAAACTAGATCTTCATAGTAACATAGTGTCACTTGAGTAAGGGGTAAATATTGGTAATTGAAATCATCAGTGGTTCATATAACAAGGTATTGAACAACTTGAGGACTATTACAAACCAGTATATTTCAATTTCAGGAAGTAATATGCCTTCATGAGAGTCCACTTACTAACTTGCAATAATAGCTCATATCCAAGACATTGGTCCTTGGCTCATGTTTGCGAATTATACAATTTGTGTCGGTTGACAGGGGTGTTTGCTTTTAAAGCTTTCCAAAAGTAAGATAGGATACATTGAATGATATGTCATGACACACAGAAAGTCTTCAGTTACCGATGGCCAAGGATTGACGCATTGAGATGATCTCATGATTCCTCTCAATAGAAGTGGATGGATCCTTGTATGAAGATGCTCTTTATAGAATTAAACCTGGTTGGGTGAAATGGAGGTGTACCTACAAGTTGTTGGGCAAACACTACCCTTGGCTTGCTAAGTTCTATTCGTACATGTAATTACGGGAGTGACTCAACTGAATAATATAGAAGACTAGGAAGGATATGCGTGTAGTAAGAAGTTTAGGAAATCCCTTTGGAAGTTAATTAGTATAAATCTCTCTCAATTGACCTGGATGTGCATGACATCGATATGTCAATAAAGTATTAAAGAAAGCATTGGTCTGACCCTCATCCAATCCATGTGTAAACCAGGATATACAAATCATGGAATAATTGACATCTAGAGGTTAATGCATCATCTTACATTTTGAATGCAACTTGAAACCTGTCTGTATAAAATTGCTGAATTCTTTATACATCACTTGTTCGATTTTCATAATGTACAGATGAGGTATCCTCTATGAATCAAGGTCATACGGAAAAATAGATTGCAAATAGTCTTTTTTTAATCTGTCTTTTGGTTGTTAACTATGCTCATTTGAGAATAACTTCTACGTGATTCTCTATTGTGAAGGCTATCTTCCCATCTTATTATGTTGTTAATGCTGCTCTTGTCTTTCATATATTTTCTGTATTCCTATTGTGGTATTCTGTTTCACAAGAATTAGATAGCATCTTTTATCAAGATTTGAATGCAGGTGGAGGGCATCCAGGTAAATGCAGACGAGGGTGGGGTCACCCAAACACGCGGTGGAATATACTGGCTGATATTGCCCGCTGGATGTAATTTACCTTCCTCCCTATATTTAGATAGAATCCATAAGTTACATCTTCACAATGAAAATGTTGAGGATTGTGGATGCTGATCCATGTTGAGTTGAATCACTGTGATTGTTGGATCTAGACAGTGTTTGGAAACTGATTTAGAAAGCTTTTGGATATTCTGCTTTTGTAGGAATCATAGATAATCTAAACACTCCCAGCATAAAAGGTCCCAGCTTTTGCCTCAGAGAAAATCGGCTTTTAGTTACAAAGACAGCTTTTCAGGAATCTAAGAAAACTTGCTGCCTTTTTAAAAGCTTCTATAAGTGAAAAGCTTCCTGAAAAACTGCACTACTTCTGGTATTTTGAAAACAAACAATACAAGTTTTCTCTGAGCTTGCAAATTTATAATTTTACATATCATTTTTACACGCAGATCTTGGATCATCATTTTGGGGGATGGTTTTTATACTTGCATCTACAAATCTTCTGACTGCAAGAATTGCTGCTGGATGTTTTATTGTTGCTTTGCTCATTGTCCTTTTTGTTGCTAAAAATGTAAGTTGTTATACCATCAAAAGCTATTGTACAATACATGCTATCTTATCAGTAAATAATGAGTGCTTTTGGACAATTTATAAAGGTAGTTATGTTTAGTGCCAACCATAACATGAACTAATGGCCTTCATTCTATTATGGTACAGTGGCTACTTAGAGGACTTTGCATTGGTAAGTTTCTTGTCACAATATACTGATAATTCATAGTATGAGAGAACTTGTATTAAATAATATTGAACTATCCAGGTTTTATTGTCTTCCTTGCCATTATTTGGGTTCTACAAGTATATACGAAGGCCCGCATTCTACGTTTTGTAATCTTGTTTATCGGTAATGTCTGTTTCTTCCCTCCTAAGTGATGTAGTTGGGTACATCTTTTTGTGATACTAAAAATCTTGAATTTTGTAATTTGGGATATTGCAGGGGTGATGAACAGCTTGTTTTCTGTTTATGGTATGATCTCTAACTATAGCATGGTTACAAGTGTTTATGACACTCAAAATTCAACTGCATGTGTCCCTCTAATCCTTCAAACAATCGGTCGACCAAACTTCTATTCATTGAATTGTGTGTTTACTGTTTAGTATATTCAGGATTTGGATATCTGACTAGTTTGGATAATTTATCACACTCTTCATAATTTACAATATCAACCATAATTGCCGTTGCTTCACACCAACATAGAAAATTTTGTGTCTATTTCTCGTGTTATGTACTTTTATTGTATTATCCTGTATCATTTACAAATGTCACTTACTGCCATAGTTTGAAGTGCGGCCGCACGTACTAGTACATGCGGCCGCACATGCTGATATGTGCCCCAGGCGCACATTCCCCCAATATGCGGCGTACGTTCAAATTCAGTTCGAACGGACTTCGAACGGTAAAACCTACCTCTGAGTTCGGTTTGTCGTTTGAACGATAATTTGAATGACAACATACCGTTTGAAAGCCGTTCGAACGGTTACCTGTCCCTATGTGCGACCGCATGTTCGGTACATACGACCGCATATGCCATGTGCGGACCTCACTGCACATGCGATCCGCATATAGTTTTGAACTATGTTTAGTGCACCACAAGTATATTTATTGTACACAAACTTTGTGACCTAAGCTGGATGCATGAATTTTCATGAAGAGCTAATCCCCATGGTACATATTCTGTCATGCAGACATTTATGATGATACAATATCTCGGAGAGTTCACTCCAGTGATGCTGAAAAATTTGCTGAACTTTGTCCTTGCCCTTGTACTGGTGTAGGATGGGGAGTTATTTGGTGAGACTTTAGGAGCGAAATTTTTCAAAGTAGCACATGTTTAGATAAATAATACATGTTCATCAAATGATTTAAAGTCTTTCATCATTTACAAATGGAAATCTCATTAGTACTCTTTAATGGACATGTGTCATTTATCCAAACATGTAAAATGAAATTTTCATCGGACACACACTGATATGAAAATTTTATACAAGGAATATTCTTTTATAATTTGATCCCACAAGAAAAAAAAATGATACTTCTATATTTGTTTTGTGAAGACTCATTATTCGGTTTCAATGAATTTTTCTTGCAGGGGTTTGATATCATTTATGTTTCTATGTGGATCTATGTATCTTGGCTTGGTCATCTTATCATAGGGTAACACTACTTTCCACTTCTCCCTCATCTCTTCTGCTGGTATAGATGGTCACTTGTCATATAGTATTACATTGTATTCGTATTAAATGTTGACAGTTACATAAGGGGATAAAAACATCTGATTTTGGGACATTTCTCCATTGGACATAGGATAGTTTATACTATAGATACCCTCAATTAAGGGAGGGCATATCTTCTGCTGGTTAGTGGGAGAGGGCAATCACCACGTCACTAAAGTCCGTTTCGTGAGCACATTTGCAATCACCACATCACTAATGCAGTATATGAAAAACATAGATATCTATCTCATCATGTCAATTATACTGTATTAAGTAAAACATAAAAGTATATGCATTAAATTCATCCAATTATTTACTTCATTTTTTTATATATAAAAGAACTTATGAGCATATTAATTAAAATTTCTATAACTGTTCCCTGATCTTATGAGCATATTGATTGGAATTTCTATATCTGACTTGTTCCATGATCTTTTGTGCAGGCTCCAGTGGCTATTTTTCTGACTATTCTTTTGCAATTTACAAAAAATTCATGTATAAACAGATATAAAAAAAGCATCACTGGTACCTGCTTTTCATTTCCATTCTTTTATGATCCACTGATTCATGGGTACTATAGTCGTTGACCAAAATTTACTCATCTTTTCATCAATATATGTGATTCTTGTCATCTCTTCCACTTTCAATGATCAGGAGTTCATGTTCATGTTCAATCTCAATGTTAAAGGCGTGTCATATTAGTTGGGCAAAGATTTTTCATTTGTCAAATTATACAATCAAAATAATGCATTCATCAATACAGAAGGGTCTTGCCATTCAATTAAATGCATAGCTGACAACAAACAGAACAAGCATGATTAATTTCAAGCAATACCATTGCAAGAACATAATCAACTTCATGTTATTTTCAGTAATTCTAGATTGAGAAATGATCACTGTGAGCTTAGCAGATTTATGCACCAAAAGAAGCTGATACCTTACATAGAAGAGCAATTATTATAACTGTAAGCATAAAATGGAATGTGATAAAAACCAAATCTGAATAGTTGTTTCACTATTAATATGATGCCCATGATTTTATTAAAAATTGAGAAACTGAAGCCTGCCTATAAATACAAAACTGAAACCATCCAAATCAATTAGAACCATACAATGATATAACTTAACATAAAATTACAGTATGAGAATGTCTCATTAATTGATGCATACTGTTACCATGGTGAGTTGACAGAGAGAAAAGAATGCATTATATATTTATATGTCCAGATCATCATCTGGGTCCTCATCAGAATCAAGTTGCTCCTCATCTGAGTCACGAAAATAATGTATTTCACCTCTGCCCCTGTCACTGTCTGTCTGTAGTCTTGTGGAGCTCATTGCAGGTCCAACCATATGAGGATCATCTTGCTCCTTGGAAAGTGATCGTCGACCATCATAGATCCGGATGTCCTCACCATTTCCTAAGATATTTAGGGAATCATTCATAAATTATCTTGGAAGAAAAATTAACTAATTTCAAAAGGGGAAAAAATCAGGTAACGGTCTAGGTCTTTGGAACTTGCTGTTTCCAACAGCCTGGAACTTAAACTCCTCTGTCACAGCACACTAAAACAGGTCATTATAGGAAATATAGAATATCTCATTCAATACAAATTGATAAAAAATACAAATTGATGCAGTGTTGAGAAACGGGGCATCAAGCATGCAATAACCACACATTTAAAACCACGTGAGAGTACTTTTAGTATGTTCAAGAGATTTCGTGATTCAAAAGTTATGTATTTCAATGAAAGGCTTATTCCTAAAAAAATGGCAAAGAAAGATGAATTTCTCAGAGCATCTATTTAAGAAATATTCCAAAGCTTCCTATATCCTCGCTCCAAGATTATCTGATATTTCACCCCTACAACATTCTTTCTCCCAATCATTCACAGAGAAATACGCATATTATGGGATGAAAAGTAATGTGAATTTGATTTAGTACTGAATGTTATGTAACATACTGCATAATATGGCTGATGGTTGTTTTTCAGAGGTTCAAAATATTCAATAAACTATCATGAGTATGCATAAATGACATGGCTCACATCTCAACACATCCATTGACATGCACCACATTTTAGAGTAACTAGTGTATGTGGCTAATCTGCATTGAGCTGATGCCATGGGATCCAACAGATATATGTTTCTGAGACATAAACATAGATGTCTTAAAAACCTTTCATGAACATGCTAGTAGACGTGGTGAAAACAATTGTAAAATGAGAAAGCAAGATTTGTGTGTGCAGTTAAGCTTTCAAGCACCAATAAACAATTCTAAAAAGATCCAGGTTTGAAATTGAAAGGGATACCTTGATGTTCAAATGGTAATACAACCTTTGCCCTGTCTTGCCGTTCTTTTTCAGAGAGCTGCAAGTTGAACTGGACCTGATGGAGGAAAAGCATTCAACATATATATAGAGAGCCATCTTACAAGCCTTTTGTATAATTGGCTAATTGCAGTGTACCATGATGAAGCATGCAATTACCAGTAGCCATAGGACAGTATCCAGTGATACAAGAACGAACCTTTGGGGCAAGAGTTTGATTGACGATTGCATTTTCAGAAGGAACAACTATAAACTTTAATCCAACTTTCTCCACAAGAAATTCTTCACACTGAAAAATAAGTCAAGGAAAATATTACACTTGGCCATTCCAGCAGTCACTTTTGCAATGCAGAATTTAGAAACTCACAAACACTTTGACCCTTCCATTGCGACGTTTCAATCGAACATTGAACTTCCCTCCACTGGAATTTTGTTGAAGCCAAAGCAGATTTTCTGAATGACTCATTTCTTCCTTGGCGTGATGGATCCTTGGCTCTAAACTTGCTACCATTGTGGAAACATATTCAAGGGATGCTACAGTCTTACTTTCATGGAGATCTGAATGAACTAACCAAAAGACACATGAAACTTGATCTGCAATCACAACAGACAAAAAAAAAAGACTTAGCATAGAAATAAATTGAATAGGTAAATGGCATCTATGATCCGGAAATCTAGGCTACTCTGATCAATTATTAGAGAAAGAGGATCATAGCCAACATGGTAAGAAACCATGAAAGAGGCACAAAATCTACAATGTGAAATATCTCAGGAGGATCTAGGCATACCATTGCTTCGAAGATTACTTATAAAGCTTGCAACCAATGGCAATGACGCAATGTCTTATCATTGAACTAACCTGAAAAGCATGCAAAGAACAATAAACATACAAATATTTATTTATATGCACATCTATTGTCTTTGGTTTCTTTATAGCATCATTAAATTAACTCTAAATGTCACAGCCCAAACAATACAAACATTGAAAAGCAAGTCACATGAGATGATCATCTATCTAATCAGTGGGATCTTTAGAACCCATCTGATTCTTATTCATGAATCTTATTCCATAAGAAAGTCAAAATAGAAATGAAATGCTATTTAATAATGCCTCACACTTAACACATTGACACCCAACAGACTATGGTCAAGCATAAGGCTTTTGCAGCATAGTTCTTCCCAAATTAGTTGCATGACAGAAAATCCATCCACAACAAAAAACAATTCTTGAAAGACGACGACATACCGAATCAATAGCGACGGAGAAGCGAACTTTTCCCAGTTCTACAGCCCCTGATGTCCATAACCCACTTCAGGATTAGAATCTAACAATCAAAATCACTACTTATATGCATAATTACACCTAAAAAGGATCACCACACTCAAATAGAGAGGGAAAAATTATACCTTTACCAAGATCAACAATCACATTCAACAATTTATAGATATCCCTGACATCCGTGGCGACAGTCCAATCAGTTTTCAGAGAAGTCCCATTAACAGATCCCGAATTCGAAATCCGTTCCTGCCAACCAAGCGGATCAGAATAACAGTCCACAATTCTGAGCCTACAAAACAAACCAAAAATCAACAACAATTCAAAAAAAAAAAAAAAAACAAAAAACCAATCGAATGAAAAATCCAACCAACCAATCATGCGATGAGACATCGATTTCTCTACTCTTCAGGAGCTCGAGATAGGAGGAAGGACTCCGATCGAACGCGACGAGGACGAGAGACCTATTCAATGCGCGAAAATCGAAGGTCATGAGCGATGCAATACAAAGAGTTTCAGATGGAGAGAGAGAGAGAGAGAGTGTGTGTGTGTGTGTGTGAGAGAGTTCACTTGGCTTGCGATCTCCCGAGTGAAACGTTCGATGCGAGGTTGCAGAGGAAGTGATCGAAGGCTCGGGCGCCGAAGGGGGAGTCGAGGGAGTCCTTTAGAGTCAGAGCGGGCGCGTGTTCGCCGTCAAGGGCTCCGTCCCTGAGAGATCTGCAGATCGAATCCGACATGGATGGATATCGGGAGGTGAAAAACCCTAGAGAAACCCTAGCCACACGGAAGGAGGGCTTTTGATTGTCATGTCTTTCGAGTCAGGTCCATATCGGGTGACAGATCTGGTCAAGTCAACTCATTAACAAACATAGATCAGACAAAGAGAAGGTTGATCAACTTCTTAAGGGTTTGTAACAGGTTTCATTTTTTTTCTTTTTAACAAAATCTGGTGTATTATAAATAGTTCTTTACTATTTTGATTTTTTTTGTTTTATGAAGGAATATTTAGAATACGGTTTGCATTATTATACTTTTACATGAATTCAAAAGGTTATAGAAATATTTTAAATGCTTAAAATTTTAAATAATTATTCAATATTTAGTTATAAATGTTTGGTTGAATAATGTTGAGTTGGATCATAAATAATAAAAAAATTCACATAGTATTTGGGTTGGGTTAATCGGGTCCATCAGGTCCATAGGATCGGGCCGAGGTGAATCCAGATCTAACCTGTTTTGATTGTCGATTCCTTCATGTCGGGTAGGGCTGGTAAACGAGCCGAGCAGCTCGGGCTCGGCTTGGTTAAAGCTCGTTCAGGCTCGTTCGATTAGATAAACGAGCTGAGCTTAAACCATTTTTAAACCTCGGTTTGTAAACGAGTCGAGCCCGAGCCGAGCCCGAGCCTGGACGAGCTCGTTTACTTAATAGAAAAAAGAGAAACGAGCCGAGCCTGAACCGAGCCCGAGCTTATGTTATTTTCACATGTATAAGGTGTTGTGATTTGTGAAATGTGACTTTTCAAATGTTAAACAAGGTTTTTTTTAGCTAAACGAGCCCGAGCCGAGCCTTGATTCGAGCTTCGGCTTGACTTGTTTAACAAACGAGCCGAGCCGAGCTTTAACCGAGCTTTTCACGAGCCTAACGAGCCGAGCTTGAACACGAAATGAAACTCGTTCTCGAGCCGAGCCCGAGCCGAGCCTGCTGCTAAACGAGCCGAGCCTGAGCAGATCAAAGCTCGGCTTGTTCGACTCGTTTACCACCCCTAATGTCGGGTATTTATACCTTTTATCAGGTCGGGTCCAGGTTGACCTACGGCCTGTTGACAGACCTAATATAACTAGATTCGGATTTAAATTTGGATTCGTATACAGTTTTTGTAACACTTTTTTACATTTTTATCTTTACAAATTTATTAAAAGCTAAAACTCATTCCTATTCTAAATCTTCTTTTTTTTCATCTTAAAATTTTAAATGGATAATATGTTTTATCAATTTTATATATAACCAGATTCTCTAATAAATTAATTAAACAAAAATATATATGACATATTCACTGATGACTGATTTGGTAAGGGACAAGTGGTAGGATAAGGAGTGATTGTGAGGATGAGAACTTATTACATTTGACATAAAAAATAATTGGGATACAAGTGTGGACAGTTGTCTTGATTTTGAAATGAAAATAGAGATTTTTTGTTCCACCTAATACTAGGAATTACATTTATTCATACATTTTATCTCAATTTTAACGAATGTAAATAATAATAAAAAATTGACGATAAATAGTAGACCTTGCGCAACTAAGCCCTCGATTATATTAATACGGAGAAAGCCTAAAGAGAAACAAAATATGAGAAACAAAAAATAAAAAGTCACCAAAGTCAATCCTCAAACAGGGAATCACCCCCACAACATAAAACAAAAGTGAACTACTCCTGAGTAGAAATACGACCCCTCATCTAAATAGAAAATAAATAAAAATAATATTGATGTAACTTTTTATTCTTTAAAATTAGAAAAATTTATCGTTAAAACCCTGACTGACCCTTTGTCATACTAGTCCCAAATCTCAATAAATTTTTAAAAATTATAGTTGTAATGCACATTTATAATAATTTTTAGATAACTATTATTTTCCATAAATAGATATGGTAGGAGACCAAATCTATCTCATTTGAATAAGGAATAACAATACGAGGATTTATTAGAATAGAAGAGAGTTGTAATAAGAGGAGGTCCACCTATGTACCTATGTGCCTGAGGCCCACCTCGGATAAAAGTCCAACTCAACTTAAGAGGCCCATCAGTCATTGTTATTACAAAGGAAAAAGATACACAAGGCCCTCATTGCAATCCTAATTGTACAGTCCATCTCGTATTTTTTTTTTAAATCATACACTCACCATTTGAAGTGTATGCTGTTATATGAAATGAAGTATATACTGAGATACATTAATGTATTTTTTTTCATAATTAAAAAATGAAAAAAAAATTGAGTTATATACTATGATAAGATCTCATACACTATGATAATGCAGTATATACTACAGTTATCATAGTATATGGGGCTTACAAAACGAGGCTGCAAAAAAGACTACGTGTATCAGTGCTCTATTACAAATACTCTTCTAATCTCACAATCCCCTTTCAGCCATTGTTATTACAAATACTTAATGATAATGCCTTACATTCATCAAAAAAAAAAAAATTTAAGAGGTCCCATCTCGGACAAAGGTTCACCTTGGTCTGAGACGTCACTTCGGGAGAATATCTTCACCTCAGGACGTGCCGAGTAGGTCAGATCTCTTATGAGGCTTGAACACCCAAATGCAAATTTTCAACTTGACCAGGTCTAAGGTGATCTGACCGTCAGGTCCAACCAGCGTGAAAGAATGCCACATGTATTTAACTACTCCAGTGAATTTACAGATAAGCCATAAGAAAGATGCGATGACGTGACTGCTAACGAACCATCTGAAAATGGTTACGTTCAGCTATCTCCAAGATCTTACGTGTCACTCATTATAGAGCTACGTGAAAGATTCTCTCACGTCATCCTTATGTCAGCTAATCGCCACGCCACTCATATCTGAAACAAACCAATTCAGATAATAAAATCAAATCCATTAAACCAAACAAATCCATTCAAATAACAAAATCAAATCCACTCAAATCTATATATGAAACACTCATTCAAATAACAAAATTAAATCTGTTTAAACCTATATATGAAACTAATCCATTTATAATACAAAATCAAATCTAGATAGAACTACTTTCAAATTACAAAAAAAAAAAAAAAAGAATTGTAACAAGAAATGAAACTCACGGAGCGGCTATAGGACCACGGAGGATCGGTGAGGGCGCGGCAAGGGCTTCGGTGAGGGAGATTCATGGGGTGGCTAGGGTTGACAATGGGAGGCCTTTCTGGGGTAGACGAGGGAGATGATCTATAAGTGAGATCACGCGATCTCACGTGGTGAAAATGCGATGAAAAGGTTATTAACGACATCAATTTTTGTTTCAATTTTGGTTAGTCACACGCACGTGATCTCATGTGATCTTCAAATACAGGTGTCGGCTATCCATGACTGTTAGAAACTTACACACATAGTCTCAGATTATTTTACCTAACATTATCCATTGATTAGACTTACCTAACCCCTGTGACCCATGTTAGATCTCCCTAAAAACCAAGCATCCCAATTAATTAATGATTCTGTCAACTCCCAAGTCCCATCACCAACATTTTCGGAGAAGCTTCACTGGAATTTGTTGGTGATTGCGACGCCAAACTTAAGTCTTTATCTAATTATCTTCTCACGCTGTTAAACCTACCCACAACAAAAATGGACGGTGGATATTGATTCTCAATACGGTTTGTCATTACATAAAGATAATTAAATATAACTAACTATACAGTCATTGCATAATCTTTTTTTAGGCTGACAGTCATTTGGACATGATCATCTCATACTTGTATTGCAGGTGGGATTAGTTTCATTGCAGGGATAGTAGTTACTTACTGTCCGGAAGTGTGGATGAATAATCTATATACTTCATTCGGCTTATTTTCTCTTCTTCTGTGTTTTCTTTTCCTCTTCTTATTTAATTCAGATTTATGTTACAAATTCAGTTAATGAAATCACGATAATAATATCTGTTTTTTTTTTTTCAAATTTTTTTTAAAACTTACAATACAAGGTACAAATTTAACAAAGGGTTAAAGATATCTACATCTCTGCAAACATGGCTAATCCCATATAAGTCCCTATGAAAGTTGGGGCAGACACATGAGTTCTTAAAAACTCATAAAAATCTAATTATCATCATAAGATTGAATTTTCATTCAAATTTGACAGAATATTTTATCACTATGTAATTATGTAAACATTATAGTATCCATAAACAATCATAAAAACAAATTAGTTAATGCAAAGATCAAATGATCTTTGTATGACTTTTTATGTTTTTTTTCATTTTTATTGAGGTATTGTTTGAAAACGGTTAAAAATTTGAGGATAATTTAATCATTTCATGGTTATAAGTTAAAATTAAATATGATATGTTGGGTTACGATTAAGCCTGTCAATTATCCGAAACAATATCCGCATCCGATCCGAATCGGTATCCGAAAATGCAGAAAATATCCGATATCCGAAAAATCTGTATTCGTATCCGAAAAAATAATCCGTATCCGAAAATTTACGGATCGGATACGGATATACCCCTATCCGATCCGAAAAATATCCGTATCCGATGGCATTAAATAAATGTTAATATTAGTATTTAATATCTACCATTGAATTTTGATCAAGTGGCTCACATTATTTCTAATAGTTGTAAAGTTAGGACTTGTGTTTGTGAATTTTTTATTTTAAGTCAATTTTTGAACTTTAAATGAAAATTTGTTATGTTTAATTATTTATTTATTCTTTCTAATAGTTGTAAAGTTAGGACTTGTGTTTGTGAATTTTTAATTTTAAGTCAATTTTTAAACTTTAAATGAAAATTTGTTATATTTAATTATTTATTTATTTATTTCGGATATTTTCGGATAATTATCCGAATCCGTATCCGAAATTTCGGATCGGATACGGATACTCTTTTTAAATATCCGTCCGATACGGATACGGATATATAAAAAAAATTTCGGATACGGATACGAATATGACCATATCCGGTCCGTTGACAGGCTTAGTTACGATTAATTTTTGTTGAAAACAGAGATGTATATAAGTTTTTGTGAGTTTTTAAGGATTTGTACATTTGCCTCTAACTTTGATAAGGATTTATATGAGATTACTCATGTTTAAGAATTTAAATGTCTTAACCTTTTAAGAAAATACCTGAATCAATCACTATCCTATTTAAATGTGTGATTGAACTGCCAAATTTTTAAAAATCTATTCTCTTTGAAAACGTATTTTTAAAATTTTTAAATCAAAAAAAATTATCTATAAAAAATATTAAAATCATTTGGATCCAGTTTTCACATTTAAACAACATTATCAACGCAAAGAAGGGTCCAAACATGGCCTGACTCAAACAACAGTCGCAACAGATAATATAGCTCATCAATTAGAATAACTAATTGAATCACATGCTAGATCAGTACTCTGTTCATCACCTCATGAACATATATAATATATATAATATATTTTAATAGGTAAACTATTATTTTATAAATATCCGAAAGTACCTCCACGTGCTCGTTTGATCTCGTGCATCTGTTCCGAAACGTGCGAAAATCACGGGGGTCCGAACCCGCGTGGGGCCCACCAGTTCAACTGAAGCTTTGTTCGTTTGCAAACGATGGGGTCCACCCCGTTCAACTAACCAAGTTCTACTTATCATCTGATCATAATCGAACGGTTTGAAAAGATTTGAATCGTGAGGAGAAAAGTGATTGATGTGTAAGTGGGGAGGCTCTCATTTTAAGGCGGCACACTTTCCCGTAATTTTTGGTGAAAATCGAGGGCAATCGAAGACTGGAAATCTTTTGTTCTCATTCCCTCGGAAAACACAGAAGAAAAGTCTTGATCTTTTCAAAACGTGTCCGTGTAATGTCTCGGCGCAGCCAGCTCATTCGGCTCGGCCTCCCCATCGGCTTTTTTTTTTACAAGGACTTATCTAAAATAATCCAAGGGAAACCCACGTAACACCCTGTAAAGTGCTTGAAAACTATGTAATCTTGAATTTTTCTAAAATTTAATGAAAATCCTTACGTACATGTTTACATTTACACTAATGACTATAAAACTATTGTTTCATGAATTTTTATAAATTTTTTTTATTTCACGCGTCAAGATACTTTAATGCATGCATTAGTAATTCAACATTGTATTGTATGGTTTCTGTTATTAGAGGATAAAATTGTAGATACTTAAATAACAATAGTTAATCATGAATTCATGATACGAAAGAGAATTCATTTTTATTATATTTATTTGTTGTCAAATTACAAGATTTGCGGGTACTAAAATGAATAGTTCATCATAAACATAATTTGTAAAATGAAAATAGAGTTATGAAAAATTTTATCAAAGCGATTATAATATATTAACTAACTTGTTTGGAGGAACCGAGTTTCAAAAGAGAGGCGGAGATGGACCAAAACTGATATCTAAGATGAAGTGTTTAATTGATTAAAAAGAAAGCAGCATGGAATATGCTTTTATAGTGTAAGAGCTAATTCAGTGTCAGACTTGTGTGTTTGTAAGGAAAATGTTTAGACTCATTATCATATTCAGTCCCAGATACATTCCACACACTTTTTCATTTTATTTTATTTATAAAAAATAAGATATATAACCCAATAAAATATATAGGCTCATTTATAGTATGTTCTAAAAAACATTCAATTATTTATATGTTTCATTACGATGAGTGCATATGTTGTTTTGTTTAATATATTATTTTGGATGGTTAACAATGATCATATGTTCTATTCGTTTTTATTTATTAAAAAAATTATGTTTGTTCAATTCTTTTTTTTTGGTGTTGTTTGATCAAATGATTAACTCTTTTACATGTAATCTTATTGGATGACGACTTAATTTTAATCCAATGTTCTTACAATGACTCACAATTTTTTGTCCAACAATGTTCATCATATTCTTATCAAGTTACTAATATTTTTTATGTTGAAAAATTAATATTACTTATTCATATTTGTTATTACGCGGATTATGTGTGCACTTGACTAGTATATTATAATGCCTGATTGAGTTATTCGAACAACTGGATTTCATTTACAGTACTTTTCACATGCAACAACATATAAGTGACACGTACATGTAAAGAAGATTAATGAAACAGTATTATTGTGGTGAAGACATGAAGCAGCAATTTAAACTTCACAACAGCATTGAGTGGATTGGAACCATAAGCAAGTAACATGGTTGAATTACCCTTCTCTTGACACATTTTTCCACAGTTGTAGAGATCTGGAATGATCAATATGCAACCATTGGTGGTGGCAATTTGGAGACATCATCCTCTAGAGTACAGTAACCCCCGATGCATGCAATTGGTGGGTAAAAATCGTACTCCATCATTCCAACTGCAATATATTATACCACATCCATACAATATATGTTACATTTAATTTAATGAGTATATATATATATAGCTGAACAATTTGGCATGCAGGTTGTCATTAAGTAATAATGCAAAACAAATTATGTCTTCAAATCAACAAAATGTTGATACCTAACTAGCTAATTAACCATATTGTATCACGAAAAGTCCTTATATGAAAAATGTGTGATTTCAAGTTTATTTGAAAAACATTGAATATCAATCCATATCTACTATAAGAATCCATATATGCACGTGCGTGTGAGAGAGAGAGAGAGAGATTATACCATCAAGATTGATAAAAACCAAAGTCAGAATGAAAAATGTTGCCAAGGTTTGCTTGTTGAAAACCATGTCACCCATCGACCTTCAGTCTCAGTACGCACAAGGATATGATGCTCTCTCTTCGATCAATTGCAGGAACCCCTTGTTCTATATTATTTAAAGTCAAGGAAAAAATGTAGATAACTTTGTGTTTTTACTCCAAAAGGATATAGATATCTTTTTTAAAGTTTTTTTTTTCCCATGTTTTCTTTATAATCATCTTCAAATTAATATTTGATTCCCAAAATATTTTTCATTCCATTTATATATAGAGTTGTATACACACACACACACACGCTGTGCAGGATTTGGGCTACTCCTTGAATGGCCAAGCTAGTAATATATAATTCTACGCATGTGTGAAACATTTTTATTTTTATTTTTATTTTTATTTTTAGACACTATTTTATGAGTGGAGTAAAATTATTTTTTCATCTTCATCTCTAACATATTATAATCTATTTAACACCTTGTTCTATTATTGTTATACCCTTTTCATTGCCACGGTCGTGCCATTTTCACTGTCGTTATACTCAACCATTCTCTCTCCTCTTAGGCCGCCTACGGTGATAAGAACAATCTGGGGGTGAATTGAATGATTTATAGAATAAAATTACAATATGTGCATAACTTGGTTTTTATTCAGTGTTTTAAAACTCAACCCAACCTGACCGATTGAATTGGTTATACCTTCACCTGCTTTAAATTTTAGTTCAGTTTACCTTTAAAACCCAATTATATAAAAAACTGATAAAACCTAATCAACCCATCGGTAGAATCGACGGTTTTTGTGAATCGACATGGGTTGATTAAACGAATTGATTATTTACTCATAAAAATTGTGTTAATTATTTGATCAAAATATAAATATAATAAAAAATTAGATTTTATATATTAAAATCATGTTATGATGTTAAATAAAAATTTTATATAAAATTTTCTAAAATATATTATTATTTCATATTGATAATTAATAATTTATTATATTATAGTTATGTTACTGTTCAAATCCGATTGACTGACTCGGTGATTGAACAAGTGACCTTGATCCATTAATTATTTTCCGGTTCAATGTACTTCCAATTTTAAAACATTGGTTTTATCACTTTACGTGGATGAAAGTATTTTATGGGGGTAAGAATAACACTAACGATAACCACCAACGTTAATACCCACTTCCTCCAGCTCGCTCGGCTCGAAGCAGTATAAAAACCGTCCGAGCCGGTTAGCGAACCGATGCCCCGTTTTGTCTCTTTCTGTCTTTCACACGCTGTCCCCTCCTTCCCTCTTCGGTTTTAAAAAACCTCCAAAAATAACCCTTCCATGGCCGCCGATCGAAACCCAAAACCCCTCTCTCACTCACCTCTCTCTCTCTCTCTCTTATTAATTCTTTGAAGCGGCGGTGATGACTCCCCGTCGAAGCCGAGGCGGCTGAGGTGCTCCGTTCAGAGCTACGACTGGGGGAGGCTCGGCGGGGAGTCGACGGTGGCGAGGCTGTACTCGAAGAACGCGGCGGAGGAGATCGTCCCCGATAGGCCGTACGCCGAGCTCTGGATGGGGACGCACTCGTCGGGGCCCTCGTTCGTCGTCGACGCGGAGTCCCCTCTGCTTCTGAAGTCGTGGGTTTCGGAGAACCCCGGTTCGCTCGGGGAGAAGGTCGTGGAGAGATGGGGGACTGATCTTCCCTTCTTGTTCAAGGTCTCAATGTCTCTCTCTCTCTCTCATCTTGCTCTGTGAAACTTTGTTTGGTTTGATTTGAAATTTTTGATTTTGGTGGGGTTTTTTTTTGGGGTGTTGAAGGTGCTTTCAGTGGCGAAGGCTCTGTCAATACAGGCGCACCCGGACAAGGAGCTGGCGAGGGTGCTGCACGAGACGCGGCCGGAGGTCTACAAGGACTCGAATCACAAGCCCGAGATGGCCGTGGCCGTCACGGAGTTTGAGGCGCTGTGCGGGTTCGTTGGCGTCGAGGTGATGTTTCCTCTTCTTTTTTTTTCTTTCGGAATTTTGAAGAATTAAGGTGCTTGGGTTGATTAAATTTTAATGGTGAAAGGCAAAAGTTGATTGGATAGTTGAATTTGGTAGTGTGAAATATATATGTTTTGAATTCTCACTATCTTGTTAGTAACAAATACAATTATCAAAGATATAATCCTTGTCATTTGGAAGAATCAAGTTTTGATCATTTTAATTATAGGTTGCAGTTGGAAATTGTTGAATTAACTTCTGATTAAAGAATTATTGGTTCTGGAATAGGCCGATATATAGTTTCACAGAAGGGTTGGACTGTTGGACTGGCACAGTGGCACTACTGTTACTGATCAACAATTTAACATATGTTTGTGTGACTTGTGCCAAAGTTTTCATCAATTCTGGTATGCAAGTTAACTACATGTACAATAAGCTGACAGTAATTATGCCTCCTTGGCTAAGTAATTATGAGCCGTGCAAGGTATTTATTTCGTTTTCTCTGTACATTGATGATGATGATTGTGATGGTGATACTTTGTTGGGAATCACATCCTTCTTGCAGGAGCTTAAATTTGTGCTTAGTAATGTTCCTGAGATTGTAGAGTTGGTTGGCCATGAAGATACAAATAAAGCTTTAAATATCAATGAGGAGGATGGAGAGGATAAAACAAAAGCCATCTTAGAGTCAATTTTCACCAAACTCCTGTCTGCAAGTAAAGAAGAATATTCTGAGCTGGTTTCCAGAATGAAGTATCGTTTGGATGCAGAAAATAAGGTAATGTTTCAAAGCACTATCCAATTTCTCATTGGTTCATTATTTATATAATTGAGAATCTGTACGTTAATCTTGAAACTTATTGAATATTAGTTGTACGGTTTGCTTTATTACTAACATTAACCACCAAAAAAACTTTACTAACATCTAAAATTTTAAATGTTTTACTTGCTGGGTATATTGAAAAATATGTTGCGGAATTGGATCTCCTTCATGGAGAAGGATGCCTTTTGAAAAAATCAACATAGACATATTTGCATTTACTTAATGCTCGTAAATGTTTTTTTTTTAATGGAAAACAGGGGACATCATTTCTAGGTTACCACTGCCTCACTTGCTTTGAGCTGAGCAGAAATGAAGTTCAAAATTGATATGATGCCAATCATCCCAAGCAAGTATGAAAAGTTCTTATGGTTATACAAATTAAGTAGAAAAACAAGATCGAAAGGTGTTTCATGATCGCCACGTAATTTATAATAACTTAAAAAAATAATGGGGAGTTATCTATTATTTGTTTCACTTACATCTATTTATTTTTAGGAAAAAAATACACACAGCCCCCATTGCAGCCCTAACTGCAGTTCATCTCGTTTTTTTTTTTTTAAAATCATACACTCACCTTTTGAAGTGCATGCTGTTATATGAAATGAAGTATATAATGAAATGCATTAGTTTATTTTTTTTTCATAGTGAAAAAATGAAAAAAAAAATTGGGTCATATATTATGATAGGACCCATATACTATGATAATGCAGTATATATATGTTATCATAGCGTATGAGGCTGCAAAACGGGCTGCAAAAAGGACCGCGTGTATCAGCGCTCTTATTTTTATACTCATCCCATCTGAAGTTTGAGGCTCTCAGGCCCTCGCATGCACTTTGGTTCTCATGATATGTGGATGACTTTTATACTTTCTGTAGTTATAATTGATTAGTTTTGTGCAGTGTGCACACATTATACAATTTTATGCGTATTGCTTATAGATTTCTATCAAAATCTTTGGTTATAGCAGTTTGGATTACTTTCTGGTTGAAATATGTTTTCATTTTTTATATATTTATTAAGTTTCAGTATTTTACTGCTAGGGCCTTAATGCTAGATGCTTATATATTACTGTGGAGCTTGTTATTGATGCAAGCCCTTGTTTATTGTTATAGACTTTGTAACTCTACTTGTTTTTCTCAGATGTAAAACATGTTACTGCTTTTATGCCCTTCCTTCCTTACTTTGGTTGCTGTAGTGACTGGTACTTGCATTATACATTTTGTCACCATTTTGTGGAAAATCGTGTTAATAAGTTTTTTTAACTAAATGAAAAATATGTTAGTTGCATAATTTCTTCTTGGTCCTATATCACCTAATTGTGTTCAAATTTTTAACTGCATGTCAATCAATTTTTTCTAAAATTATTGGCATTGCGGACATTGTCATATATTCCGTTAGTTGGCCTATAAATCCAATTCTCAAACTGAGTTATGATTTCTCATATATCTTATTTGCTAAATAAATTGATTTCATGACTTCTCTCAAGCTGATTCATCAGAGTACCTGATGAACAGAAAGTTGTCTGGTTTTCCTTCCGTTCATTTAGTCTTTGTTCCATAGCATAGGTTTTTTCTTTTAAAAAATTTATTGAAACGTCGATAGTGTTTACTTGTGCCCATCTAATATATATGTACATGTCTATATATATGTATATACACAAGTGCATGGAAGTTTAATTTCTTTAGTTTCTGAATGTGACCTACCATGACCATACTATAACTACAAGCAATAAAGCCACATCCTATCTATTTGGAACTGGATTTTGTATCACATTATGATAAATCATGATTATTATGATTTGAGATTCCCTTCTGCAACAGCCCTCAGTCATTACGTTAACCCATTTATGGATTTGTGCTGGGTGGGAGGTCGATCGGTGAGCTCTAGGGGTCTGCCTTACCTTGTCCAAGACTGTTATGTATGCACTTTATTGGTTGTTGACCATGTGCTCATGCAACCAGGGAGCTCCAAAGGGCATGCTCTATGTCTGGTGAAGACGTGTGGAAGTGTTTCTCTATTTCATTTACTTTTATGATATGTTTTAACTTGCTTATATTGATGATATTAAATTCCCATGATTGCTTGTTGCCTATGCATTTGTCATAATTTTGTCTTGATTTTATTATAGGATTAATAGTAATTTTTATGACAACCATATATGCCTTCATTCGTATATACAATTCTACTTGCATCCAGGGTTATATATTCATGATGACATTGCAGGGTAGAAAATTGACCGAGAAGGAACAGCTGGCATTACGACTAGAAAAGCAGTATCCAGCCGATATTGGAGTTCTGTCATCCTTCTTTTTTAACTATGTGAAGCTTAAACCTGGTGAAGCTTTGTATCTTGACGCTAATGAACCACATGCGTACTTATCTGGTGAATGCATTGAATGCATGGCTACATCAGACAATGTTGTCCGTGCTGGCCTCACACCAAAGTTCCGGGATGTCAAGACACTTTGCTCCATGCTGACATACAAACAGGTGAATTTCTGCTTAGGCTGTTGTATTTTAGTGGAAGGGTTTTGTAGTTCAAATTTATGTCCCCAGCGTCTCATACTGTAATGTTTATGCAGGGTTTTCCTGAAATCTTAGGGGGACTTCCCCTCAACTCATACACAAAAAGGTATACACCGCCATTTGATGAATTCGAAGTTGATGGTTGTGTACTTCCTGAGGGGGCATCCGTGGTGTTCCCTGCAGTCCCAGGCCCATCTCTTTTTATTGTTGTGGCTGGGGAGGGAACTTTAAAAACGGGGAATGCAGTCGATGAAGATAAGATCATGGAAGGCCATGTTTTTTTCGTGCCTGCTGAGACAGAGATTGGTGTAACTGCTGCACATGGAGTGGAATCTGTGAATGCCCTTGGTGCACTGCAATTGTATAGAGCTGGGGTGAACAGCAGGTTCTTTCAGTAATCTGGAGACCATACACATCTCTGCCTCCCCCTGGTACCGGCAGCCTTGTGCGTATATATATACCATAGAGCTGTTGAATTACAAGGTATGTCCCCATGTATTATTTATTTTATGGCTTGTTGTTATGTTAAATCATGTATTATCTGTTGTAATATGAGGAGATTGGGTTTAAATATAAAGTGAAAGATAAAAGATGAATATATTGGACCAAGGTCTTTGGTCTTCAGGTTCATATTTATTCCACACAGATTAGAGATGGTTTTCTACTCCTTAATGAGGCTATTTCTTGTCTATTATGATTCTTGAGTTATTTAAAGTTGAAGATAGTGATGGCTGCTAGTAGCAATAGTTTTTTCACCATACACAGTTGGGATTTCAGGTGCATCTCTTAAATGCATATTAAATTGTCATCTTCACTCTTTTTTGACAAATGAAACTTTTTTTTATGAGTATTTACTGTTAGAGCCCAAGTTTAATCTTATAAGTTAATTCAACTGTAGTTCATGTGTTCTTTCTTAGAACTTGCTAATTGTATGTATTCTGCCAAAGTGAGAGACAATTATGATTAATCTGTTTTGTGAGAAGTTTGGTTAAAGAAGGGAGACTATTCATAATCTTTTGTCAAGAAAACTGTTGTTTGTGTTTCAGAAAAGATTCTTATATTTCCTATAAGTAAACCACTTGGGGACAATTTGGTATATGTTCAATTGAAAGTGGACAAGGTCATATGCAGATCTATATTTGTAAACACATGTTGTCTTCTGTTTTTGGTTTCTTGGTTTTTTATTATTGTTGATTTTTTTCTTTGATTTTTTTCCCCAATATTCAATTGATTTTGTGAAAAAGCTAAAAAGGGATTGATCCTATGGGAATTCATGTAGCCAATAATTTTTACCTGAAAAGGCAGAATTTGGCCTTTTTACATGAATTTTTTTTATTTCCTGATTAAATCTTATCCCACACAACACACACACACGGGACATGGACATGACATGATACATACGTGATGATACAGTAAATCTTAAAAAACTTGGGACGCAAAACAACAAAGACAGGACGAGGAATAGAAATTATATATGTGACATAATTATTATTAAAAAATTGAAAATACATTAATACACTATAAAAAAAGTTGATATAACTATAATGTGTCATTAAATCCATTATGATTTATTGGTTTCATGAGAATATAAATATTACAATAGATGTTATGATTTGAACATCATTTGGTTTTTATGTATTGTGTTATCCAATGTGTGTTGGAATTCATGAATTATCATTGAATTTAGATAAGTATGGAACATGTATGTCTGACATATGTTCAACATGTGTCATGTCATGTCCCTGTTCGACATGTAATGAACACGGACATGTAATGAACACGGACATTGAAGTGCTTGTGCATGACGTGTCTATACTTCCTATATATTATTTTAACAAAAGTAATATTCGAATAGTGCCTCTGAAGGTGGGGCCTCTATTAACATGCTAAGAAGTGATGTGGTAGTTTAGATTTATTAAAATTATTGTTGTTAATTTTTTGTTAGGTGAGGTGTGGAACTTGAACTCGAGAATTTATGATTACAAATTTCATTGTCAATCATTAAGTCATGGGTCTAGACTTGGTAGCATTTGAAAAATATTTTTTTTATTTAAAATAGTTTTGAAGGAACATACTTTTTTGTTTAAATTAAGTGCAAAAAACGAACACACTCAGTTGCCATCCCAAATTTTATCTTTTGATGTTCAAGGTAATATTGTAAATTAATGTAGCTTGATTAGAAAATATATTTATAAGAGATGTTACATCTTCAATTTAGGTAGAATTTTGGAATAAGTCAGGCTTTTATAATCGAATTTAGCATATAATCCAAAAAATTGTGATAGATCTCTTACCAACACCAATAGAACTTGTACACTACCCCAATAGCCATTGGACCATACTAGTTTTTGCCAACTTAGAGAGGTTTAACCTCATTTGACTCTACAAATCCTATCTTGTGCTATTAATTTTGACATCACTAGGTGATGAAAGGCCAATTACCTATATATTATTCACAATAATTCCACCTCCCCTTGCTTAATTATAAACCTAGTTTGTCATTTCTTAATCCAATCATCATAAAAGAACAACACAGATAATCAAGCATAAACAATTTCCCACTCTTTGAACATACGCATCATGCTAATGTACAAGATAAACTCACCCCAACATTTCTAGGACTTATTTGGAATTAATTATCAAACAGATTCAATGAATTTAAAACAGTTATTTTATTACGAACAAGTGGAAGGGTCTTGCTCAGTGGATTCCTCTTGTTCCTGATTAGTCTCCTTTGTTTCGGAAGTTGTTTATTTTTTGAAGTCTTTTTCTTCCTCACTTTCTTTACTTTCTTCATCTTCCATTTCGTTTTCTAGGTTTCTTTAAGTTTCTTAGTGACAATAGTCTCCATCATTCTGCCTAAATAGCGGACACATGTAATAAGTAAAATGCCGTTTGGAAAGCAGTTGGAAAGCACGTTTGGGTTGGCCTTTGTTTTTGTAAAAATCCAAAAAGCTAAATGTGCTTTCAAACAGTTCTGGAAAAAACATGTTTAATTAAAAAAAAAAATTGTTTCAATTTTTAGTGTAAAAAAATATGATGTATAAAAAGCAAAGAAAAAGAGTTTCCAACCCCCCCCCCCCCCCCCCCCCCCCCCCCCCCCCTAGAGTTGATTGATAACAGATTTTATGAAAAAACTGGTTTTAAGACTTGCTTCCAAAAAGGGAGCATAGACAGAACAGTCAATATGAAAAAGATGGTGATCATGATTTGATTAAAGACTGGTTTTCTAGAAAGATTAGTTACAGTTCTGTTGTGGTGGCTGCCATCGATTGGGTTCATGTTTCAGTGGTCGGTTTTACTTTGGACTTTGAATGCAATGTCTAATCATGTTTGAAAAGATTTTTCTTGGTGAGGGTTCATCAAACACGCATTCATTTTTTTATATATACCTAGGTTTTTCTTCATACAATGTTTTTTAAGTTTATCATTATTATTATTATTTTGTTGATGAAGATAGGTTTGACATCCCAATCAGCGCCAGATTATGTAAATATATGTTAGTTTTATTGAGTCTTGTCATGTCAATGAGTGAGCTTTGGCAGAACCTGAGCATGTCAGCTGGATATTAAAGTCCTACATAGTGATGTTTGGTAGGTGTAAGACAATATAGTTTAGATTTTTATTTGTTGAGCAACCCACTAACCTAAATCTTCAATTGTTTTAAAAGTTGATTAACATAAACCACCAAAATGAAGCAATCATGTACTTTCATTTGCACCATTCAAGTGTACTAGTTTAGATTAGGGCATGTTTATGCACAATCTTAGATTAATAATGCGAGGAAAAATGGAAGAATATGAATTAAAAGTGAAAGTAATGAAGTTTTTCTAGTCTCTTTGCACATAATGGAAATGGAAAGAATTTAATGTTACTTGGCAAGACCTTGGTCTTTATATTATAATTGATTTGGATTAATTCGAATAACATGAAATGATGCTTGTAGCCATATTAATATTTCTGTCTTCCGCACAATTGGGCATATTTTGTTCAAAGGATGTGAGTTTTGGTGTATTTGTTAGATATGAACATCTTGTACTGAATTTCTATTGAAAAATTTAGAAACACTGGGATTGTTTTGTATCAATGCCGATTTAATGATCCTCAAATTTCAACTTTTCTTTCATCAATCATCATCATTGCTGTGCCCAATTATTTTTTCTTCTTATATCTAGGTTGGTGAGGAGATGACTATTGAAACAAGGGATAAATGGAAAGAACTTCTCCTATTTATCCTATTTGTTAAAAATAAAAACAGGATAAATACTGATAAATTTTTTTACACTTTTAATTAAAGGCTAGTGTTAGAGGAAAAAATAACGACCTCTCACAGTTTGACACGTGTCATGACCACGTGGCACTTTGCTGAGCTTTTATGGGTTTTACAACACAAATTTCAGGAGTTCAGGTCATGAGCACAATGACTAATGTGGTTAACAGTTTGTACCATGGTCTACATGACCTGACTTAGGAACACACAGCTAAAGTAATGGCTAGAGTAACATTTATTTTTTCTTTTTACCTTAATATATTGTTTCGTGACATCATTATGATGTATCCGAGCTTAACTTTGGCTTAACTTTTTACAATTTATTAAATCATAGTGTCAATCAGCCTAACAGTGCAGATGGTAACAAAGTTACATATTATAATGATATGAAAGAATAAAGTGTTTGGAATTTAATAAATGATTCAAAGATATCTAGCAGCATGAAAGTCCATTTGGGTAAAACATACCTTGATTTCTCAACCTCTGTTTATACACAACATGTCAAGCCCATTGTTTGAAACCTCCATGTACAGCAAGAAACATAAAATGGATGAGTTAATTTTGTCAAGTCCACGGGATTTGCGGAAAATAAAATCATCCCATTTGTCTAGATAATGTTTAAAGAACAGTCACAAACACCCATCTGACTTCAATAAATTTTTATCAATAATACATAAAACTGCAAACAATGATGCATGATTACCCACCTGGAATCCTCAATTTCCATAGGGGATCTAGGCAGAGGAGAACAAACATGCCACTGTTCAACAATAAGTAGATTATTTATCCCATAAAAAATTACAATAAGTGTATTAAAAACAACTTCTAAACATGTTTGGATTTCCAATTTGAGATTGGTAAACATGTCATTACATTTTGTACATGTGAATTGTATGGGTGCAATTTGGGTGTGATATAATTTAGTCTAACCTGATTTAGGACGGGTTTGGATTGAGGTTTCGTTGAACGGGTTCAACCCAAAGTGAACTTGAGCTTAATTTGTTGGGTTAGGGTTTGAGGGTTGGTTTCATTCAATTTAAAATTCAATGTAAATCATCCTTGGCACTATTTATCACTTTAATAGTTACATTTTTTTTCCCTCTTCCATCTCATTTTCATTTAATTATATAATCGATTTCCTTTGATAACTCAGGAGTTCTAATTATTCAGAATCACATCATTTTAAAAGTTAAACACGAGTCCAATGCCAAATTGGTTCAAAACTCAATTCAGTCTAACTCACGAAAGTAGAGATCTAAAAAGAGAGGTCGAGAAAAGTAAGGAAAACTTTATGCGAGCTTTGTGTGTCTCTTGTAAGGTTTGATTCTCACCTCACATTTCATCCCATGGATGTATGCTTACACTAAATTAAATCACATACATTTGTCTCTCTCATGTGATTTGTATTTTTCTTCGATCCTATATTTTTTATTGTTGACTTCCACTGTACACAACAGTATCTCATTGGAGAAACTTTTGAGAAAGTTCGAGGAAATTATATATTTCCTTCACTTTACCTTGAATGGGACTAGATGAGTACCTAAACTATTAATAAAGTCTTTCCATGAATTTTTTTAAAATAAAAATAGATAGAAATCCTGGTCAAGAGTAAGTTTATTCTCACCAACCAGAGACAATATGGGGATTTGTATTGTTATCTTTTCAAGTAGGGCCTGATTTTAAGCATCAAAGAAGTCCAGTACTTGGAGAATCTCTGAAGGAGGAAATGTCAAAATCAACAGTCAACAAACAATGCTGTATCAGATTCCAGCCAATAATAATCCACCACCTTTCATTGTTCTTGTCATATCTGATTCCTTATCCATGACAAGATTGCTGCATTATTGATAATAAGTGAACCTTGACTTCCTTTGAACTAATCCCACCCCAATTGACCTACCATTTCACACTGCAAGAGGTCTTGAGTAATGTAGTGACTTTTTCTTACCTTGATATATGAATGTTTGGAAATCATATATATATATAGTAAACTTAAGTAATGTAGTGACTGTTTCAGTTCTCCAAACAAGTAGCCTAGCCTACTGTTCTTCCATGCATGACAGGAGTATATATGAAATCACTGAAAGC
Source organism: Acorus calamus (assembly GCA_030737845.1). NCBI lineage: Eukaryota > Viridiplantae > Streptophyta > Magnoliopsida > Acorales > Acoraceae > Acorus > Acorus calamus. The sequence goes on along the minus strand of CM060871.1, from coordinate 4,183,160 downwards.
ATATATACATGCATCATGATACCTAATTCTGATTAGATTGAGCCTTGATCAAGCAAAATGGAGCGTCGTCTGAATTTCATTTAATTTATAACTTTTTTGTGAGAATTATTACAAATTTCTTATACTAAGGGTGTGCTTGTACATACAAGAAACTGAAAGTAAAATGTATAACGAAAATAAATTTTTTGTTGTGTCAAACAAAATAAGAGAATTTTCTTTCATTGCTCCCATCTCTTTTGTCTTATCCAATGAAAAACAGTCATAAACAATATTAAAATGGACAGAAAGAAAATTTATATCCGTTTTTATTTTAACTCAGATTTCTTCGCTTTCTTTTATTTTTCATCTAAGATCGCTGATAATTAAACACTGACCTTAAAATCTATATATTAGTAATTAAACCTAACTAAACGTGCTCACCCAAAGTTAAAACAAATCATAACTAGTTATCACAAAGCACCCTTTTAGGCCTGTCTCAAATGTGGTAATTAGACCCTAATATATAGGGCTTTAGACTACACACATCTTTTAGGTTGATTGACCATTAAAAGTTTTGATATTGAAATTGAGAACCACTTAAAACATTTCTCTCATGTCTGCATAGAAGTTACTTCTAAACTTGTCTTTAATTTGCAGCATGTGTGGATACGTAACTGATTATACCTACTAATCAATCTAAGTTTATGAAACTGTTGAATACCACGCATAGCACATACAAAACAAAAAGAATATTATATATTGGTGTCCCCACTTCAACATATGCTACCACTTCAATATAATGAATTTGAAAGAAAGTTCGATTGATCATTCGTCATCCTCGCATATTCATTTGGCGTCATCAACATATCGTCATCGTTTCATCGTCGTTTATATGTAGTCACTGCAATTGATGTTACATTCAAGTGATTCTCAAAGACTTTTCTTTTTTTTGGATGGTTTACTTGTGGTCTGCATAAATTAAACTTCCTTTAATTTGTTGATCTTATCCTTTGTGGGGGGAAACAAAGTTGAGGGCACAGATAAAATGGTGTAGGTTTGAACTTACGTGATCACAATCATAATAATACAAGAACATACATTTTATACAAGGATATGTGTACTGGTATATTTAAAAGGTGGAGAGATGATCCTATTCATAAATTTGTTATATTGGGTTAGTGAGGATTTAATTTTAATCAGATGTTAGGAATCATCTCATTATTTATGAAATTTAGAAGATGGTATAAATAAACATTTCACACTAGATCCTTTTTATGTGGGTCACTTAAGATTTATTCTAATGTGAAATCCTTTCGTTATATTTATTCTGAATTTTAACTTCAATTTTTTGTTTTTTGTTTTTTTTTTGTTAGGAAAATGTTACATAGCCCATTTTACCGTTCAAAATGTGGACCACACATGTTTTAATTTTTTTTTAAATTTATATACCTCATCTAATTATATATATGTTTTTAATAAAAGGTGCAGTATATACTTTAATGAATTAAATGATATTATTTATAAAAAATATGAAATTTTTTCAACAAGATATATATCTGAATACAGTGTGTGAAGGGGAATATCGAGATATATAGGACTGTATTTAAGATTGTAAAAGTGATTAAGTGTACCAAAACTATTTTTGTTATATGCATGGACTACTGATTATTTTTCCTTGTTGTCCTTGTCAATTAAAGTTAACAATGATAGGTTATTCTACAATATTTATCATTAGTGAGAATGGAAGTCTTTTATATATAATTTGTTTACTTGTTGATATTTTCATGGTCTTGATCACCATTTATCCATAGCTACCAGCCCCACCAATAAAAACAATTGCTTTTGTTCTCCCAATTATTTAATCACATTTTGACATTTCAGGTTCAGCCCCTCTAACCACTAATGGTTCTCACATAATTTGATTTTTTATTTTTACTTCATGTAACTGAACACATATTTTTTATTTTTACTCCAATGTATTGTATATAACAACTTATATAAAAAAAAATTACATGTTTCATTTAACAAAATATTTACCTTGCATATATGAACAAAGCCTGTGTAGAAAAAATATTAAAAACCACCAAAAATCATGTTGCGTAGGGAAACATATATTAGTGTTTTAATTAAATTGACATACACTAATCAACTGAAAAGATATTGTAAATATCATAACATGTCATTATATTTCCATTGAACTAGCCATAATAATTAAGAATCATACTTGTGATCCATTAATAATCTGCTCACTTGCTTTTGGATGGTATAGACTTCAATTTTTTGAAGGTTAGATAAATAGAAAAGATTTTTCTTGATTATACCATATGACTTGTGCTCATATTAAAATTTCAATTGAAGCTGAATAATTATGGTAAATTTGGAGTTTTGTTCTCATGTAATGGAAACAGAAAAAATAAATGCTTTAATTGAGGTTTAAAAGAAATCAGACTGCAAAATCTACTGCTGTTACTATTCAGAGTAGGGCAGTCAAAGAATGACTTTCATTAAAATGTCATAATTATCTAAATTTTGAGATTGAGGTTGATGATACATTTTGGTTGCACAATTAGATAATTTTTGCGTTTGCCGAAAACTGATATATATGCAATCATACAACCAAACAGCTTTGTAATTACAACTTCCTGTAAAAAAATATTCAGGTAAATAGTGTTCAAAAGCTATGATTGGAGAAAGTTGGAGTAGGCAACTTCCTACAAAAATAATTTTAAATAAAGTGTTTGAAGAAAATCAATTTTATAATCCCGTTACTAAATATTACCTTAGATACTTTTGCAGACACAATGTATCTAACTCATTAATGTACATAGTTTACTATATTGTACATATTTTGCTATATCAATAAGTACTCTTATGAAAAAGTAAAAATTAATATAAACATTTAATTTATTTAAATATATATTTTGGTTTTTGTGAAATCATATATTTCATAATTAGACAAGTATACTGTGTAATAGTGACGACAGCAATGGCTAAGCCTAAAATTTTCCTAAGATATATTAGAAATTAAAATAAGAAAATCAAGATGAAATATCATGACAGTTACATGCCCATATGGACATCAATGTAATCTTATCTCCACATCCAAACAGCTTTTCAAAAACCTGTAGCTGAGAGGAAAACTCTTTGATAGGCCACCACCTCACCTCCTCTACATTAAATTCTACAGAACAATATCATATTATATATATGTTTTATATTTTGAGACAACTGGTGACAAACAGTTCTTGAGAGTCAAATTTAGAAGCACTGACTACCACCACAGCGTGATGAGTGGGATGACTATATATTGCAATGTTTCATGAAACCCAGAATTCTCTTTGTTAGAAACACTTGATTGCATGAAACAAAGTAATAAATATATTACACATAATAGAATTCCTTATGTGTGTGTTTTGGGATTCATGACAACCACCTTTTTTTGGGAAAATGGAGGACAAACAAAGCAGATGTTTTTAAAATCCCAGCAGCCAAAAAATATTCAGCTGGATTAGGCACACCCTACTATATATAAAGATATAAACTATGTAACATAGGTTTCTAACTGAGGATGAGTTATTTTAATGAATTTTTTTTCTTTTAGATTAGGCAAACTCTACAATGTATGAACAAAATATGTAGCATAGGCTCCTAATATGCATGCCTTATTTTAATGAAAGTTTTTTCTTTTTTGTTCAGTCAAACACGTTTCATCCTATGTATAATGAATTCCCATGAGGGTTTCTTTTGAAATGACTCATTCCCCAATAAACCAGTTTTATTTTTATTTATTTATATATATATATATATATATATATAGGCGATCGGACGACCCACGTCGCGCACCGCACCGACCGCACACCGCACCTAATCGTCGGCATATATATATATATATATATATATATATAGAGGGAGGTTATTGCGTGCAGCGACCATGGACCGTCGATCACGGGTCCATCACATCGGACGGTCGGGTGCGATTCACGTCGACCGTTGGATGCGATGGACCTGCGATCGAACGGCTCACGTCGCGACCGCACCCGCCGTTCGCCGCACGTAATAATTTTCATATATATATGAAAATTATTACGTGCGGCGAACGGCGGGTGCGGTCGCGACGTGAGCCGTTCGATCGCAGGTCCATCGCATCCAACGGTCGACGTGAATCGCACCCGACCGTCCGATGTGATGGACCCGTGATCGACGGCCCGTGATCGCTGCCGAATATATATATATATATATATATATATATATATATATATATATATATATATATGCCGACGATTAGGTGCGGTTTGCGGTCGGTGCGGTTTGCGACGTGCGTCGTCTGATCGCGGGTCCATCGCATCCAACGGTCGACGTGAATCGCATCCGACCGTCCGATGCGATGGACCCGTGATCGACGGCTCGTGATCGCGCACCGCACCGACCGTAAACCGCACGTAATCGGTTCTCTATATATATATATATATATGGGAAATGATACGGTGCGGGACGTGCGGTCGTGCGCGAACGATCACGGGCCGTCGATCACGGGTCCATCGCGGGTCCATCGCATCGGACGGTCGGGGGCGATTCATCTCGACCGTTGGATGCGATGGACCCGCGATCGGACGAACGACGTCGTTCCCGCACGACCGCACGTCCCGCATATTATCATCGACCTATATATATATATATATATATATATATATATATATAGGGAGCCGATTAGGTGCGGTTTACGGTCGGTGCGGTGCGCGATCACGGGCCGTCGATCACGGGTCCATCGCATCGGACGGTCGGGTGCGATTCACGTCGACCGTTGGATGCGATGGACCCGCGATCGGACGATCCACGTCGCAAACCGCACCGACCGCAAACCGCACCTAATCGTCGGCATATATATATATATATATATATATATATATATATATATATATATATATATATACACACACTACCGCGATAAGGTGCAGCGGCCGCACCGTGCGGCAACCGTCCGATTGCGGGTCCATCGCATCCAACGGTCGACGTGAATCGCACCCGACCGTCCGATGCGATGGACCCGTGATCGACGGCTCGTGGTCGACGCCGCACGGTGCGGCCGCCGCACCTAATCGGTGCTATATATATATATATATATATATATATATATATATATATATATATATATATATATATATATATATATATATAGGGAGCCGATTACGTGCGGTTTACGGTCGGTGCGGTGCGCGATCACGGGCCGTCGATCACGGGTCCATCGCATCGGACGGTCGGGTGCGATTCACGTCGACCGTTGGATGCGATGGACCCGCGATCGGACGGCCCACGTCGTAAACCGCACCGACCGCATACCGCACGTAATCGCGACTATATATATATATATATATATATATATATATATATATATATATATATATATATATATATATATATATATATATGGGACGTGATTACGTGCGGCGAACGGCGGGTGCGGCGGCTCACGGGCCGTCGATCACGGGTCCATCGCATCGGACGGTCGGGTGCAATTCACGTCGACCGTTGGGTGCGATGGACCCGCGATCGGACGGCCCACATCGCGGCCGCACCTGCCGTTCGCCGCACCTAATAATTTTCATATATATATATATATATATATATATATATATATATATATATATATATATATATATATATATATATATATATATATTATAAAGGGTTAGGTTCTAGTAAAAATTGAATCCATCAGGTTACTCAGCTCTCCTCACGTGATATACACATAAATCATTATTTGAGAGTAAGATAGCTCATGAATTGTTCAATTCAATTTAAATTTACATGATTTGAGTGTGGTTCAATGCAATATCAATTTAATCCATTTATGCTATTCAACTAAATTCATATATAGATAGTTTAGTTTGATTTATAAATTTATTTTTCAACGCAAAAGAGTTCATTTAGTTTAATTCATGAGCTGTTCAATTCCATTCATGTCCATTGAATATATGAGTTGTTTATAATTTGATTGTATGAATTATTCAATTCAATATAAAAATTATATTTAGTCATGATTAAAATTATATTGACCCTTTTTTCATTATTTATACGGTGCTGATACACTCAAACATCACGGAGTCCCCACCTTCCACCCCATTAGGCTAGTATATATTAGATTGAAAAAAATACAAAACAATACATATTTATTTTTTCTAAATCTATGTAGTAATACAAATTTCTTTTTTAAAAAATCAAAGCACATTAAAATAGTGTACAAGGGATTAAAAGAATGATTGTTCTAACATTAATTTTTCTTAAAAATGATGTTTTATTTACTTTGATACATTGAAAATGCATAAGTTAAATGATAAATATTCAGTAACAAAAAATTTGACCCCGACCAATGAAAAATTAACAACTTGATTGATGACGTGTTCCCTTACTCATAAATTTTTGGATTACAAGATTAAAACCCTAAGTCAAAAGTGAAAAGATTTACATTACTTTACAGAAGGCATTCTAACTTTTAAAAAAAAGAAAAAAAAATTGAAAAACCTTTTAACCTATGCTATAGAATAGGCAACCTATAAGCATAAACAGTGCAGGGGGTGTCTATATATCCTGGTCTCTCTCTTAAGTTACGTTTCAACCCTTTCTGTTCACAAACTTTCGGTGCATGCCATCATCAAAATCAAATAAAAAAGTCTCATCTGCATTTGGATTCTTTTCTAGGTGAAGAAGAAGAAGAACCAAAAAGCCATGTCTAAGGGATGCTCTAATGATACCTATGAAGAAGACATGGAACTCAGGAGAGGTCCATGGACTCTTGAAGAAGACACTCTCCTCATCCACTACATTGCATGCCATGGCGAAGGCCGTTGGAATCTCCTCGCAAGATGTTCAGGTAATCAATTCAATCACATATTCAATTCAATTCAATCACAATCACTTATTCAATTAAAAATATTTTCAGGATTGAAGCGAAGTGGGAAGAGTTGCAGACTTAGGTGGTTGAACTACCTGAAACCCGACGTCAAGCGTGGGAACCTGTCCCCCGAGGAGCAGATTCTGATACTCGAACTCCACTCCAAGTGGGGGAACAGGTCAGTATGTTAAACATGTGAGATTATCACAGACAGACCAAACTTAATTGGATCCTATACGTTCTGTGCAGGTGGTCGAGGATCGCCCAGCACCTGCCAGGGAGGACAGACAACGAGATCAAGAACTACTGGAGGACACGCGTGCAGAAGCAGGCGAGGCAGCTGAAGGTCGACGCCAACAGCAAGTCGTTCGTCGAAGCTGTCCGGTGTTTTTGGATGCCAAGGCTCCTTCAAAAGATGGGGCCTTCGGATCCTCCGACGACTCTTCCTCCTCCTCCGACGACGGTGATCGGATCAGAAGATAATCAAATTCAACCAACTTCGCAGGCTTTCCAACAAGAGTCCGGAGTCGGACCGGAGTTTGCGCAGCTGTCGAAGATGTCGCCGGAGTTTCCAGCGAGCCCTTGCAGTGGTTTCTATGATATGAGTTTCAGGGGATTTGATGAGAGTTGTGGATTGGACTTGAGTGGTGGTGGTTCGGATCAGGTGGCGGCGGCGGCGGCGGAGAATGGTTTGGTTGGTGGTGGTAGTGGTGGTGGTGGGTTGTGGAGCATGGATGAGTCTTGGGAAGTGAGGATGCTTCATGAGCTTGGGTTTTGAGAGGTAATTGAACACTAGTGGGCTTTGAATTTGATTGGGTTGTGTTTTTGTTTTTGTTTTTGTTTATGTTCTTTTGTATCTTTGTTTTGTGTGATGTTTTGGGTGAAGTTAATGTGAGTTTTTGAAGTCTTGCATGTATAAACATTATAAAAAAAGAAGTTAGGAGGACTTGAATTATATATACATCTTTGTCTGTTTATCTATGTATTTTTTTTGTGGGTGTGTGATCATGAATGAATACGATTGTCAGATGACTATAAAATACAATACAACTTGACTCTCAAATTCGAACCCAATTGGTATGGTTTGATCTGGATTCGAATTAAGTTTCGATTTGATTTAGTTTGAGTTTGCGTTTTAATTTTTAAAATGGGGTCACTTTAAATAATCCAAACTCTGCAATAGAAAAAAAAAAAGGGTGTCTCAAATATGGAAATAGTGGAGATAAGAAAAGAAGAAGATGACAGCTTAGAAAAGATTATGGAGGACCAGTGTTTATGAAAGTTTTATAGTTTATAGGATAAAATAGATTGATCTATTTGATTTCATCATACATATTAAAAGTTTAGTTCAGAATAAAACAACATTTGGTTCGAGTTAAACCTAAGTAATGTGACTTCTCAATCCAAATTCCATCTGAATCAGGGTTCAAATTGTGTTTAATGGAGAAGAATGTGAAATCCCATATTGAAACATTGATTAGAGGGCTCTTATGATCCATGTGTTGTCAAATCATGTGTAAAATCAAATAGAGATGGTTCTATAGAGTTTGGGTGGGCCAAAGATGCTCTTATGCATGTCCAATTCAAATATTATTGTCACATTCTTCAACACACAACACACTGTTGTCATAAATCCAAAAAGGGTAAAAGTAGTAAGCATGACATTACCACCTATAAAATCATTGATGAGAAAAGCTTGTCCACTGTAACTCATCATGGGAACTGTTACATCATTTTGGATATTTGTGGTGTTAAATGGGATCCTTCTGCCATCACCAACATGACATAATACACAATACAAAAAGAAGTAAAAAAAGGGGCACCTTGATAGTTGGAAGGTGTGGCATTTGTGGAAGTATGAATATAATGCTGCTTGAAACATCTTGTCATTGAATTATTATAAAGTTAATTTGTTTGTACCAGTAACATTGAGGTCAGATCAAAGCGATCATGTCGCTCTAATGCATTGGATTCTATCAAAATTTTAAAGTTTAATGTGTGAACAAAAATAGTACTAAAATGAATAACTTTCTAGAAAGCCCACGTACAAATCTAAAAAATTATTAATAAACCATGTCATGTAAAAAAAAAATTGACATTGTTATCCGAAATTATATATATAATATCCTTGCAAACCCATTTCATTATATAAATAATTTAATTTATAATTCATTATTGTGCATAGTTTATTTCTGTTGAAGTATATGTTTATGTTTTTTTTTTATATCAGAGGGACTCCCGTGGTTGATCTTATGGTCGAGTTGGGAAGGCTACTTTCTGCATGTTTGTTACAGTCCCACGAAAAATTCTTTCAAATAATCACTAACAAACAAGGTAGGTAAGTCAGCGCCAAGACTCGAACCCAGAACCTATCGATAACACCGTTAAATCCTGAGCCATTGTGCTATAACCACTTGGGACATTGTGAAGTATATGTTTGATTGTTTGTATAAAGTATACACTTGGTTGCACAAGAGGCTGCAAGCAGACAAAGTTTAAATATCACAAGCAATGTTATCCATGACACAAACTTGCAAATAGGTGTTTTTTTTTTTTTTTTTTTTTTTTTTTAAGATTGGTGTCCCTAGGCAAATAGGTTTTTTCTTGGGAGAATTTATGTGAAAAACAAGTTAGATAATAATTTGATCGATATAAAATGTAATGCTTACAATTGATATATTTCTAACAAAAAAATATGTAGGATACCAATTTCTATAAGAGCCAACCTAGTGGATAAAATCTAAATTAGAGCATTCCAATCCTTTCAATGACATATTGTAAGTGATCCCATACAGCTCCTAGTGTTGCTTCTCACTGGGAGCTACAAAAGAATCTGGTTGATTAACAACCAAATCAAATTTGACAATTGATGTCAATATATGGATGACTAAATCTTCATTTGATGAGTGGATGATGGAGAGAAAAATATGGAGTGCTTGAAAAAACAATGCTTGTGATGAGATGGAGGTTTGGAAAAGGAAAGACAAGCCAAAATGATCATGCCCAACAAGGCAACAACAAACTTGTTTGATGTACTTGTGAGGGCATTGACCAATCTCTATTTTAAAATAAAATAAAATAAAAAATTATTCTATGGAATTGGAAGGACCGTAGAATAAGAACATAGAATAGCATAACCACGCTAAAGGAATTTGACCACCTCACTAGGATTTGAATAATGTGGCATCAAAATGTGAATACATGGAAGGGAAAATTATTAAAATAAAATAAAGAATTTAGGTTAATTCAATTTGACAGATTATGTGACTTACCTCATTTGGCCATGATATGATCATTCCCACATTATTATGTTGGTCATGACATGATATATTATTTGGGGACTTTTACTTGTTATAGGTAGTTGTTTAGACTTTTGGTGACCCTTTTGGAAATCTATTGAGAAATTTAGTAGTCTCCTATAATATAACTGAGGAGACAGTCAGATTTGAAAAGATGTTTAAAAGAATTCTTATTTAATGACCAAAATTTTAAAATACTAATTTGGTGATTTAAATTGATTTTGAACCAATGATAAAATTAAAGAACACGTAATCCTATCATTTTTGGAAGAGTTGATTATTAATTTTTAGGCAAAAAAAAAAATTTCAAATCTTTATTTAATAATCTTGTAACTGAAAATAGGGGTGGTAAACGAGCCGAACGAGCCGAACTTTGACATGTTCAAGCTCGGCTCGTTTATAAACGAGCCGAGCCGAGCCGAGCTCACGAGCCTCAACGAGCCTAGCGTTCTTCTTCATTTTAGGGTTTTTAGGGATTGAAAACAAAATTTTACCTAAATGAGCCAAGTCTGAGCTTAAACAAACATAACTTTGTATTAATTTAATATTCTGATTTTATAAAAGAGTTTAATCAAGCTCAACTAAGTTTAAACACAAACGGGTCAAATTTCAACATAAAATGAAGCTCGATCAGGTCCCGAGCCTAAACGAGCTTTAAAATTTGTTCAAGCTCGTTCATTTGTCTAAATGAACGAGCTTGAACGAGCTCAAACCGAGCCGAGCCCGAGCCGAGCCCGAGCGGCTTGGTTCGTTTACCACTCCTAACTGAAAATGGCTTCAATGCTCTTCTCTTTATAAAACTTACAGTCTCTCTCACCTCTATTTAAACTGCTTCAAACTTTAGCAAATAAAAATAGTAATTTTCATTGAAAATGGTCTTTACATTTTTTATCTTTTGAAACTTTACTGCTTTCTCAAAAATCATTAAACAACATTGTTAAAAATAATATTTAGATTTTTTGTTGTAAAAAATTGTCCTTTAAGGGTATAAAAAAACCTTATTTAATTTGTTTATAAGATGGAATAGTCCAAAAATCCTAAAAAAAAAAAGCTTCTAAAAGTAAAGAATGTTCAAAAGATAATTTTGAAATAAAGAATTATCCTAATTCTGCAATGTTGATTACTTATTCGTGATGGGATATACAAATATGGAAAAAAAACTCAAATAATTTTATGTTTAAGTGTTTGACTGATTAACTTAGCTGACACGTTTTGATCAACCTAAGCATATAATTAAGTTACACTTCCCAAATCCACACTTTTATTGAAGGCATCAAAATTGTTTATAAATTCATGTTCATGTTTAATTTAAAGCTAGAATATTAAACAGGGGTCAAACTTAGAGGTTATGATGAATTTGATTGTACTAGCTAGACAAGAAACACACATAATAGTTGACACACCATCTTTAATAAAAACGTGTTACGAGTCAACAATTCAAGGTACATCCGATGTCCTACAAATCTTTGCCGTTCACATTTTATTTAATTCTTAACATTATCTTTACATGGATGTTACATTGTTATTTTTTCAATGTCATAAACGTCGATAGAAAATAATCAAAACATATACTCCCATTATCAAAATATATGAATAATAATAAAAATTTACATTTTCTATAAATGTATTCATGCAATTCGTTGGAACATATGTTTCATTTTTTATAAAAGTATATGTACCTCATTAGATGTTTAAAAAATCTAAAATACATGTAGATTGGGATCGAGATTAAAAATTGAATTGTACATAGCATTATCCTTTTTTATATGATGTATATATTTTAAAAATCCATTTATAAGTGTATAAATGATGTGTTGCATTTGAATTGGATAGACTTCCATTAAAGTCAAACTCAGCTTGATTCTTATTTAAATAAGCTTAAACATTTAGACTTGATTATTGTCAAATACATTTTGAGTTACACGGAATTTTATGACAATCAAATTCAAACATTCTTTCGTTTTCTGAAATAAATTAATATTGGAGTTCTTTTATATATATATATATATATATATATATATATATCGAGCGCGATGAGGTGCGGCGGCCGCCCGATCGCGGGTCCATCGCATCGGACGGTCGGGTTCACATCGGATGCGATGAACCCATGATCGATGGCCTGTGGTTGACGCCGCACCGTGCGGCCGCCGCACCTAATCACTCTATATATATATATATATATATATATATATATATATATATATATATATATATATATATATATATATAGGGCCGATTAAGTGCGGCGAACGGCAGGTGCGGCGTCGATCGTGGGCCGTCGATCGTGGGTCCATCGCATCGGACGGTCGGGTGCGATTCACGTCGACCGTTGGATTCGATGGACCCGCGATCGAACGGCCCACGTCGCGGCCGCACCTGCCGTTCGCCGCATCTAATCGCCCCCGTGTGTGTATATATATATATATATATATATATATATATATATATATATATATATATATATAGGGATCCGATTACGTGCGGTGTGCGGTCGGTGCGGTGCGCGATCACGGGCCGTCGATCACGGGTCCATCGCATCGGACGGTCGGGTGCGATTCACGTCGACCGTTGGATGCGATGGACCCGCGATCGAACGGCCCACGTCGTAAACCGCACCGACCGCACACCGCACGTAATCACGACCATATATATATATATATATATATATATATATATATAGGTCGATGATAATATGCGGGACGTGCGGTCGTGCGGGAACGACGTCGTTCGTCCGATCGCGGGTCCATCGCATCCAACGGTCGAGATGAATCGCCCCCGACCGTCCGATGCGATGGACCCGCGATGGACCCGTGATCGACGGCCCGTGGTCGTTCGCGCACGACCGCACCTTATCAGTCCCGCACCGTGTGTGTGTGTGTGTGTGTGTGTATCATTTCCCTATATATATATACACACACACACCTCTGAATGCATTTGGAGTAAAAAAAATTGTATTAAAAAACCCTTTCGTTTTTAATTGTAAAGCCGTTTGGGCATGAGGCAGAGGTATCCGCGGTGATCAAACACGGGTGGTTGGAATCGGTGGTGGGCAAAGCAATGTTCTGTAGAGGCGGACAACGCAAGGAGAAAGGAAGTTAAAACATATATGACAGTGAGCAGAAAAAAAAAGCTAAGGGGGCGTTTGGTTGCGCGATTGCACTGTTTCTGCAGGAATCATATGACAAATTAGCTTTTTGATCGCAGCTTTGCCTAGTCAACGCTGGGTTTACGAACGTTTGGTTGCGCGAGAAACGCAGCTTCCTGTATTGGTCGCGCAACCAAACGCATCCTAAAACCACATATGTTAATTTTGCTGCACAACGTAGAATATTGTTTGTCGCGTTTGTCGGCTATCACAAACTCACCGCAATCAAAACACATTGTCAAATGGGTCAATGTGTTTGAAAACCAGTTACACTTTTAAAATTAGATTTTCAATAAGTTAAAAAAACATTTAAAATTATTAAATAAAATTTATTGTAAGTAATTAAATATTACATTTTAAAAACATGTGATTGTTTTGAGTAGTTGAGACGTGTAGAAAATACATAGCCCCCGTTTGGATACAGAATAAGATTTATTATTTGGTATTATTTATCCGAGTATAAGTGAGTATAAATAAGGATAAAGTGATTTTGTGTTTGGTTGTGTTTTGAATTATTCTCGTTGGGAATCGTAAGAATAAATGTTTTGTTGTTTGGGTAAAATGTGAATAAAGTATGAATAAGAATTTATAAAAGATAAAAAGTAATGATAGTTGTTTGACAGGTTATTTATAAGAGGTGATGACAGTTGATTTGACAGTGGACCTACTTATTCTTTGGATGGAATAACCTATAATAACTTTTATTCTAACACATTTTATCCAGAGTTATTAGGGCTTTCTAAACAGTGCTCAAATTTTATTCAGAGTTATCCGAAGTTATTCAGGGCTTATCCGACATTCAAACGGGGGACATAGATAGATTAAGATGAATCTCGAAAAGGTAGAATTAATCAGAATAAAACATTTTCTTGTTAAATTCTTTCCCTGATCAGTGATCACCCATGCGAAATAATAATAATAATAATGTGTGTGATTTTTGTCCACCTTCAACAGAGAAAAAATAATAAAAAAACAAATAGATCCCATCAATCAAATCAATCAATCCTTCTTGTCAAGTAGACCCGTGAAGGGACCAAACTCTCGCAATTTTTTTAATGCATTGCATTTTGAAGAATAAAAATGCGTTTACGGCCCTGAATGCATCCTCGTGTAACATCTGTCATCGGACAAAACATATACATTTTTTTTTTTCATGAAAAAATTCTAGATTATTTTTACGAAATAGATAAGTAGAATTTAAAAATGGGACTGAAAAAGGCACGTAACATTATTTATATTTACTCCATTTTATAACTTTATCTACAGTTCAAAAAAAAACTCCAAGCCACCTATATATTTTGATAGTAGTATATATTGTGTTATCACAACATATTATACACTATCTTATTGTTTTAAAATTATATAATTTTTTTTCAAAAATTACACTAGTATATCTCGGTGCATATCATAGTTTAAAGAACGATCGCACGTATACATATATTGGCATTGACATGCATCACATGTGTCATTAATGTCACGTGATGTGCAGGGCACATGACAACACACGCTACAATATGAGAGATTGGATGCCTTTAAGCATTTGAACACCTATTGGCTGGGACGAACCCCATTCAAAAGTGGTTCATTATCAAAGAACCATTCAAGCGTTTGAATCTCATTCGAAAAGAGTTCGATTAGCTCACATATTAATTTTAAAAAAATTTAAAAAAAATACACATCTTGTTGTACCATGTTCCTTATGCAAACCTGATCGCATATGTGATCCGCACATTCATTTTAAATTACAGTGTGTACTTTATTTTTTATAACAGTATATATTTCAATAGACAGACATATACTTTTAAGAAAAATGATGAGAACTGCTGATGAGACCACACAAGAAACTGGACATATTATTTTCCTTAATTTATACAATTGTCACTTTTAAGAAAAATTAAATAATTTTTTTTTCAAAAATTGCACTAAAAATGCACTAGTGTATCTCAATGCATATCATAGTTTAAAGAACGATCGCAGATATGCATATATTGGCATTGACATGCATTACATGTGCCATCAATGTCACGTGATGTGCAGGGCACATGACAACACGCTACAATATGGGAGATTGGATGCCTTTAAGCATTCGAACACCTATTGGCTGGGACAACCCATTCAAAAGTGGTTCATTATCAAAGAGAATCTCATTTGAATAGAGTTCGATTAGCTCACAAATTAATTTAAAAAAAATTAAAAAATACACATCTTGTTGCACCATGTTCCTTATGTAGACCTGATCGCATATGTGATCCACACATTCATTTTAAATTATAGTGTGTACTTTATTTTTTATAACAGTATATATTTCAATAGACAGATATATACTTTTAAGAAAAATGATAAGAACTGCAGATGAGACTACACACGAGACTGGACATATTGTTTTCCTTAATTTATACAATTGTCACTTATCCCATTTTAAGGCATGTGGGAAGTTTACGTGATTTTAGAATTATCTTGGAGAATTGTAACTATTCAAATGAAAAGCAACAATTATTCAGTTGATAAATAGAATTAAATGATTTTCTATTTTTTTTTAAAATCTTAAATGACTTTCTATTGATCTTTATTCATTTGGTGGATTATTTTACAATGTGTTATTAAAATATAGTTAGGGAGCAACTACTCCCACCACCTAGAATTGCCACACCCACCATCAATTTATTTTTTTAGTGGTGGGAATGGGCAATTTGGGAAGGAAGGGAAAAAGAAAAGAAAGAAAAAGAAGGGGAGGGGGTGGAGGAGGCAACAGGACGGAGACGGCAGCGATCGAAGAGGGGGCGAGGTGGAGGCCGAGTAGAGAGAGAGAGAGAGAACCGGGAGGGGTGTGACAGGACGGAAATGGCAGGGCGGGGGGGGGGGGGTGCAGCAGCGGCGCGGAGAGGGCACCCCCCGGCTCTCTCTCTCTCTCTCTCCATCTCTTTTTCTCCCTTTCTCTCTCTTTCTCCCTCTACTCGGTCTGCGCCATGCCACCTCTCCGGTCACTACTATCTCCGTCATGTCGCCTCCACTGGCCACCACCATTCCCCCCTCCCCTCATTTTTCTTTTCTTTTTTCTTCCCTTCCTAGATTGTCCAATCCCGCCACCGAAAAACAATTAGGTGATGGGTGTGGCAATTTAGGTGGTGGGAGTAGTTGCTCGCGTATAGTTACGCTTCTAACTAATAATTATAAGGAAAAAATTCATATAACCCCCTATAATTTATTTGATATCCACAAACCCCCTGACTTTTCTAGATATCCATATAAACCCCGAAAACACATATCTAAATTCAAATGGACCCTATAGTTAAAAAACCATTTACAGATTTGAATTATTTCTTGAATATTTTATCATCTAAACTCATGTTTGAAAAGCTACATACTGTTAACACCATGTATTACGTGAATAATTAAAAAAACCTCAAAATGACGATTGTATCCCTCCCATCATATAAATTCACCTTCAACCTTTCTCTTCTTGAAGCGGTCCTGATCTCCTTTGCCCCATCGCCATCAGTATTTTCAACATTTTCTCCAACCCTCTCATACATCATTGTCTAGCGCCTGAGGTCCACCGCGGAAAGTAACCCCACCCAGTGGACCTCAAGGACATAGAGAGGTACTGTGTGTGTGAATGCCCCAAAAGTCTTCTCTCGTTAACAAGATTTTGGTTCAAGCTCAATCTAACATATAAAAGAAGAAGATGATGAGCAGAGAGAGTGCCACTCTCAATGGAGAACTTTTTATTATTATTATTATTGGTAAGTATTTTTTCTATTCAAATATTTTCTTATCAGCAAGCAGTAAGACTCGAACTCAGGTCCCCTCATTGAAGGAGTACATCTATCATCCTATTAAGAGGAGGTTGGTTTAATGGAGAACTTCTATGAGAAGGGGTTTTAAAGTTGTATTAGTACTTAAAAACAAGTTGGAAAATCTACTTAAGCGTAGGTTATTTGTGTTTGTGCAGGCATTTCCATCGTGTGCAAAACAATAAAAGCATGGCAAAGTGGAGCTGAAATGAATAATGTAAAGGTTGTTTAGATAACTGTAATAAATGAGAATTTATATGTCATAATAAACTGGTATATGGATCCCTACCAACCTTTGGAATTAATTATTATAGGTTATTCAATATAAAAGAATATGTGGGTCCACTATCAAATTAACTGTTATCACCTTTTATGAATCAACTATAATCATTTTTTTATCTTTTATAAATCATTATTCACACTTTATTCACATTTTATTTAAAGAATAAAAAATTTATTATTATGTTTCCTAATAAAAATAATTCAAAATACAACCAAACAAAAAATTATTTTATCTTTATTTATACTAAATAGTCATAAACCTTATAATAATTTAGTTCTCTATCCAAAAAGGCTAAGGTTTATTCACCTAATTATCCATACCAAACATATTTATTTTTTTAAGAATAAGCTCATTCTTCCCTTGTTCACCTAAATAAACAGATGCTTCATATATGTTTTTTTTTTTTTTTTTTTTTTTTTTTTTTTTTTTTGTAGTTTATCAATGCAATGACTCATCCATCCTTGTACTAAAGGGCCCTCCTTTATTGTTCCATGATTAGATGTTCTAGAATAGAATATGTGATGAAAAGCCAACTAGAATAGAGGGCATAGCTGTCTTGTCTTGGATTTATTTATGGAGAAGATGATACAGTACCGGATGAGAGTGGTGGCCTCCACCACCACCACCACCACCACCACCAACTCACAAAGCCAGCTCAGTTTCTTCTTCACATCAAATGATGTGTTTTGATTTGATGTGGGGTGGGGACATTGTAGAGGATCTTTGTGGAATTGGTTATCTGTTGATGGAACTGCTTACCATGATCACTTGTTTGATATATATAGAGAGTGACACATTGATTTGACACAAAGTATGGACAAGGTTGGATCTGTTGAGGTACAATATATATAAGGGCAGTTGTTACATGAACGTTTATCACCCTCTCCACTGTTTGGTTGCTGTTGATGTATCAGGTACACTAGCATTGAATTTTTGGGTCAGTTTATAATACATTTTGATTTTCAGACTTTTATTTTAATTCACTAACATGAATCATATTTTTTTCGTTTTCTAAAAATTTGTTTTGAAAATGACATTTATAAGTAAATAGTTGAGTCACACTTGATCATTCAAAATTTGGGGTGCTGGAAAACATATTTACAGTTTTTAGTTTTCTAGAAAATTAAAAATGATCTAAATATGTTTTGAAACACACCTTTACTCTTTGTTTGGGTAATAGAATAGGTAGAGATCATGGTGAAATATGGGTGAATAAGTCAAAATTAGTATGCTCGAATAGACAGACATATATAACTGTGTTTGAATATGTGAGAATAAATTGATATTAATATTTTAGGTCTCTTGAAATCAATCTATTACACTAATATAAGAATACTCATATGTTAAATCATATGTTTTTTTAACTTTTATAAATCTTTATTCATATCTTATTCACATTTTCTCAATAATTTATCTATGGTCAATTAAACAATAAAAGTTTCATTATTATATTTTTCAATAAGAATAATGAAAAACACAATCACACATGTACACATAAAATAACATATTTATTATTTATATTGAAATAATTATCTATATTAAAATAACTTATATCACCCTTCAAACTGATCATGTGATTGTGCTGATTAAACATGGGTTGGATCAATTCAAAAAATCATATAATATACATTGAATTTAAGTAATTATTTTAAGGGTTTTGTTAACCCACATTTATTGTAACTTTTTAGACAATCCAACAAATCTAATTATGATATAAATCAATAAATTGATATATTTTTTAAAATTCCAACAACACCCAATAAATTCATCACATTTTTTTTCTTCTTCACTCCCATACCTTTTTTTTTCTTCCCACTTGATTCCTCATTGCACTTCCTTTTATTTCTTAATCAACATTTTTTTACAAACATTTCCTATAATTTATTTTTTTATTAATATGTTTTTCAATGCACAATCTACAATACCAACCCACTATAATAAATGATAGAAAAATTAAATTTTAGCATCTGGTTTATCAACAAAATTACAAAGCATCTTTTTTTTCATTTATCACGAATCTGCTTACACATATTTGATGTAAAACACCGATCGAAAACATGCAAGACCATTTATTCATTATATATTAAAATAAATTCAAATGATAAAAAAAAGAGGTAAATATAAAATATTTAAAATACAAGATTAAATCAAATAAAGAATGAAAATGAATTACCTTATATACCACACAAACAAATATCTTAGGCAACACTACAACAAGTCTCACAAGTTCACAACCAAATGAGATATTAGATGAGAATAAAAATGAAAGGACATATACATTTTTACATTTTTAGATGAAATTTTTATGGAAGAGATGAGAGAGTGAAAGTAAAAAATTTGGGTATGAGGAAAAAAGAAAAAAACTGGTAAATTATTAAAGGTATTGTTGGTTTTGTAAAAAATCCTTCAATTTATTAATTAATATCTTGTTGAGTTGCCTTATAAAATTAGCAATAAATATAGGTTAATAAAGACACTAATTAACAAAATCCTTATTTTAATTTCTAAATTCAAAACGATTAGAAAATCAATAATTCTTAGGCCCTATCTCAGGCCCTATGATGTAGCAATATGACAATACCTATTATACCCTCTAATTCATAATCATCTCTAAACAAGGGAAACAGTTTTGATTTATTCTTAGGATTGTGGAGATTTCATTAATTACTGTATTTCTTCTTCCTTGCATCGTGTAAAATCATTAATCCTTATTTTATGTAAGTAACAGTAATCTAATAATTTATGATGAACATATTTGTAGCAGTCCTGAAATTTTAATCCAGCGAAGTTCGAAAAACCGATTTGTTCTTTATCAAGTTGGATATCCAACAATGTCTTCCGGATCAGATTATCAATTGTTTTTTTATCATTTTTTTATATTATTGAATGAAAGTCACATCGAATTTGAAATTAATTTTTTGATGATCAAATATTAAATCTATCTTACATGTTTCAATTTAGAAAATGAATTTTTTTTTATGTTTTGATCACTATTTCACACTTTTTTTTTATATTAGTTTCGTTATAATTTCATAAATGTAACTTTTGATATTGTTACATTTAATTGTTAATGATTCATGTGAGTTTACATTAGACTCCTTAAATCGGATACTCATTTACACAATTTTGTTACATTCATAAATGTAACATTCTGAAATGTAACATTATCTCATATTGTGCATTTCTTTCAACAATGTAAATAGAAATGACGTATAAATGTAATAGTGAAGTACATACTTTAGCAGGGGACTGATACATTTTCTTTGGAAGGCAGTGCACTAGAAGTTGAATTAGATGGTTTTAAAGAGTAATGGGGGGGGGGGGGGTAGTCGATACGGACTTTGATGGATTTCTGTGGACATTGTTTAAGTGATGGACTTTTGTAGACTTTGCAGACTTTCACAGACTTTCATATATTTTTGCAGACTTTCATAGATTGACTCTCATGGACTTTCATAGACTTTTACAGACTTTCACAGACTTTTGTAGACTTTCACATATTGACTCTATGGACTTTCACAGACATTTGTAGACTTTCACAAATCACTCTCATGGACTTTCACAGACTTTCACAGACATTTGCAGACTTTCACAAATCACTCTCATGGATTTTCACAGACATTTGCAGACTTTCACAAATCACTCTCATGGATTTTCACAGACTTTCACAGACATTTGCAGACTTTCACAAATTACTCTCATGGATTTTTAAAGACTTTCACAGATTTTAGCATTCTTTCACAGATTGACTATTTTCACATATGGATTTTTATTAATAAACACAATAAAATTTAAATAACAAATAAAGAACTCATCATACCCAACATAAAATATAATTTAATATAGTAAATATCAATCTTCACTTATCTGAAATGTATATTGCCAGAATGCCATGATAAAAAAAAGTAATGAAAATAATTGATTGCAACACAAACAAATCCATAATTTGAGGTGATAGCAATATTTCATACAAATGGACATTCAGGAAAAAAAGATATAAATAAAGAAAAAAAATGTGAATAAAAATATGAAAGGCATGGGATAAAAATCATAAATGAGTTTTGTTGAAAGAAAAAAAAGAAGAAATATTCACAATACTGGAATAAAAGTCCATGAGGGTGGGATTCCGAAATGACTTTTTCCTTTGTATAAAGTCCACAAAAGTTCACAAAAATCCATCACTTATGAAAGTCTTTACAAATCCTGTTTAAATTGAATAACACAAGACAAAATGTCTACTACGAAGAGTCTCAATCGAATAACGCTGGACTTTTGTCAATGAAATAATGTCTCCATCGAATAACACTGGATTTTATGTCCACGAAATAATGTCTCAATCGAATAACACTGGACTTTTTGTCCACGAAATAATGTCTCAATCGAATAACGCTGGACTTTTTGTCCACGAAATAATGTCTCAATCGAATAACGCTGGACTTTTTGTTCACGAAATAATGTCTCAATCGAATAACGCTGGACTTTTTGTCCATGAAATAATGTCTCAGTTGAATAACACTGGACTTTTTGTCCACAAACCAATGTTCTGATTGAAAAACACAAGATTTACAAATCCATGGACATGAACAATTTGTCCATGAAAATCCTAATTGACTACCCCTATAAATGTAACTGTTTGATATTTAGGTAAATGTAATTGTTTGTTCATTCTATGTAAATATATCAGTTTTTATATAAATATAACAAATCGTTGTGAGAGATGTAAACATTTAAGAAATGTATTTGTAACTGTCAATATAAAATGTAACCGCTTCATATGTTAACTATATGTGTTTTTTATTTAAATTTAAATATAATAAATACCTACAGAAAATGGGTCGTTTGAAGGATTTTGATGAAAATAATTTAGGTAATTTTTAGTATAATATAGGTTCAATTATAATTTAGATAATGATTTCAAAATTCAGATTTTGAAATAGGTAAATGGATTTTAAGATTGAAGAGTCGATTTGGGTTAACGAGACAAATTTGTAATGAATGACAAATTTATATTTTGTCATTTTACTATTTCTTGAGAAAGTCAACAAACCAAATAAAACGATGAACACTTCATGGAATTTGTGAATGAATCTTATATCGTGAGGCTGGGTATCATGACGGTTAGAAAATATGTTTGGAAAATCATGACGTCATATTCCGCCTACGCACTTATGTCTTATTCGAAAATCCGGATAAAACCTCATCTCCGCCATAACACCTTCTCCTTCATCAAAGATAAACAACTAAAAAAAGAAGAAAACAAGCAGAACAGTAGAATCAGAAGCCATGGCGACGACGTTCACTTGTACTTCTATTCGTCACTCCTTCCCCAACCCGACTCACAAAATGACCAAAACACCCCTCGCAGTCCTGGGCAAGCCCCCTCTCCCTCCCCGGCTCAAGGAGGGGCAGACACGTCATTTCCACCGTCTCCCTTCCGGCTTGGCCATGGAAGCGATCGTTCAAAAGAGCTCGAACAGCGACTCTTCATTGAAACCTCCGCTTGTGTTCGTCCACGGGAGCTTCCACGCCGCCTGGTGCTGGGCGGAGCACTGGCTGCCGTTCTTCTCCGGGGAAGGGTTCGATTGCCACGCCATCAGCCTGTTGGGTCAGGTATTCCCTGAAAAAGTGAAGGTTTTGTTGAGTCTTTCGTGGAAAATGTGATGTTTTTGGAGTGACAATGTGTAGGGTTTTGATGGGTTGCTGTAAATCTTGTGCTGGTTTGGTGATTTGCGATGGGTCTCCTTCAAAATCGTTTTTGGGTCGTTGTTGGTGAATCAATTTGTGGTTTTGATGGCATTGTTGTGAATTTTTATGATGGTTTGAAGGTGTATGATGGGTCTCCTTCAAAATTCGTTTTTGTGTGATTGGGTCATTGTTGGTGCAAGGAATGGAGTGACTTGGAATCGATGTGGTTTTGATGGATTTATTGTAAATTTTTTATGATGGTTTGATTGTAATGGATGGGTCTCCTTCAAAAATTCTATTTTGGGTCGTTGTTGGTGAAATCAATTTGTCGTTTTGATGGCATTGTTGTGAATTTTATGATGGATTGATGGTGTGTGATGGGTCTCCTTCAAAATTCGTTTTTGGGTGATTGCCTGATTGAGTCATTGTTGGTGCAAGGAATGGAGTGACTCAGAATCGATTTTGTCGTTTAGATGGCATTATTGTGTATTTTTATGATGGTTTTAATGGTAAGGGATGGGTCTCCTTCAAAAATTCTATTTTGGGTCATTGTTGGTGAAGCAATTTGCGGTTTTGATGGCACTGTTGAAATTTTTATGATGGTTTGATGGTGTGTGATGGGTCTCCTTCAAATTTCGTTTTTGAGGTCATTGCTTGTGAAAGAAATGGAGTGACTTGAAATCGATTTTGTGTGTTTTGTTAGCATTGTTGTAAATTTTTCTGATGGTTTGATGGTAAGGGATAGGTCTCCTTCAAAAATTCTATTTTGGGTTATTGTGAAGTGGTATGGATGGCATTGTTGTAAATTATATGATGATTTGATGGTGTGTGATGGGTCTCCTTCAAAATTCGTTTTTGGGTCATTGTTGGTGCATGAAACGGAGTGACTTTGAATTTCACACCATTGATTTGCAAATATTCAAAAAAATTTAAGGAGAAAAAAAATGTGTGTCATAGAAGACCGCCTTTGGTGAAATTGAGTTTTAAAAGAGTTTACATATATTGGCATGTATTTTGTGTTTAATAGTAAATTTTTAATGGTAGTTTGAACTGTCTTGTTTGTTAGGGGGAGAGCGATGTGCCTGCAGGGGCAAATGTGGCTGGCTCGCTTGAGGTAATTCTGCGGTGAAGATGCTTCTTGTATGTATATTGTAATTGTGTATTAATTCGGGGAGTGGATGCTTATTTTATGATATGTTATTTTTGCAGTAGACACATGCGAGTGATGTTGCGGATTATGTCCAGAAAGAAGTCAGGTCACCACCTGTGTTGTTCGGTCATTCATTTGGAGGACTAATCGTTCAGTCTTACATCTCAAGCATGAGTGGGCAGCAAATGTTTCGTCCATCACCTAGCTCTGGTGCGTCCATTTTTGTACAGGAGTGTTTTTTTTTTCTGCATAATGTTATTTCAGTTTAAGTTTATATTGGTGTTGAGACTTGAGGGACAACCTCGTATGAAACTGTGATGGAACTGATTATTTAAGATCATTCATTTTACTTATACTATAGATGGAAGATGGACAAGCTACACAATCATGCCACGATAATAAATCAAATTTTTATTTTTTAGATTAGTTCCAAATTGTTGTTATATGTTCTTTTCGATGTAACAATGTCATAGCTGCCAGTGTCATTGGTCCTCCAAAATGCTCATGCAGTAATGTACTTGGGACAAGTTTCAGGTTGTTGTTTTTTGTTTTGTTTTTTTTTTCGCATTCTACTCTGATATCTTTACAAATTCAAAGCATCTGTTAATGCAGGGAGCATGTTTACACATCCAACTCTTTCAGGGGCTGTGCTAATCTGTTCTGTACCTCCTTCGGGGAACAGGTGACTGCATACACAGCTATATACATTGACATAGGCTTTAGTTCCCTCCTTGAATAATGGCATCTTTTATGACGTGTCAATAATGCCTTCTTCAGTGGGTTAGTTTGGAGGTATCTCATGACAAAGCCAATTGCTGCTCTTAAGGTACATTTTCTTTTCCACATTCAGAAGAGAACCTCTTTTGAATAAGTTTTGGGTACCATTTTTACCAATCATTCACTAGGTTTCCTGCTATTAATTTTTACTTTTATGAAGTAGTTTTTTTGTGATTAAAGTACCTTTTAAAGTATGTTGTATCATATGGGTACATCATAAAGAAAATGCTGGTGGCATATATTGTGTCATAAGGTTTTATATTTCATGATCACAATGCTACTTCAGGTAATTAAGATACTAAAGAGAGAATGTATTGCATTAACTTTAAACTTTCAGATCTATACTGTCAAGGAGTGTCCTAATTAGTGAAATCCTTCCAGGTAACACTCAGCTTGGCTGCAAAAGCTTTTGCAAATTCATTGCCTCTCTGCAAAGAAACGTTCTTCTCAGCAACAATGGATGATGACCTGGTCCAAAGGTAATGCTTCTTTTCTTTTAGTTGTATTTATAAGAACTGTTGATGACATTTTTTTATATATTATTCTAAATTATATTTTTAGTTGCCCTCCTGAAATCTTCCTTCTAGTGGCAGGTTGATAAAGATAACACTGATCAATGTTAAGCTTGGACTTTGAAATCTCACATTTGCTATTTGACTCAATGCAGCCAAAAATATTTATAGACAGATGAAAATATCATTCCATCTCCTTTTATTCTCCATATCTGAAGTTTTAATTCTGATATGTTTTGGAGTTTTAAATGGATGCATATAAGTTCATTGGTACCTTCAATACTCTTCAATCAACACTTGTTGTCAACCAAGATTATTGTTATAATTTACGACAACTCCTATTTTGAGCTAAAAAATGTTGCCAAATATTGGAGGCGCCTTTTCTTCAAGTTTCTCTCATTTCTTGCCTACATGCTGGATTAAGCATCTGAAATGGTTGATGTCCTATGACTGGTTTCATGTTGTATCTTATGGTTCTCACATTTGTGCCCATGCATCACAGCTTCATGGCCGCCTCCCACGATACAGCAGACAGTTTTCATTTTAATAACAGGCAGGTGGCAATGAATAAAATAAGCACAAATATGAGAGGTGAATGACTCTACCAAATAAATGCAAACACTTTGGATGATTGGAAGGAGAGTGTGTTGTGTTCCAATTTTGATATTTAGATGAATATGCTTCAGAGATGAATTCAGATTGCAGTACAGACAAATTGTAAGTCTATGAAAGTTAGTTGCTCCTTAATTTGAGTTTGAACTGTTGTCATATGTTATGCTTTTTTTTAACCTGCATTCCGATCTTGGCCAAGAATATATCATGACTTGACATGACTTACCCTTCTCTCACCCTCAGAAGTGGCCTCCTCGGATTTCTTCATCTTCTATGGAGGGTTGTCATTGGATTGATAGCCTGTCATAAAATGGCATCAATTTGCTCATACATCCATCTTTTTTATATCTTTGACAAGTTCTTCATAGCCACCAACCCCATTTTGATGGGATATAGAGTTATTCTAAAATGTAGTTTTGTTTGGTGATGTTTTCTTCTCTTATTTTTTTTGTTTGGTGACGTAACTACCTTTTCACTTACAGATATCAAGAGCTAATGAAAAATAGCTCAAGGATTCCACTGTTTGATCTGAGGAAGCTTAATGCATCACTGCCTGTTGCTTCGATACCAAGAGATTCTATAGAAATTCTTGTAATGGGTGCGAGTGATGATTTCATTGTGGTGAGTGTACACTGGTGGATTCTTGCATATAATTAGTTCCCTTGTTCAGCTTATTTTTAAGTGTATTTCAGAAGTTTGCACTCTGAATGAAACAACTAAATCATACAACATTCAGGACATCAACTAGCGGTCCAATTTCAATTTCCAGCATCACCACAAAAGAAAATGTAGAAGGTTACATGGACAGACATCACTATCATGGATGATGGATAAAGTTCCGATGAGGCCTGAATGCCCAGAAAAGCCATTTGTTTAGTCATTAAAAAAATCTGATAGAGTTGCCTTGAT
The DNA here is from genome assembly GCA_030737845.1 of Acorus calamus. Classification (NCBI taxonomy): domain Eukaryota; kingdom Viridiplantae; phylum Streptophyta; class Magnoliopsida; order Acorales; family Acoraceae; genus Acorus; species Acorus calamus. Next base: position 4,156,126 of record CM060871.1, on the reverse strand, counting down.
TGACCAGTTTACACCCTTCATAATAAGTCTAGGAGAGTAGCTAGAGCTGCTTGTCTACCCTTATTTATGTTAATGAATTAAAATATCTTTTCATGTCATTTTATCTATTTTATTTTATTTTATTATCTCAATTAATGCTTTCACACGCATCTCGTGTCTGTCACACAATCCTCACAAGCATCTCTCACACACTAATACAAGATTCCAAACAAAAACAACTGATATAATGATAGAACTGTCATTTAAATAACTGCACCATATATTTGCCATTCTATAATGAACCTGTATTACAGGATGCTGCAGGGCTCAGAGAGACAGCTGAATTCTATGGTGTTCAACCTGTTTGCGTGGATGGCGTCGCCCACGATATGATGTTAGATTGTTCTTGGGAAAAAGGAGCTCTAGTAATCTTGCAATGGCTGAAGGCCTTGAACAAAGAACACCTTCCCTGATTTTAGTGCAGTAAAAAACCATCCAGTTTTGTATTGGATACAAGATGAGTGATTTGTTCTGTAATCTACAGGAATATTGTTTCATTAATTGGTTAATGTTTTCAATGTTATGTCCAGGGCTTGCACTATGCCTTGTGTAATTATGCATCCTTGTTGGATCTCATGTCCCACATGTGAACTAGAAAATAGACAATTTGATGTTGTTTTAGATAACTATAATAATAATATTAATAATGATATCATAATATATACTATACTATCGCAGTATGTAAGCGGTGGGACCCTTTCAGCTATAAAATGAAGGGAGTGTATCAGTGCTCTTTTGAAGATTAGTTCCCACCGAGGCCTTAATGTTTGCAGAGTCCATGAGATGAAATTCCTATCATCAATCTTCACATATTATAGAATGAACTAATATCGAACCTCTAATTACGTGTAAGAGAACATAAAAAAGCCCTGCTTTGCATCAAAGGCCTTGAAAAAGCTCCACAGTGCAAGCCATACCTCTCGTGCATCTGTGCCTCACCTCAGTAGGTTAAAATAATCCCAAATTGCTAAACATGGAATGAACATTTCAAGCACAGTAATCAACTTCAAAGATCACATCAGTATGAACGAAACGACACACTACTATCTGTCACCACCACCTCCAACCATCCCATTCATCATGTCTCTGGTGCCCATCCGCTTCATCAGGTTCTGTAGACTGCCCATGCCACCTATCTGTTTCAAGATGTGGGGAGGTAACCCTTTGCTCATGTGTTGGGCGTTCATGTTTCGCGACAGTGCACTCATCTCGCCCTTCTTTGGTATCTTGATCCCTTTCAAATTGCTCCAGGTCTTGGCGAACCGCTTGTAGTCTTCCAGCATCTCCACGACGTCTACCACATGATGGCCTGAGCCACGTGCGATTCGCAGGATCCGTGACTCGGTCATGATCTTCGGGTTAGTGCTATCCAACTCTGCAATAATAAGAAGAGAATGAATTAGGATGATTGGAGGGAAAGGAAAAGAACTATTTTAAGTTTTTTTTTATTTATGTAAGAGCACATGTAATAAGATAAGATGATAACTAGAGTACCATCATTTGTCATCGAATCCATCATTGTCATGTAACGCTTGATCCTGGCCTGACTTTCCTTCTCGTGATCCTTTGGCATCAATTCCGCACTGAATCCTGGTATCATAGAGTAAACCTGCATACAAACAGGCCATAAATTTGAACTTAGGGAACTATACTTTATTTTATAACATAACAAGCACCTACTCTACAAGATATACTCATAAGCATATGTTTCACTCCAAGGAAATCAACAAAAAATTCAATAGAATATAGACTGTTGTCATAGCATTTAGAGTCTAATTTATGGATCCAACTACGCAATGAATTAGAGAGTTCATTATCATGGTAAGCATTTTACGTCTTATATGCTTCCTTACAAAATGAAGCGTGCATCAAGACTCTGTGGTCAAGTTTTAACAACATATAAATTTGCGTACCTGTACATACCATTGTCCATGCATATAGGTCTAGAAATCATGTACTTGGTAAAAGTGCAACCATTTGATAAACAAGCTCCTTTGATAACTGTAAGTTTTGACCATAATTTCAAAGTTTTAAACGTAGTTACTTTAATATCTAGTGCCACCTCAATGCACCCAAGGTGAAACTCAAACATGCGTAAAGAAGATCAATGAACTAGTAATAGTAGCAACAGTAACTTTTTTTTATTTTTGTTAACAGAGACAGAAATGGGGAATGATAGTATCATAACAGATATGCCCGAGTATAGTGGTAGTAAGCTTTAAAAGAGATATCATTATAATTGTATAAATATATTGGGGGATGACATGCAAAAAACGTGCTTAAAACAGATAAGGGAATAATATGATAATGGGAGAAGCAACCATGTTACATGAAAAGAAAAGAAAAAACCTATTGTCAAGTATCTAATGGGAGAAGAGATAGATAACAAACCTGACCCATAGGTCCCATCTTACGTATGTGTTGAAATTGTTCATACATAATCCGGAGAGAGCATTTCCCTTCAGAAAGCTTCTGCAGAAGCTCAGGCTGTTGATCCATAGGAACAACTTCATGAATTTTATCCATAAATCCTGACCAATCACCCATACCTAAGGGGGAAATGACAAACATATTAGTTATTGAAACACAATTGATTGGTTTATATATACATATAAGAACTACACTAGAAATTAAAAATAGTTACACCAAAAATGTAACAAAACGCAGCCCACCCAAGAGGCGACTAACAAATGGCTTGACATCAAAATTTTCAAACTCGTCCATGTGTTCTCCAGTTCCAACGAATATTATTGGACTTTTCGTTGCTGCAACACTGCACCATTTAAAGTACATAAATCAATAACTAATTACCTGTTGCAGTTTAGTTATGACCTTACCATATAAAATGATATGACACTGAATTACTCAAAAGATGTAAATATTATCTATTCATGCACACAAACGCTATATAGTGAAATCTCTTAATAGGCTGTGAAAGTGAAATAGAAGATGACATTGTTTCGTGACAAATTCCCATGCCTGCAAAATCAATAACCAATTACTTGTTGCAGTTTAGTTATGACCTTATAATATAAAATGATATGACACTGAATTACTCAAAAGATGTAAATATTATCTATTCATGCACACACACACTATTTAGTGAAATATCTTAATAAGCTGTGAAAGTGAAATAGAAGATGACATTGTTCCAGGACAGTCCCATGCCTGCACAATAGAATTTGGAAGGCAATACGAAAGTCAAGCAAAAGCCATATGTTTTCCATCATCATGCGAAAAATATATATAAATAAATAAAAATATAAAAAACTCTGGAAAGGCATTATTCGGGCGCACTAGTGGACAAAATTCTAAATTGATCTAATATGTAAAAATTTTCAATAAACCAAGCATTGTGTATGAACCAATCACAGTCAAGCAATCAACTAATGCATCACAATATATATATATATATATATATATAGCTTACAAAATTATCGAGAAAAGAGAAAAACTACATGTTTAAACACTTACGCACTGAGGGCACCACCACCTTTGGCATGACCATCCATTTTGGTAACAATTACAGCTCCAACAGAATCGACACTAATTGTTTGAATGCCTTACGGGGGCTTGATTCCAAAGGAAACAGCTTGACAGCTTGACCAATGCTACTGTCCATAACAAATATGACAAGATCGGGTTTCTGGGACAACAAAGCAAATTGGTAAGAATATTGCAATACCATAAAATAAACAATATTAATAAGGCTGGAGTGACTAGACAGATAGCATACTGTTGCTTCAGAGACTTGGCGCATTTCTTCAAAAAGAGCAGCTTCCTGTTTGTGACGCCCACTTGTATCCACAATAATTAGGTCACAGTTTTCCTTCTTGAATCTTTCCACACCTTCTACAGCAATTTTGACAGGATCTGATTCCATGTAGCTGCAGGTGCAAAGAACATGTCAGACGCTACACGTACATTACATCCTATACTAAAATAAATAAGAGCTTCTGATAATCGTATACACAAGAAATTTGAGTCAACATATCCTGAAACTAAAGTTATATTCTCCTGGCAGTTAAAGAAACCAGGACACAATTATATTGCAAGGGGAAAAATGGGAAACCTACCATATATGTTAATGTGGCAGTCCTTCCTAAAAACAAAATCAAGACGCATTTTCTTAACAAAAGGGAAAAAATACATGAGAATTTTTAACACCTTTCTAAAAGCATGCACAATTAGGATAAGATTTATTGTGCCACTAACAACAATTATATATAAGAAGCACCATAAACTTAGAAAATGTAGTGAAGTAACTTCAGTAGACAATTTCACAGCAATGTTATCTAAATTAAGAATTGAACATTCACTGCTATCAGAAACTATCGATATGTTTATATTAATAGCAAGCTTTTTTCTTTACATGCACAAACATGAAAGAAATGGGCAAAGCTGAAACCAAAGCAAAATTAAATCTGGTATTCATAGTCTTGCTGGTTGAGTTTCATTATCAAAATTTGCTTTTGAAAAAAAGCCACTTGGATGAATTATCTTACTAAACATTAGGACCACACCTCATGCCCTTTCAATTAAGCTCTTTTTTTTTCCTTTGAAAAAAGATAGGAACTCTACCACTTCTATTCATTGGATAAAAATAGTTATAGATCCAAGGTTCAAAAAACAAACTGCTTAAATAGAATCCCACATAAGATCCTGCTAAAGAAAAGGCAGGAAATGAAAAGGCACAAAAAAAAATGATGCAATATAATTGAACAGCTAATGTACATCAAGAACCACAGTGAAAGCCACATAACAAGGATCTGACTAGGGCTGGTAAACGAGCCGAGCAGCTTGGGCTCGGCTCGGTTAAAGCTCGTTTAAGCTCGTTTGATTAGACAAATGAGCTGAGCTTGAACAATTTTTAAAGTTCGGTTTGTAAACGAGCCGAGCCCGAGCCTGAGCTTAGACGAACTCGTTTACTTTAACAGAAAAAAGGAGAACGAGTCAAGCCCGAGCCAATCTTATGTTACTTTCACATGTATAAAGTGTTGTGATTTGTGAAATGTGACTTTTCAAATGCTAAAAAAAGTTTTTTTTAAGCTAAATAAGCCCGAGCCAAGCCTTGATTCGAGCTTCGGCTTGGCTTGTTTAACAAACGAGTCAAGCCGAGCTTTAACCGAGTTTTTCACGAGCTCAACGAGCCGATCTGAAACACGAAATGAAGCTCGGTCCTGATCCGAGCCTGATACTAAATGAGCCGAGCCTAAACAAGTCAAAACTCAGCTCGTTTACCATCCCTAGATCTGACTACCACGAAACCAGTATAAACCAAGAATGTCAAAACTTTGGTGGCACAATATACCTTCCATAGAAGGGTATCTTAGCTTTAGTTGCATTTTGCTTCAATTGGTCAAAAGCACCAGCTCTAAATGTATCTGAACAGACCAGAGCTGGTTTCCACCCCTTCTTCTGGTGATAATGTGCATATTTTGTGCAAGTCGTGGTTTTCCCAGAACCTAGAAATTTGTAAGGAAAACACGCAAAATATCAAAGCCCATTTGAGGAATGGAAAAAAATTATTCTAGGATACAGAAGAAGATATATAAAAAAAGGCACATTAATGCTGTAAAATTAGGAAAATATCATAAAGCAGATTTCATGATATAATTCATTAAAATTTACTCCGCTTGGACCTTTTAGTCCTTATGAGGAATCAGGCATAGTATTGTGAATAGAATGACCAACAATGTACAGCCCGTTCAGGAAGAATTCCAGTGAAAGGTGCCCATAAAAAAATTATATCAAACCACCATTACATGTGGCACAACCCAATCATGCTCAGAAATAATCAAATATTGTTTGAAAATTTTCTTTTTGACTATGTCCTACATACCATATTTTAAATTCCAACAATTAAATATACATTTTATTGTGTATCACATACAAATTGACTAGTTAATCAAAGTATCCAGAGCTCAGATCCTTTACCTATTTGCAATAATCAAAATCCAAATCAGTTGAAACTCTGCTTAATAATTTTAGCCTCTCAAACCTGTGGAAAATTCTAATGTGTAGTTTGATGTATTATTTGGTGCTACAAGGCAGATCCAACTATAAAAAAATTGAATTTATGTATTTTGAATCTATGTATGATTACTTCAGACACTCAAGTGCCTTCTCTCCCATAACTTTTGAATCTTTTCATACAACTTTATAATCTGATGAAAAATTAAAATCCTAGTAAACTTGTAGAATCCAATAACAGATGTCCTATGAAGTTTCTGAATTCACATCAATCTTAGGTCAATAGCAACAATTTAAAATGTACACAAACATAAAATACATTGAAGATCATACAAAACTATACGTGGACTGGATTCATATGACATGCAACCCCAGCAAATAAAAGTTAAAGGATGAATGTTAAGACAAAAGTAGCAGAGTAACTTAGGGCTTATACTGTGAATTAATTAAGAATCACCACATCCTGCTCAAAACATGCCTTGTAAACCAACAAACATGATGACACTTGGTTTCCCCTTCTTCGGAGTGTACGAGGGCTTCCCAGCATCCAACATCTTGCATAGCTCATTGAAGACTGCCTATAAAAAAAAAGAGGCCAACTCCATTATCCATCACCCAATAAAAGATCTTATAAAGAATAATGAACAACTTTCTTCAAATCAAATACATTAAACAACTAATATAGCATGAGCGCTTCAGACCCTAAAACATAATCATACTTAAGAAAATCTTAAGAACAGTTAATATGTCTAGAACAACATGAATCAACACCTCAGAATTGTGGTGGGATTGTGATATATGATGACTAATTCCAGTCCAAGGCCAATTGAGAGGTATCTGAATGCCCATTCATGCCATAAATGAAAGAGAGAAACAAAATCGCAGAAAACATTTTTTTTTTTGGATATGTGATTGCATAAAAATATCATTACGCAAAGATTACATACAATAAGATAAACCAAATTGCAAGGGATCATTATTGTCTCATTCTCAAATGGATTACCAAGCAATAATTGTATTTTATTTACTCCGACCCATTTTAGGGATGTAATATTGGTAAGATTGCCAGTTTGTCACTTAAGAAGATTCTTTATATCTTGTTTACTTTGCAATTCTCAAAGAAGATCCTCTTCTTTTTTATAAACTCCTTAACTCCCCCCCCCCCCCACCACTTTATCCTTATACATACTTCTTGCTATTTGATTTTCCAACAACTACTACATGTATTTCTTTCATGTCTTCTCCCGTTTGTTCCGACAATAACTAGCATCCGCTTTTACATTTCAATTTCCTACTTTATGATATAATTTGAGAGATGAGCTTCATAATCTCGTTTTAGAGGTCCTGTTGTTCAAACAAGCACAATATCCAATTCAAAAATGACAAATTCTAAAACTTCTAAAAACAAAACACACACAATAATTACCGTGTGAGCATAAAAATATACATGGCAAAATTTCCAAAATATTTAAACTAAACCAAAAACCGATGTACAAACAAAACATGATGATTCAAAATAGAACCTTTATCATCCATGGCACCCATGCTTGCCATTATCCAGAGCTACCCGATCTTTAATCCATTTGCGGCTCATAATTCATTTCAGTAGATAGAGGCAATGTTGAATGAAAAATTAAAAAAAAATTCATGACCCATAATTCATTTCAATCAAAAGAAGCTGTCACATTTTTTTTAATATAAAAAAAGGATAAATTTCAATGACACGTAGTATAGTTCAGCCAAATTAATCAAATTTGAACAAAAAAAAGGGTAAAATGCATTTGGACCCCATGAAGTTTTTGAAACCCGCAGAAACACCTCCTGAAGTTCAAAAACATGCATTTACACCCCCTACCGTTATCTTTTCTATTAAGATAAGACAAAAATACTTTAAAATTACTATTTTAGCCCTTTAATTAATTTTATAAATACCCAAAAAAGAGCCAAATTAACTTTAAATATGCTTTATAAATATTAATTACTACAATAATTAAATCTTCAAATACATTTGAATCAATTTATTGTGAGAATTAACTCACACAACAGTTAATTAAAAAGTGAAAATACAATAATTATTTAATTAAAATGGGTAAAATCGTACTTTTGTTATATTTTAATGGAAAATTTAATGGCGGGGGGTGTAAGTGCATGTTTTGAAACTTCAGGGGTACTTTTGCAGGTTTCAAAGACTTTAGAGGGACCAAACGCAATTTACAAAAAAACAAAATTATAAATTTCCATGACCCACAATTCATTGAAACCAAAAGAAGCAATCTTGAATTACTTTTACGACCAAACATTTCAGTCCAAAGAATCAATGTTGAACTAAGAATAAGCATAAATTTTCACGACCCACAATTAATTCAAACCAAAAGAAGCAATCTTGAATCACTTTCACGACCAAACATTACATTTCCAACCAAAAGAACAACCCAACAAGAGATCGCGGAGAATGGTCCGGGGGGTAATAACCTGCTGTATGATCTTGCGCTTGTTGTGGCCTGCGGCGAGGTCGTCGAGGTTGACGATCTTCTTGATGTTGGATCTCATGTCGGCGACGACCTTGAAATCGACGTCGGCCTGGAGGAGGGCGCGCGCGATCTCGTTTATGAGCTCACCGAAGACCTTCTCGTCGACGGTGGGCGCGTTGTTCATGCGCTGAAGGGCGCGGGAGATGCTCCCGCCCAGCTCCGCCAACACCATATTTGCTTCTTTTGGGCGGGTTTCGTTGGCTTCTCTTCTTCTTGGAGGCGTGGTTTGATAAAATGATAAATATTTAAGAAAAAGTTAAGAGTAATTTATAATGATAAAAAAAATCATTATTTTTGTTTAGATTTGATAATTCATTTTGTTATCTCTAATTTTTTTTGTTCCTATATTTAATTTTGTATTAATGGGGTAACTTTAAAAAAAATTTAAAATATCAAATCTACAATTTTTATTAATGGGACATTAATATTGTTGATTTTAGTTTCATGCAGTTTTTATTTTTTTATTCTTTTTTGAAGGGCAGTAATAAATGTTGTCCATGTTTTATAAAATGAGGTTAAAAATTAGAAGAAAAAAAAATATGTTCCACATTTTACTTAAAACAAAATATGCATATTTTTTCTCTCAAAATAAATGTTGTCCATCTAAAATATGATTATCAAATATGTTATTTTCTTAAAACCAAAAAATTATATAAACAATATATTATATATAAAAAATAAAATTTAAATATTGCATAATAAAAAATGGTTTTAATATAATAGAATATAAAAAAACAAAAAAAATCTGATTTCAACCAACAAATAATCCCATAAGGTTTTTTATATTTTATAAATAACAATTTTGTTAGATAATATGTAATGGTAGTTAGATAAGATTTTTTGTATATTTTAATATAATAACATTTATTCTGTTGGACACCTATAAGTAGGATATTATTTAAGATTTGATCTTAATTAATATTTAAAGTGAATCTTCTAAAATAGTAAACAATATTTGTTTGTTAATTAGAAGAGTGAATATCTTCTAATTAATGAGAACAAATATTTATTTGTTAATTGGGAGATTACTTGGGGAGGAAGTTATTTATCTCTATAAGGGCATGTTTGGATACTATGCAAATGGGAGTGAATTTTCATTTACACATGGTCAAACATAATATTTTGTCTAGTTATGATATTTAAAGTGCAACAAATAAATCCAGGGTTTTCATTTGCCCCATTAAATGGGGCAAACAAAATCTCAACCAACCCATGTATTTTTATTTGTAACATATTTTATTTTCACACCTCTCAAGTGTATGTAAAGAAATTTGACATTTTTACCCTCTAACAAATTTATTAAAATCTATATTATTCAAAACAAATATTTCATATCCTAATTTTATCTTAAGAATTAAAATAGATAATTATATTTTATAAATTTATATAATTTACAATAATATCATGGGAAAATGACCAAAAAATCTTTTAAGAGTTTGAAATACTCAAATCAGCCATTTTTTAAAATTATAACTAAAAAGTCTCATTTCACAGTTTTGAAAACACAAAAGAATAATCTGCCCTTATATAATTAAATCTATAATATACCTCTTTATTCCACACTAAAAACCTATTTTTCATACAAAACAATAATATCTCTATAAAAATCAAGCAGGTTTTGTTATTATATATTATACTGTGTGTTTCTTATGTATATTTTATATGATATTGTTTATCATTTTTCATTGTACATAATCATAATATGTATTTTAAATATGTGTTGTGCCAAAATGTAACAGATAATATTTTAGTATTCTAAATCTTTATTCACATTTTTTATTTTTCAGCTATTTACATATTTTTATGATATCATTTGTACATATCCATTTTTTTTAAAGTATCAACATTTAATGGAGTTCATCATAACTCAAATTATATTGATACATATTTCACAAAATCCACCTAATCACAAAGAATTTACAATAAAAAATTTGATCTACATGGAAATGTGTGAAATATATTAATAAAATTAAGAGGGTGAAATATTTTCACAAAGTTAAGAGATATATTTTGTCTTCTTCGTATGATGTGGTGTTTTGTTCTTGTGTTTGATCTCATGTTTATTGTTGGCTTCTGTGATCACCTTCCCAACATATTTATTTCACATTAATATTTATAATCTACACGATTATATTATTCTAAGTTATATATATTTTACAAATGTAATAATCTATTTTAAATCTTAAAATAAATATTTGTTTTGAATATTTGTTTCAGAGAATATGGACTTTAATCAATTAAAGGGTAAAAATATAAAACTATGTTACATAAAGGTGAGGAAATAAAAACTGTTACAAATGAGAACCCTGTGATTTTATTGTTTATAGTTAATTCATAACCAAACAACATGTTGTGTTTGACCCAAAACTCACATTCATTTGCACAGTATTCAAAAAACCTTTAAAGAAAATGAAAAAATTAATTAGGGGTCACTGTGATTACCATCTATTACATTTAAGTCCCTATAAATTTTTAAGTTTCTTTTAGGTCCCTAGGACATTGAAAATTTCTCTTTAGGTCCCTGCAACCAGATGTTGTTTAAAAATACAAAAAATGCTCTCGCTCGTTTATGCAAATATTAACAATATACCGGAGAGTGTTACCAGTGTACTGGAGATACTTAACAATGTATTAGAAAGTGTTTACAATGTACCAAAATAATTTAGCTAAAGTATTTTATGTGAAGGTTAACAATATACTATGGAATGTTAACAATGTACAAGAGATACTAAACAATGTACTGGGTAGAGTGTTAATAGTGTACTAAAATAATTGGGCAGGGGGCATTTTTGATATTTTTGAACAATATCCTATTAGAGAGACCTAAAGATGATTTTTCACTGTTTTCCGATGTTTGATGGGGGTTTTAAATCTTGTAGAGGAATAAGCCATCCAGCAAGAGAGGAAAAAGAAAAAGAGAAGGCATTTTATTATAGAAGAGACGTATATAATAATTCAATTAATTAGTAAAATGTAGAATAGTCATCTAATTTAAAAATCCTAGTGGATTTTGAGATTACCACAAAAATGGTGAGAATTGGATTCCACTCTACTTTCCCACATACCTTAATTTTAAATCTAGGAGAATCCATAATTACTATTAAGAATATCATTGACCAAACAGTGAATTTTACACACTTTCCTCGTCATGTAAAATGAAATCAAAATTATCCCATAATTATATGAATCAAACGAAGCCTTATAAAAATCTAAAACTGACAATTTAGTATGACTAGTCATATGACTATATATTGTTTGTAAAACGTGATTAATTTCACAAATATTTTATATTCATAACATATTTTATAATTACTAAAAGAGACCCTCAAGTGACAACATTTAACATTGTTTGCTTTGTATAAAATATTTTTCATGATAATTTTATCTTGTATTAAGATATAAAAGAGAAAATATAGTGATATCCTTGTCAAATGATCATGTGAAATTTTTTTTCTTAAAATCCCATACCAAATATTGTTATAGGAAAAAACAATGTTATAAACAGTTGTACATGGTGACAATTAAGTTTCAGTACTAGATAGAAGGGTGCGTTTGAAAACAGAGTTTGAAAATTAGCTTTTAGCTTTAATTATTTATACACAGTTTTTTATGATGTAATGATTTTGATTATTTTATGTAACATAGATTTTGAGGTACAGTTATTTGACAAAATAAAGTACTTGCTCTGCATATAAACTGATTTATTTGAGAACAATTTTTAGCTTTTTGAAAAACTAAAATTGTCAAAAAAAGATTTTTTTGCTAAACGACGCCTTAAACCAGCACAAATCAAATTATAGACTAAATTCTAGGCCGATAAAAATGTGCATCATTTTGTTCCTGCATCTTGTAAGTATTGAAATCAGGGTGGGGGGCTCCCAAGTGATAGCAACCTTTCCACACACATAAGATTCAAGTTAATGATATCAATATATTAAAAATTTGATAATTCAAAATTAAAAATATTCACTAACTCAATTGATCAGCTCAACTGATCGAATTCTATATAAATTTGCTATGTTACTTTTATTATAATATGAAAGAAAATATTGTGCATGTTATATACATTTTGTAATTTATATCTATTATTCATATCAATATTATAGTTATATTTTTAATATTTAGGTTCACATGTATTCGACACATGTATGAACCATTAATTTGTATATATAATAATTAGGTATGTATGGGAAAATTAATTCCAGGTTCTACTGGAAATTCCTAGAAATTCATGAATTATTTTTTAGTCTCTGAAAAATTAAAATTTATTTTTAAGTCCCTAACTCATTATCAATTATTTCTAAGTTCTTTTGAGTAATAAAAGACGTTATATCACCATTAATATTTTTATTTTATCCTCTTTCACCGACTGTGTACATTGTTAATAAGTTAAATCACTGTTAGTAGGTTTGAATACACTCTTAATAAGTCTGGATATACTGTTAAATGATGAAAGCATGTGTTAAAGTTAAAAAATGAGAGAGAAAAGATAACCCTCATCCAAGGATCCATAAATAATACTTTAACTAATCTGGGGTTCTAAAAATTAATTCAAATGTTTTGGAGACTTAAAAATAATTGAGTGGTTACCCCTGGAGGACCCGTAATTAATTTATCTACATATAATGTCAAGCTCTAACATTATTACATTAAACATTTATGCAAAAACCCCGACCCGAACCGATAAAAATTAAGGGTTTCCGTCCCCCCGTCTGTCTTCACTGATCGGTTACGAACAGAGAGAGATGCAAGGAGGAGACGGCGTCGTCGTCGGACTCGGAGGAGGAGGAGAGGAAGAGCAGGTGGTGAATCCATGGGAGGTGTCGGCGAAGGACGGCGGAAAGATCGACTACGACAAGCTCATCGAGAAGTTTGGCTGTCAGAGGCTCGACGACTCCCTCATCCGCCGCGTCGAGCGCCTCACGTCTCGCACCCCCCACGTCTTCCTCCGCCGCGGCGTCTTCTTCGCTCACAGGTCTCTTCTTTCCCTGTTCCTCCGACCGGTTTCCATTTCGATGGAGCTCGCGTTTGGAGATCGGATGATGTTTTTGGATCTGGTTTGGTTATTGCTTGATTTCGTGATCGTTTTCATAGATTTAGGTTTTTTGATTCGCAAATGTCTGGAAGTTATTTTGGGTTTTGATTCAAAATTTTGGTTTTTATAAAGATGTTTGTTTTGCTTTAATTGTTAGTGTGTTTTTTTTTTCTGTTCTTTTTTACGTTGTTTTGAACGTATTTAGGTTTCATCGGAAAAGAGAGGCCACAATAAAAAATAGTTGCAATGATTGATTTTTTGGGTTCATTTAACTTGTTTTAAAATTGTGCACATTGATGTGGAAATCAATTTTGGTGGGTGGATTAATGTGGATCAATGTGATAAGGTGTTTCCACGTGGTTCTTTGATTTTCATCATTTGAGATGTTTTATGTGAATCACATTCTGGTGTTGAGTTTGATTGACAGAATGGTGGATGAATTAGATTTTTGTTTTGGATAGGGATTTCAATGAGATTCTTGATGTGTATGAGAAAGGGGAGAAGTTTTATCTCTACACAGGGAGAGGACCATCTTCAGAAGCTTTGCATTTGGGGCATCTGATTCCTTTCATGTTCACCAAGTAAGTTAACTCTTTTCACCTGATTTAGTTCCTTTTATTCTGAATTACTTTTGTGATTCAGTGTTAAGCTACGGTGTTAAGGGTGTTTTGTACTTGTCGTACCAAAAATAATTTTTCTATGGAGTGATTGAGCAAAGAAAGTCCAGTCTCTATCATAAAAAAAATTAATATGCTGCATTTGAGAAAGCGAGATGAGAGATTATGAGAAACAAAATTTTGGGGAGGCTTCAAAATTGACACCCGAACTTCACCTCCTGAACTAAAGTTTTCCCATAATAGAAGAAGCCATATCCTCTTCCAAGATGATTGCAACCCAATCTCGAAGAAGAGAGGATATGACTGCCCATGTGTTTTCCCAATATAATCTTCACTATTAAGTATTATATATATAATGAAGTGCAACTTCCCCTTCTTTCATTAACAAAAAATAAAAAAATCGGTTGAGAGCTCTCGTTTTCTAAAGTACTTTGAAGATGCTTGGCATTGGGGTGTTCTTGTGCAATCTAATACTGAGTTGCACGTCCATCTGATCATCTCTCTGCTGCTGGAATTGTTTAAGTAAATTTCTAACTTATGAAAGATGTAGTGTCAAATTTTACTACTATATTTGTTCACTGTTATATTTGTCCACTGTTTGTTCTTAAACCCATTTCTGAACATTCTAAAATTGAGTGCTAGTCGTCAAGTTATGAAGTGACATACTTGAAACGATTAATGCACGGTTTCCTAAATCGATGGTTCTGGAATGAGTAGTTATGAAATTGAGTTTGATCATCTTCTGATGATGATGACATGGTGGCCTTAAATTATATTTGATTTTCTTTTTTCCATCTGTGGAAAGTTTTTAACCCAGCCTTTGTCCCATTGACTCCTTTTTTTTGTTCATTTTTTTGAACGAAAAGGTTGGCTTTCGCCTTTGTACTAAACAAACATGTTTTTTTTTTTAATTTTATTCACTTGTATCCATCCTATTTCCCTTTTATTCCAGGCTTTAAACTTCCATTTTTTTTTTCTATTTTTTAAATATTTTAACGTCAAATACTATGTTTTTGTGGGGATGCTGCTGAAAGATTTTAAGTGGGAAATAGGATGGAATTCATTTATTTTTTTGTTCATGACTATTCATTTTTTTTTGCTTACTGTTGCCTGTAGATATTTGCAGGATGCATTCAAAGTTCCTCTTGTAATACAGCTCACTGATGATGAGAAGTGCATGTGGAAGAACCTTTCAGTGGAAGAGAGTCAACGGCTTGCTAGAGAAAATGCGAAGGACATAATTGCTTGTGGCTTTGATGTCACAAGAACCTTCATTTTCTCAGATTTTGATTATGTTGGTGGGTAAGTTGTACTTAACACGAAATGTCCAGTCTTTAGATCAGGATGCCGTCTAGGAGAATTACTCATTTGAAGCATGGATTTAAAACTGGGAGGATTCGAGTGCCACACTGGCCACTGTTCTTTTAAAGTGGCCTTTTAGTACTGACCTGCCACTTATGCATTAATTTTTTTTCCCAGTGCCTTCTATAAGAATATGGTGAAAGTCGCTAAATGTGTCACATTTAATAAGGTGAGTTCCATATTGAGTTAATTCTGATGCCATCATTTTTCCTTAAATCCTTAGATTCCTTTGGGCTGGTCATTTTTATTCCTTCAGAAAGGACACATCTAGTTTACCTTGCTCAATATCAAGGCTTGATGATATTATTTTGGTGAAGGACTGCAGGTTGTGGGGATATTTGGCTTCACTCCTGAAGATCATATCGGGAAAATTAGTTTTCCACCCGTCCAGGTATAAATTGATGGATGTTGCATATGTACTGGAGGCTTTTGTGTTTCAGCGTGTTTGTCCCCTCTAAGCTTGCAAGATGGTATACAGCGATGCCTAATGGATCCCATGAGCTTACTTATGGTTAACTGCAGGCAGTTCCATCTTTCCCGAGTTCATTTCCGCATCTGTTCGCTGGCAAAGATAATCTCCGTTGCTTAATACCATGCGCTATTGACCAGGTGCTGATGTCCTATGCTATTCTAGTTATTGTTGCTGATATTATTGTTTTGTAGTTTAAAAGGCACATTCTTTGTGCCCATTGTATGTTTGATACTTTGATTTAATGCTATTGTTGACACCATATTTTGTTAAAAAATAAAGGTACATCCTCTTTTTGAAAAAAATAAAGCTAGTGCTTGGTTTTATCATAAAAGTAGTGTCAACATTTGTTCAACTAGAAAGATTTTGGAAACTAAATCTACCACTGAAGGTACAGTATTTTATGTGGTTGCTATGTCAAAACAAAGTGCTAACAAAAATAAATATCAGATGGACACATAGAGGCTCCCTTGTCTCCGAAAAGGAAGTCAAGGGATTCCTCACTTGATCCACCCTAATTTTGCCCCTACTTCCCATTTGGATCCAAACAGTTATAAAAGAATGATAATTTCCCAAGACAGTAACAGTAGTGACAGCCGAGTTTAACTGTCATTACTTACTTTTTTTTTTCAGTTCTCAATCTTCAATTCAACTTTGTTGTTTCTGGGAACCCTCTCCATTTTGGATGCTAGCCTTAAAAATCATCCTGAAGCCTTTGTTCCAACCTCTTCTGGTTCACGCCTTAGGTGTAATATGGATAAAAAAATCTTCTATTTCCACCACAACCTAGTAAAGCTAATGCGTTGCTCCCTCGAAATTTCGTTCTGTTTCTCTTAGCTATAAAGAAGGGGGCATCTTAACTTGAGAGACTTATCCATCTTTCTCTACCTAGTCAAAAGTTCACACTACATCCGTGATCTTGGTCCTTTTCAAACTTATAAATTGTCTGATTTCTCTTTGTCTACTCTTTGGATCAATTGCACATGATGAATAAGTGTTTTAGTGATTTTAGAAGTTACAAAGTTTTGGAACCTTTTAAACCGTTTGAAATGAGATTGAGGAGGCTATTACTTTAATTTCACTATATTTAAAAACTGGATATGGCATGCCACTTTTTTTTTTGTATTTTTTAATCCATGTAGAGGAAATTTATATATTCTTTTTTTTTTGGTACTTGTTGATGGCCCAACTGAACTAATTGCATTTTGCATCACTAACGTATCCTGGCTGCCTAGTAATTCTGTTTTTTTTTTTTGGTTATAAATATTGCTTTTTAATAATGTGTGATTTCGTATGCTGTATTAAGCATCACAGCAATTATTATCTTGAAAAATTCGCCTCTTTTTGTATTCCTGTAGCTTATATTTGTTTTATGTTTTCAGGATCCTTACTTCAGAATGACACGAGATGTTGCTCCCAGGCTAGGCTATCAAAAGCCTGCATTGATTGAATCATCATTCTTTCCTGCACTACAGGTAGTTCTATAATTTCAGTATTTTTTTTGCTGACAGTGTATACATCTAAATAAAACACATTAATTATTGTGCACATCTGCAGGGTGAAAATGGCAAAATGTCTGCTAGTGATCCAAATTCTGCAATATATGTGACAGACACCGCCAAAGACATAAAAACTAAGGTTTGTTCTCTTTTCTTTTGTTTGGGAACAAATAAATCAAGTTATTCGTTTGGAAATTGTTTTATATAAAATTGCTATTGGTTTCAATATGCTAGTAGGCATAGGTCAGCAAATTGCGAATTTCACATATGTGGTTCATATCTCAACCGCTCATGCAACCACTTATGCGAAAAACAACCAATTGAAGGTTACCCCTTAAATGAAGAATTGGGTTTACTGATTTGTTAACCCTTATTGGAGCTTTTCTCTTATGTTAAATGTGGAATCTTAATCCTCAATATTTTTGTTATGGTTGAAAGCAGAAATGATTTGTTATTCTTCAATATTTTTGTTACAATTTTAGATCAATAAGTATGCTTTCTCTGGTGGGCAAGATTCAATAGAGAATCACCGGAAATATGGAGCGAATTTGGAGGTATCTTTCCATGCCATTTTAATCTACATTGTTTTTTTTTAATATTTAATCTGGAATTATTCTGTAAGAAATTTTGCCCTCATGGTCATGGTCCCTGCTTCCTTGCCTGAAAATTCTTTAACAAAATTCCTCTTTACTTTCCCACTAGCAGTTTTACTATCCCAAAGTCATAAGTTAGGGCCCTCGAGAATTTGTTGATTCTGTGTATAAATAAATTCTTGTTGATTCACCCTTCAGTGTATCACAAACATGCAATATACATTATTTTTCAGTAATTCTTTCCTTATATTTCCTTAATATGCAAGTTCTGTTATTTCTTACTTCATATAAACCCTTAACTCTGTATTTACAGTTGGACTGTAATGTTATTGTGTAGAGATTGGGGTTCACATCAATTTGACAGTACCAAGATTAATCTAGTTGTTGGATTCAGTTGATAAATTTTGCATGGCATTCTACAAAGAGCCTTTTTTTCGGCTACTCTTACCTCCAGTATTCACTTTTTGGAAAACCTTGCAGATATACGATCTTATAATGCTAAGTATGATATAACTTCAGGTTTACGCATATTATTTTTTTTCTCAACTCAACCTTAATAGCATGATCCCCATGGTTTGGGGTTTACTTTTGGATTTTCTTGTGTTGGAGGTCCCCCCCTGAGTGCATCATCTGAATATGAACATGTTTCAGGAACAAGGTCAATGTTTTTTGGGGTTAAAATTCATTACAAGGTATGGAAATCATGAAGTTCTCTATTGTTGGTTTTCAGGTAGATATTCCTATTAAATACCTGGGATTCTTTCTTGAGGATGATGATGAGCTTGAACACATAAGAAAGGAGTATGGTTCAGGTCGGATGCTAACCGGCGAGGTTAAAAAGCGTCTGATTGAAGTCCTAACAGAGTTGGTTGAGAGACACCGGAAAGCTCGTGCTGCTGTTACAGATGAGGTATATCTACAATTAATACACATTAGAATTCGTTATTCATAGGAAAAGTCCAAATTCAATAGATTTCTTGATTACATCAACGCAGCGTTGCATGTCTTCAGTTCCTGTTGCATGACTTATGTTCCTACATTAGTCATAGAAACTTTTTCTTACAATTCCTTTCTTTCGTTCAGATGGTTGATGCTTTCATGGCTGTGAGACCCCTTCCATATATGTTTGCTTAAAGACAGCAAATCCTGGTCGATCAAGCCACATTAAATATCAGATAGAGTTGAACCTGCATGTCTATCTGAAGATTCTCATACTTATTTTGTTCAATCTTCCAAAGACTAGAATTTTTATGAAACTCGGATTGCAGTGCTGTTTTCCACAGGCCTCTCTACCAAGCACAGGTGTTAAGTTAAAGGCTGCAATGACAAATCATTGATCTTAGAGACATCGTCAAATGGTATTTCGATTTGAGGGAAAAGCGTGTCGGAACATTCAATCAGATTTATCAGAATATTCAGGTCCTAACATTGATTGATTTTGTCTTAGATGATGGTTCTGTTTTCTAAAAGCACACAGCTTATGGCTTATGGTGGCATTTGAATTGAATTTTGGAGTTTGATTAGATTCCTCCTAGTTGTTACAGGCTTTATTTATATTTTGATATGAATCATATAATTTTATGAAAATAAGTTTTATTCATTTAGACATGGGGAGTTGATAATTATGAAAATTAAACGTAGCTTATCTACAACTATTCTTTTAAGCTTTCAAATTATGCATAGTTTTTGTAAAAAAGTCTGTCTACATTTTGATTCTGGATCACTTATCATGATTGCTGGAGGGGATGAAATGTTGCCATCCTCCCCAAATAGTAAAATTGGCTTTAATGGTTTCAAATTTAATTGTTGAACTTCTCTCAAAAAAATAATAATGTTGAACTGTATTTAATCAGTGAAATATCCTGTGTAAAGAAAAAAAATCACATTGACAAGATGCTATGATTGGTGTGGATAATTGATACCAATAATCAAAAGTTAAGTTTTCTATTTTCATTTTACATAAACCATGTTTAAGTCTTTCTAATTTCATTTTACATAAACCATGTGGTTGATATTTATTAATTTTTATTTGTGTGCATTATTTTGTTATTTCATGCTAGCAAATAGCAAATATGTAGCAGTCTAATTGCTGATGAACATGCTATCATTCCCCTATTCCCCTTATTTGGACATCAAATGATCCATTTGAATGAATGGTGTTTGGGAAAACATAGGTTGATGATTTTGGATAGATGAGTTTGGATCCTATTATGGTAATTAAAAAAGCTTAAAAAAATTGGCTTGAATTTATGTTAGATGAAGTCAAATTCATTTATTGTTTTCATATATTTGAAAGGGAAAATGACTAAAAAAGTCTCTCAAAAGTTAGAAATACTTAAATTAGTCACTTTTTAAAATTATACCTAAAAAAGTCACATTTTACAATTTTGAAAACACAAAAGACTAATATATCCTTATGCAATTAAATCCTTAATACATTTCATATTTTTTAACTTTGTTAAAATGTTTCACCCTTATAATTTTATTAATATATTTCACACATTTTTATGTAGATCGGTTTTTTTTTTATCTAAATTCTCTATCATTAGGTAGATTTTGTGAAATATGTACCAATATAATTTAAGTTTTGATGATGAACTCCATTAAATGTTGATGCTTTTAAAAAAAAAAATGAATATGTACTAATGATATCATAAAAATATGTAAATAAACAAAAAATAAAAAATATGAATAAAGATTTAGAATACTAAAATATAAATAAATAAAAAGAAATATAGAGAGAAATTAACATCTGCTGTATTGGGGCCGGTCCGCACAATACAGATTTAATGGCTGGTATTAAAATGTGTGAATCATATTATGATTATAAAGAATTCATAATAAAAAATGATAAATAATATCATGTAAGATATATACAGATTTTCAAAAAAAAAGACATACATAGAAGAGATATGATATATAATAATGAAATGCATTTGGAAACCTCTAAGAGGACAAAAATTGATTTTTAAGAGTCATCAAACAATGTATAGATAAATTGTAGAGACATGTTTTAAAAAAGAGGAACCAAGGAAAAATAAGCAACTGTTTTAAGCAACTATTTTTGATGTGGAATAAAGAGAGATATTAAATATTTAATACAACAATAAATATAAACATTTCTCTTTAAGGGCAGATTAGTCTTTTCCATTATGTGTTTCAAAACTGTGAAATTATATGAGACTTTTTTAGGTATAATTTTTAAAAGTAACTGATTTTGGTATTAAAAGTTGTGGACTCAACCAGATATTTGAAATAATACACATGATAAGAAGATTTGAAAGTCATAAATAATTGAGTCACTAACAAAGATTTTCCTTTTTTAAAGGTTTACGGTTGTACAAGACATCCCAATACGAAAATTAAAGATTGAAATTTAACAAATTCTTGAAAAGGTATAATTGGTAATATAGCTTCGCAGGATTTGAAATACTATTGCACTAAAAGTTGTGACATAGAGACCTGATAGATATTGGTTTGTTTGAAGGAATTTTTTTTATATTTATTTGACAGTTTATCGAGGGTATATAAATTCCAGGTCAATACTTGTTTCAGGGTAGCAAATAGGCACAAGTCATTACTCAAAAGGTATTTTTTTGATGATCATAAATCTATTTCTAACCAAAACGAAAAATAAAATAAATGTTTCATTTTTGTTATTGAAAACACAGAGTGGATCTCAAAAATGTATCCGATAGCAATAACCTATAATGTAGGGGCATTAATGCTTAATTGAAGTACTCACAATTGTTTTAGAAGAAAGTTGCAAAGTCCATAAAACAAAAACAAGAACAAAAGGCAACAATAATTGCACACAATGTGAAAAGTTCTCTGGAGGAGAGTTGAATTAAATGTCATGACTTAAAACTAAAATGTGAAAAAAATCAAATGATATAGCAGATTGGCAGCCCATCTCCTCTTACGGTTTGGAATTCTAATTTTGAAAGCATTTTTAGATTTTTTATCCCTTGATATTCTGGAAACCAGCTTATATTTAAATAATTGTTAAAGAAAATTGGATAAGTCGGCACATAAATCATGTACAAACTCTTTAATCAAATATCTCAAAAGTCATGATGATATGATGAAAATATGTAAATTATGGGAGATTACAATGATATGAAGATTTACCCAAAAGCTCAAATGAATTTGCATTTTTAACCACTTTTTCATTTTTAATCTGTGAAGTGTATCTTATGGCATTGATTTTGGGGCATTAATAGAGTCGAAAGTCCACTACATTTGTGAGTATAAAAATGATCTGTTTTTGTATGCTCAAATCAATTTTTTTTTTGAAAATATGTCTTATCAGATAATCAATCCTTATTACTTAAAATTTAAAGAAATTAAAATGTTGTTTTTTAGGGATGAGGTAAGAGTTTTAATATTATGAAGCCCGCACTTCATATTTATTTTATTTTTATTGACTTAAAGTTTGTAACAGGGACATAGGTTCTTTTATATAGAAATTAGAGATTTTCTTTGATTTGTGAATGACTTATTTATGAGTAATATCAAATCTATGATTTTAAAGGGTGAATTATTTTTAATCTGTGCACATGACAACATTTTATTGAAGAAAATTTTCCGCCACCATGAACATTCATTCGAGTTGTGCCATTCCAATTTATGAAAATAGTTGGGAAGGTGAGCAGCGTTTGATGATGCGATTCGACAACTAATCCATTTGTTGGAAGTGATTAAAGCAAACTATATTAGTACTTTCTTTTTAAACTACATAGAAGAGTGAAATCAATTTTATCATTTGTTGTGCGGATTATATGATGTACATGAAATGGAAATTGGAGCATTTGATGGTTAAATATAAGGCATTTTCAGTCTTTACTCAAACTTATACTCAAATTTCACTTAAAATTTGAATAAAAACTTGATTTGGTATGATGTGACTTCAACCATCACTTGCGTTTTACTCAAATCTTTTTAAAAATTCACATCTTCTTCAATTTTTTTCCTATAAACATTTTCAAAGTCTTTTCTCCAACCATTTTTACTACTCAATTTTTATTCTTTTCAAAATATTTAAATTTTTAATTTTTTGAAAAAAAATTAAAACAAATATTTTTTTTTTATTGGAGTAAAAATAAGAAGTTAAAAAACAAAGATGAAGACTTAAGAAAGAAGATAACTTTTTTTTTCAAGAGATGGTGAAAATTTTGGGGGGTGGGAAGACATCTAATATAATTCAACTAAAGGTGGAGTTGAAGGGAAAAAATGTCGCAGATAAAGGAAGAAAAAAAAATGTTAAAAAATTGGATAAAGATTTGAGTTTCTCTTAATTTGGTATATGTTTGAATAAAAACTTGATTTGATATGGATACGAGTAAATGGTTGAAGAGAATTTTTGATGAATTTTATTTAAATTTGAATTTGAGTAAATATTTAGATATAAGATTAGAGATACTCTAAGTTGTTGGACTTCTGATGCACGACTTAAACCAAAATCTGACCTTTATAGTGAGTGGTCACAAACTGATCAAACCAAAGATTTATATGATGTTTTAAGTATGCCTACACAAGATTCAAAATACAAAGCGAATATATCAAATTCAAAATATGTTAATATCATATATGAAATCCAATTACTGCTAGATTCAATCAGTTTTGTCAGTATTCAATGAGTAGCTATCATGTATCCAAACATGTTAAACATGTCAAAAAAAATATTTTTCAAACTCCTCATTAGGTATTGATAGGATTTGACGCTGTTGGAATTCCGTCTTTTAATATAATATCTACTCGAGAAGAGACGCTGACATCTATTCATCAAAGACTCTAAAGCTCCGTTTGGAAACACATATTGAAAAGTAGATTTTGGAATAAAGCTGTTTTTTAAGATGATTTTAGACATTGACTTTTTTTGGATACTTTTTTTTTTTAATTCAGGAATCAATATTTGGAAGAAGTTTAATGTTTGGTAGAAAAAATTGTTTTTCAATTAAAAAAATCGATTCCGACAAAAAATCGTTGTTTTTGAGATTTTAAAAACACGGATTTCGATAGAGAAATTAAAAGGAATCCAGCTTTTGATTCCGTCAAAAGCTGCCCCATTTGGTTGCGCGTTTGAGGATTTTCCGCTTTTTAAAAAGCGGAATCGCCCCAAACGCGCAACCAAACGGAGCCTAAAAAAAACTTCTCATTTAAAAAATTATTGACAGTCTCGTTAGTTTAATTGTTTGGACATGTGCCATCCATACGTACGGAAAAAATTCACTTCAGTATGCAGTAGTAGGAAATTTCTCACCAGTGCATCATCGCCACCCAAGTAGAGAACTGAGTCTGGATTTGTTTAACTGGCTTTAGTGAGTCCGGTCAGTATCAAATTGTAAAGCCTATGAATCAAACTGCATAACATAAATTAGTTGTGCAATTCGATTCATAGGCTTTGTAGTTCGATACTGATTGGATTGATCGAAGCTAGTATTGATTGAATCCGCAAAATGTGTCCATATCAATCAATTCTTAGATTTGGATGGATGGCCGACGATTAACTCGCATTAACTTGAACAAAATCAAGATGACCCTTGTGAATGATATCATCTATATATCCCACCTAAACTTAGAAAATGATTGTGCAGTCCATTCATTTACTCATAAAAGCTACTCTGAAAAATGAAGCTTGAGCAAAGGAATATTGGGGGGGGGGGCAATAAAAGATGTACTCATTCCCTGAGATTGCTTTTCCTATATTTAGAATTCTCCACCCTTTTCAATTGCACTGGATTACAATGGAAAGCCAAAGGTACTTCATCGAAAACAAAAATAAAGGGTGGTTGTGACTTGTGAAGCCTCTCTTACATTTTGAGATGGGGAATCTTGGATCATTGAATTCCGTGTGGATTTGTGGAGCTCATCACATTTTGACATTTTCAGTTACTTTCATGAACATCGATGGCAATATGACATAGTGGTAGCATCGTAGCACAAGAATAAAGATCATCACAGTTTTTTTTATGTGCCGTTTGAACCGATAAATAAGCTGTTATACGGTATATTATTATTCAAGGAATAAATTATTACGTCAATAAAATAAATAAATTTATATTTGATTGTATTTTGAGTTATTCTAGTTGGGGAATGCAATAATGAAGTTTTTATTGTTTGATATGTAAGACCCTTTTATATTAGTTTAATGTATTTGGTGAAATAATAAAGTTTTAAAGGAGACTTGAAATACAAATACCGGCTTATCCCCACCTATTTTGACATATAGGCCCATTTATTCTTTATAAACAAATAACTTTTTAACTTAATTCACCCCAATTTATCCCTATTCCCCCACCCCAAACGAGGGCTTAGAGAATACCTTAATTCTACAACAAACAAAATCAAAACTGAAATTTTTTCATTGATTCGAAAAGTTGACAGTTAAAGAGAAGTGAACAAGTGACACTTGTATTTTTTTTTCTTTTAAAACACTAGGCAGTCACTTTAATATATTATTAAAACAAAACCCAAATAAAAGTACATTAACGCTCTTGTAGTTTACAACTCATTTTTAGTCTTAAATTTAGTCTACATGTGTTTCGAATTTTTTTAACAATAATATACCTCATTATGAGATACATGCTTTTATAAAAAAAATGAAACATATACTCCAATGAATTGCATGGATGCATTTATAGAAAATGTAAAAAAATTCTTTCAAAGCATATGTCTTGTTAACGTGAGCATATGCGTCGTTAATTTTTTATCGACGCATATAAGACTGAAATTGAGACTGAAAATAGATCTGGGTATAACAGCGCTCATCATATAAAATTGTTAAAAGTAGAAAACAACCCAATGTTATACTAGAAGTTTGAAACTCACTTATCAACAATAAAAAGTGACTCATATCAGAAAATTGATGTGGTGAAGGAGACCCCCTTTTCAAGGGGGATGCAGTATCAAACCTTGCCAACGATAAGAGTTGGAAAAATGTTATACAGCCCTTTGGGCTGGGTATCATGGACATTAGCCTACCGTGTTCTCTAGACTCTTGTTGGCCTATGTTTATTTAAGTTATAATTTAGTATAGTTGTTGTAAGTTGGGATTGCATGTTGCCCTACCTAGGGTATTTGTAACAAAAAAAAAAAATCAATTTGATATATGATATAAACTTATTTTGACGTCTACACAAATTTTTTTACCCTTTAAAATTTATAGGGTTTTTGCATATATCCCCTCAAAAAATCATATATTGTCAAAAAACTCCCATTTTGAAATTCTATTTCTATCAATACCTTAAAAAAAAAGTTTAATTTTTTTTTTATGACGGAGGGGCTTTCCATGACTAACCTTATGGTCAAGTTGGTAAAGCTAACTTCACCTCCCTGGTTCCACAAAAAATTCTTTCGAATTTCGTCTAACAAACAGGAGGTATAACACAGCGCCAAGACAGTTTTACACACACAACTTTTTAAGTTATGCAGAAATACTTTTCAACGGTGCATTCATGCACAATTTAAATCTTTTGAGGAAATTTTAGTTATAGAATAATAATTCATTAGGGTTGTTTTTGATAAAATGAGATATTTTTAGGGTTATACATGAAAAAAAAACCAAGTTTATATCACTCCCAGGTCCTTTCAACCCGTTTTCTTCAGATTTTGTCTCCAACCAACTCTTGAGATTCCTCCACATCACAATAACTTCCCCTCCCACAACAGAATTCTCTCTCCCTCCAAAAAAAGTACTTTCAAATCCATACAACTATGTGAAGAGCCACATCTGTGGATATATATCTATATATATTTCTCAATGACCCACCAAGCTAACCCATCCACAGATGCTGGAACCTCCACTTATATACATCAAAACCTCCACCATTTAGAAAAACAAATCCAAAAAACAGAACCAAAAACACAAAAGCCAATCCAACAAAGCTTTGGCCACCCATTCTCCCAAAGCTCCCATGGAGGGGTTTGAAACGAATTATCAATCCTTCAAGACACCCCAATCTCTGTTTGACATGGACTCCAATGGGGAGGACCTCATGATGAGCCACTTTGTGGAGATGAATCAGAGTCACATTGATACCTCCAACTTGGGCAGTCTGGTAGGTCTGTCCAATGACAACTTATTTTCAAGGGCGCCGATCGAAGGCCTTTCGACGCCTCTCGCAGCTCCGGTGAACAAGAAGAGGAAGGCTTTGATGGTGGCGTCGGGGAGCATATCGGTGAATTCGCCGAATCTTTTGGAGACTACTAAGAGCAAAAATGTATGGGTACTTTGTGTAATGCTTGATTGATTATGAAAAATTAGCTTCTTTTGCAAATGTGGGTCATGTTATATATATATTGATGTTTTTGGCAGAGCTCAACAGAGAAAGGGAAGAAGAGGGGATGTGGTGTTAAAGGAGGGGATAAGCCAAATGAGGTGGTTCATGTGAGGGCAAAAAGAGGCCAAGCCACTGATAGCCACAGCCTTGCTGAGAGGGTAAGAAAAAAATGCTTTTGATAAGAGTCAAGTCTTATCAGTATAAAAAAATGACTTGTTCATATAAAATCATTCATTGAGGATGGATGGGTTGCTCATCAATATCATTCAATTATTTCTTCTTGCCATCTTTCAGTAAATATCTATTTTTTCATTAATTCACATTTTTATAGGTTTCTCCCACTCTCATTTTTTTTAAAAAAAATTCTTCATGATATAGTCTGCCTGTCGTTTGGGCTGATTTTGTGTTTTAAAAATATGAGAACTTCATCCAAACGCATTTTCAGCTTTTGCATCTCTACTTCACCTCTCAGCGTTTTTTGTATATTTTGAATCACTTTTTTAAAATTATAAAAACATAGTTTTTCAAAAACTGAGATTGTAACGCTGGATTCCTGAGAAATATGAAAATATCATCAAATTGTGTTATCATACACAACCTTTTTAATCATTGTATAATTGTTTTGATAATCAGGTTAGAAGAGAGAAGATCAATGAAAGGATGAGGTGTCTACAAGCCCTTGTCCCTGGCTGTTACAAGGTATACATATATAATAATAATAATAATAATAATAATAATAATAATCATACAATGTTCATTTAATTTATTTCAACGCACCATGACTGTCATTTGATTGATCAAATCTTCTAATCTTCTATCAAAACATGGCTTATATACAGACAATGGGCATGGCTGTGGTGTTGGATGAGATAATTAATTATGTTCAGTCACTGCAGAACCAGGTTGAGGTGAGTCCATGCCAATAATATTACCCACTGAAGTCATATATATAATAAGATTCGTTTGTTAATAATTAAAACTTTATATTTTGTACTCATTCACATGGCACTGCTATATGTACAGTAAGTATTAGAACATATGAGATTTATTTGTATAAGTGGGACACTTAATTTATTTTTCATGTATGTTCTCATATAGTCATAAGTGTGTTTTTCCACTACAGTTCCTTTCAATGAAACTCCTTGCTGCAAGCACTTTCTATGACATCAGCTTAGACATGGAACCCATTGCAACAACACAGGTGATACAAGAAAATTGTTGGACTATTATTTATGCAGTCACTTTTGCATACTAAACATAGTTTGAATTTTTTAAAGTATATTATTGTTTATTCAAGTTCATACTTGAATAAATTTATGCATTTTTTTATATATTTATAATATAATGACATAATAGAATATATACCGCAGGAATGACTAGCCGCTCCTGGAGTACACAATATTAACAGTGTTATTCGGTGTGTGTATCGCAGTACATTTTTGTTGAAATTCAGATCCAATGGTCCCCCCCTTGGGTCATATTCAGTACTATAAATATACATTCCATTTTAAGTAGACAAATTAAGATTGAGGTTGAAAAGATGCACTGCCCAATGATGCAGTTCAAAACAACTTTACAGTCATGACTCAGGAGCTAGTACCAATGATTCAAAAAGTTTCATGTAATGTAGCTTTCAACCCCTTCATTTTTTTTTCAACCCCTTCATGTTTTATAATGCATTATACATGGTAAATTATGCATATAATTCTCATTTCTTGATAAACGATCTCTTGTTAGTTTGGTAGAAGACTTCCCCTGGCCTCTTGTAGATAGGATGAGATTTAATGAGTAAATATCACTTACCTAACAAAAAATGGTCAACTAATGTATATTGATAGTAAGTGTGCATATATTAGTTTTTTTTTTTTTTTTATATCGGAGGACCTTTCGTAGCTGAACTTTCAGTCGAATTGAGTATGCTAGCTCCGCTTGTGTGTCCGGCTCGGTCCTACAATTTTTTTTCAATTTTACCAACACGGAGGGTAAGTCACGTCAATTAGTTCTTAGTAACCGTGAATATTGCATTACTACAATAATTAATGATATTTTTTTTAAAATAAAATAAATTGAACTGCATATTTAGAAACACTTGATGATCTAATTAAAGTGGTTGTGCCTCCACAGTAGTTATTGAAGCTTTCATGCACATTGCAAACATTATGTGTTTGTATAAATGTTGTTTCTCATATTTATTATTTTATTTTAAATGTTATAGGTGGGCAATGCATATGAGGCTCCAGAATTGGAGAGACTGGTGAGAGATGCTGCTAACTTCCCCTCAAATTTCCCCTTCTGACTCCACTTTTAGCCCCCCAAAAATGGCACACGTGCGTGCCAATCATGTATTGTCACGAGTGACGTGTGAGGCTAGCTCGGCCATGACCTATTATATATATTTTAAAGATTAATAAAGGACTTTTGTTTTATATTGTTTGGTTAATTTCTGTGTGTATTTTTGTACACATTACTTGCGCTGGATTTATCAGTCTGTTTTGTTTCCATCTCTATTTTTTTTCAATAGTATCCATGTGAAGATTTAAAGGTCAGACTGTGCTGAAAAACATGGATTTTGTATCATGGGTGCTTCTTTTGTGTCTGTACTGTGATAAACTTCAAAACCAAATCAAGACATAGACATCTGCAGAACGGGACCGTGAACGACGTTTTGATGGATGGTGAGTGTCACATAAAAGAAAATGTTAGCACTGATGTGATGATAACATGATATATGATATAATTAAAATATAAAAAAAAGTGTTAAAAGGTGGTGAGTTGAGTTGGAAACATTGATAAAAAAAATCTAACTATTAAGTGGCATTGTGATTATAGAGTACAATGTTACATCTTCATCATTGCTATGGGAAAAGGAAGATGGATGCATTGTGCCTGAGAATTTCAAAAAATATTGCTTTAAAAAAAAAAAAAAAACTAGGTTTAGGTTTACACCCAAGTATAATGCAAGGAGCTAAAGGAAAATAAAAGGATGATCTTTATAGATGTCATCTAAAGAAAATTATCCCAAAGGAAACATAAATACCCAAAAAACTACTCCTGAATCACCAACATCCCCTGCTCTAAAACAAAAAAAACATCCCCTGCTCTAAAACACAGAACTAACACAGCCAAATCCCATAAATTCTTCGCCAAAAAATCTCTGTAACACTTTTTTTTAGTGTCATTTTCAATTACATATCTCATGTTAGTTTTCAGCATTTACTTTAACAATGTATATATCTCATTAATTTTTTTATATTTTTTGTAAATGAAATAATACAATTTATCGAAATATAAACTCTATATTTTACAAAATTATATACCATTTTTTTATTATAAAATATGTTATATTTTCAAAAAATTAAAACAAGCCAGTGCTGCATTTTAGGCTGGAAAAAAAAACTCTACATAACATTGTTCTTCTGCTGAGTGGTCAGTGTAGGCTGGGCTTTGTTCTTGTCTCTATTTTTGTTTGCTTTCCCTTTCCCCTGTGATTCAGACTATCAACATTTCAATTAATATATGATTTGAATAAAAATTGTCTACCGAATTTGAAAAAAAATTGTTCTTATAAAAAAGATCACCATGCAGCAGCAACAACAACACAATTTAAAAAAAAAGAAAAAGTTTGTGTGGGGCATGCAAGTCGGGTACTGATCCCCTACTATGCTCTCTCTCTCTCTCTCTCTCTCTCTCTTGCTAGTGTGTTATTATCACCATAAATATGCCACGGTATCATTAATGAACCAAATCAACGGTTAGAAGGTTCACATCTACTATGCTTTGCTATAATATGGCCTCATTTTATTCCTCATCCCCATCATTTTTTTTTTCTTTGGCTTGCTTTCACCATGTGAATTTTAAAAACTTAAAATTTTTTATTTCACGATTTTTGAAAATAAAATGTCCTGACTATCCATACTCTTATGTTCTCTAATATTTAAACATAGTTATACATATTTAATTGTTTAACACTCCAAATAAAAGAATATTAATAAATAAATAAAAATTTATTTGTGGATGAATGTTTTTTTTTTATCTAAATACATCATTAAGAATTAAATTGTAAAAAAATAAAAAAATTAAAATATTTTTTTAGATATTTATAAACTTTATAAAATCATTTGGGATACTTACATATCTTTAATAATATACAAAAAAATGCATAATCATTCTCTTGTATTATGTTCATTTAGGGGTGCAACTCGGGTGGTTGGGTTAGGTTGGAGTTCAACCCGAACCCAACTTGATGTTTAAGAAACTCAACTCAACTTAACCTTTGGGTTTGAGAAGTTCAACCCGAATTCAACTCATCGGGTTTTGTTCGGGTTCGGGCTTTATTTGAGTTAGATTGGGTTATGGTTTGAGTTGAAAAATGTATTATTTAAAGCAATTAAAACTTTATTAGAGTCAATTCTCCGCATAACAAAAATAAAAAAAGATGAAAATGAGGCATATTTATATTCAGAGAATAAAGATATGGAAGTGAAAGATTCTAAGTAAAAATAAATTATACAATTCAAATTTTATCATATATATATTAAAAAATTATGATTTTATTTAGAACATTTTACTTAGATATAAAAATTTCGGGTTCGGGTTGGTTTAGGTTACCCGAACCCTCAACCCAAACACAACCCAAATTAGATTTGGGTTGCTCAGGTTGATCTCGAATGCTAAAATCATAACCCAAACCTGTCCAAATTTTGGGTTGAGTTTAACCGGTCCAAGTTGCACCCCTGTATATGTTCACTATTATTTTGATGATTATTATGTCTCTGTAATTTTGTTTTAATTTGAAATATATTATTGGTGTAGTTTGATTTTATTGAGTATTATAAATGTGATGTAACTCATATGCACGACATAAAAAAATTATCAATTTTTGTTCAAAAATTGAGGTTCTGTGAAACCATAAGAAATTATTTGAATTTGAATTTGAATTTTTTTTTTTTTTGTTCATAAGACCAACACGAAACAAATAAAATTAAAATTCCGCCTATTAAAGAAAGCAAGGAAGAAGAAAAATTCATGAGCGGGGGTTCCAAAAAAACAAAAAAAACTGTTACACTTAGTTTTTTTCATAGTCCAAAACACAGTTCTATATACCATGTTAAAAATCCGATGAAACATATACGATGTTAGATGTTGTATATGCCATATTAAATATTTTCTTATACTTATTAAAAATGGATTTATTCAATTAAAAATAGAACGATATACAATTAGTCTAACTTCATTAAATGATATTTACTATTTAACAAAAAAATGAAAACATATATATGCCCCTGTTTGGTTGGAGAATAAGCCGAGTATATATGTGAATAAGTAAGAATAAAGCAAAAAATGTGTTTGGATGAGTGGTATAACATGATATAGGTATGCTAGAATAAACTAGTATAAAGTGGTATAAGGATTTTAACCAACCACTACTGAAATTAAAGTTATTCTAGGTTATTCCACTTAAAGAATAAATGGGTCCACTGTTAAATCAACTGTCATCACCTCTTATAAATCACCTGTCAAATCAACTATCATTACTTTTTTACCTTTTATAAATTCTTATCCATACTTTATTCACATTTTATTCAAACAACAAAAATTTGTTCTTACATTTTTCAACTAGAATAATTCAAAATACAATCAAATACAAAATCACTTTATCTTTATTTATATTAGAACAATCATAAACATTAGAATAATTTAATTCTCGAATCAAACATGATTATAATGTTTGAATTATTTTTTTTATATCGGAGGGACTTCCCGTGGCTGACCTTACGGTCGAGCTGGGAAAGCTTCCTCCGACTGTTTGCCCCGGTCCCACGGAAAATTCTTTCGAATAATCGTCAACAAACAAGTGGGTAAGTCAGCGTCAAGACTCGAACTCAGGACCTATCGATAACACCGCTAAACTCTAAACTGTTGTGCTATGAACACTGGGGACTAAGAATTTTTTCAAGAGTATAATTTTTTAAAAGTAGTTAATTTGGATACCATGAAATTTCGTGTGAAAGGCAACGTAACATCATCCAAGGCCCACCCATTGGCCCCATGCAAGGCCCCAAGAATGGTTTGAATTTTGATAAGTGAACGTGACTTGCTTTTAACATTTTCCGAACAACAGAGGTAACTTGTGTAGTTGTGTGAAATGAAAGAGAAAAACAATGGAGCCCACCGTACAAACCAAAGTGAATTCAAACCGTCCATTTTATTAAATGCTACGTGGCATACTCGGGTAAAAAACACAGTAAAGATCACAACAGAGAAAGTACAGCAGGGATCCGGACGCATGCAAGTCATGCAGAGCATGTTTCTCAGCCAGACATAGGACCCCCCACCTACACTGATTCTGAACCGCCCATTTTGTTTTTCAGCCAGACATGTTTGATGCCGATGTACCAAAAACGGCGGAAATTGAAACTTTATTATTATTATTAGGGTGCGGTTTCTCCCACCAACCAATTTACTAGCAACACCACCCTTTTAAACCCCCCACCTCCCAATTTAATTTATACCAACCCCACCTCATAATAAATACACACCTAATGCAATACCAACCCCACCACCTACTTATTTTGAAATGAAAAACTCTCTCTTCTCCTCCTTCTCTCACCCTTTTTTATTTTCTTATCCTTCACATCCGGTTTGAAGGCCATCGGAATCCGTCGAGAATCCGTCGCGAGCTCGCCACAAGCCCGCCGCGAGACGGCCGCGAGGCCACCGTGACGAGATCCCCTTCTACAGTCTGCCCTAACCCCCCCCCCCCCCCCCGACGCCCCCAGTAAATAGAGAGGTATGATTTTAAATATATTTTTCATCCATTGTTGTTAGTGATTCATGGGTTATTCAATCTCTTTTTACTTTTCATTCATTCAGGTTTTTGCATTATAAGTTAGGGTTTTCATGGGTATTTATGATGTTTTTAGAGAAATAAATTGATTTGGGGTCTTTTTTTGTTGGATTATAAATTATGATTGTATTTGTTTGGTATAAATAATGTATGGTTTTGATTTAAATATAGGGTTTTGATAGGAAGCTAGAATATTGTGTAAGCAATGTATGGTTTGATTTATTTTTATTTTTTTTGGAATTGAAAGCCATGTGTGTGATTCCATTTGTTTGGTTTAAACTCTTACATTACAAATAATGGGTGTTTTTTTTTGTAAGTTTGGGTTTTGATAGGAATTTAGGGTATTTTTAGAGAGTGAATGTTTTAGGGTTGGATATCACCAATTAAGGAATTTTGCACCCTTTAACATGTTAATTATTTTAAGAAATACATATCTGGCAAAATATTAGTAATGCATTTTGTATGTTGGGATTTTTCAAATAAAGATCATTTGCATTTCATCTTTCCTTCAGAACATGCTCAATGTTGTATTATTGCACTTGGAAAATGATACGTCTTCTATAATAGGTAATTCCCATATTTTATAACTTTCAAGGTTTCAATGGCTTAGTGTGATTGCATTCCTAGTTACAAAATGAATGAATGAGTTAAAGACTAGCGAAATAGTATTTTCCGTCCTGGAGGTGCCTAGCTTAGCAATCGATCTTGTTGAGGATGATTTATAGATATGTTAAACTGCACATTCCAATGTTGCATCTGTTTAGTTTAAAACCAATACCCTACATGTATTGAGGTTTTTTTATTCGAATTTAGGGTTTTGATAGAAAGATAAGCAATGTACGATGGAGCTCTTCTTTTTTTTTAAGTCATGTCTTTGATTCTTTGACTTGTTTACTCAAATGTAGGGTTTTTAAGCCATGTCTCTGCTGGTACCACTGCTGATCGAGGGATTCAACATCTGATCCAGTATTTCAAAGATGGAATAACACTTCCCAACTCAGTTGAGACATAGTGTAGGTCACATCAAATGAATGATCGACGGCGATGTCCCATATGTTTTTTTTTTTGTGTTTAGGCCCTTTTTTCCTAAGTTGTTTAGTCTTTTTGAAAGATTTTGAATTAGTACATGTTGTTTAAATGTTTGTGGGCAATGCATGAAATTTTTAATGTGGTATTGTTTAGTAATGTATGGAAGTTTGTATGCAATATCAACAAATGAACTTAATTTGATGTGTCTTAGTCGATTTTCATCATATAATCTCCACAGGAACTGATTGAGTATATATGTTTTTACTTTTTTAACCCAGTTCGACGATCATCTGTCAACCCGATCGATATTAGATGACATTACTCCGTCAACTCTGCAATATGTATTTCGACATTAGTGTGTCATAAGCCCCAGTTCGACAGCCATCAGTCAACCCAAACAATTACATATGTCATTACCGTTGTCAACATTACAATATGTATTTCGACGTTAGTGTGTCAAATGGGTATGATTGTTTACAGAAGCCCCAGTTCGACGGTCATCTGTCAATCCGATCGATATTACATGACATTACTCCGTCAACTCGGTAATATGTATTTCGACGTTATTGTGTCAACTCGACAACAGGGGGAGAGATGTTGGGAGAAATAAGGGTTTCATTTTATTTTAATTTAGGTGGTGGGGTTGTGTTGTTATTTGATTTGGGGTGGTGGGATGTGTGCAGGTGGTGGGATTGATACAGTATAATGAAAATGAGAATGCAGGTTTTTTTGTAAATATTGAATGGTGGGATTGTGAACATGGTGGGTGGGAATAACCACACCCTTATTATTATTATTTTCTTGCGAGACGAAGGCTCCGTTTGGAAACACAGATTGAAAAGTTTACTTTTGGAATAAAGCTGCTTTTTAAGATGATTTTAGACCTTGACTTTTTTGGGATGTTTTTTTTTAATTCAGGAATAAATATTTGAAAGGAGTTTAATGTTTGGTAGAAAAAATTGCTTTTCAATTCAAAAAATCGATTCCGACCAAAAAGCGTTGTTTTTGAGATTTTAAAAACACGGATTTCGAGGGAGAAATTAAAAGGAATAAAGCTTTTGATTCTGCCAGAATCCGACCCGTTTGGCAGCACGATTTTGAGATTTTAGCTTTTCAAAAAGCAGAACACGACCCAATCGTGCTGCCAAACGGAGCCGAAGATACTAGTACCCCAGTATCCTATGTGGAATTATGTTGTTTGAGATGAGTAATAATAGAAATAAAATATTTTTGCTTTTATTAAAACGTAATAATAAAAAATTTATTGTTTTGTTGACCACATAAATGACTGTTTGTATCAATGCTCAAAATGTTAAGGGTGTTGTTACACCCATATCTGTTTTCAGTCTCAATTCCAACCTTATATGCGTTGATAGAAAATTAATGACGTATATGCTCACGTTAATAAGGTATATGTTTCGAAAGAATTTTTTTTTTACATTTTTCATAAATGCATATATGCAATTCATTGGATTATATGCTTTATTTTTTTTATAAAAGCATGTAGCTCATTAGATGAGGTATATTATTTTTAAAAAATTTAAAACACATGTAGACTGAAATTGAGGCTGAAAATTAGATTCCGCGTAACATTATCCAAATGTTGGTTTACAAGATAATTATTTAACATGTAAGTCAAAAAATAATTACTATAATAAACAACTTTATGACATAAATTAAATAATGCCAAATCTAGTGATTCCAAGATGTCTTAACACGTCACATTATTGTCATAATAGTGGTTTGAAGTGAACATGGAAAAGAGCACGTCTATCCCCACACACCATTCCCCTATTATCACCAACCAAAATAATAAAAAAAATTTATTTAAATTAAATTTAAACACCATTATTCTCACCAACCATTCGACGGTCAATCTGTCAATCTTCCTTTACAACCTTCGACAGTCTCTCTTCGAAAGTTGTAAAGGAAGGTTGACAGATCGACCGTCGAATGATTGGTGAGAATAGTGATGTTGAAATTAAATTTAAATATATTTTTTTTATGTTTTGGTTGGTGTGAATAAGTAAGTGGTTGGTGGGTGTAGACATGCCCCTTGGAAAAAAGTGCAAGAGTTATTCTTGTCATTCATGCGGTCCCACCAACAGAATACATATGTTTTAGGTATTTAGGAAAAATATAAAAATGTATATTTTTATTATTTAATTAATTGAAAATATATATTTTAAATAAAATTATGTATTTTATAATTAAATATATGTATGTGTAAATCGCAACATTAATTGTATAAATAACTGTGTCTAGCTTTTTTTGAATTCTTCCCACTACATCACAATAGGTTTTTTTTTTTTTTTCGGTATTACACTACATCACAATAGTTGGTTCCTTGCAGTGGAGTGGCTTTGGCCAAGCATTTTGTGAATTGAGATCAATATATGTCAAGAATAGACGCTGAAAAATCAATTCATTTCATATAATCATTCATGATTACCGTGTCACTAATACAATGTATAAAATCCTTTAACACAGTATATTGTATATGTTACCAGAGACAAACAGGCGAAATTAGCTTACCAACTTGACCGTAAGGTTAGTCACGGAAAGCCCCTCCGTCAAAAAAAAAAAAAAAAATTTGTATATGTTCCATTATATATTGTATTACAAAAATATAAAAACTATGTATCAAGTTCGATGAATTGTCCCAATCATTATTTTTATTATAAAAAAATGCACTTTAGAAACTAAGGCTCTGTTTGGTTGCGCGGTTTGGGACGATTCTGTTTTTTAACTTTAAAATCCCAAAATCGTGCAACCAAACGGGGCGGATTTCGGCGAAATCAAAAGCCAAATTTCTTTTAATTTTTCTATTGAAATCCGTGTTTTGAAAAGCTCAGAAACTGTGACTTTCGGTCGGAATCGATTTTTTGAATTGAAAAGCAACTTTCTCTACCAAACATTAAACTCATTTCAAATATTGATTCCTGAATTTAAAAAAATCATCCTAAAAAAGTCAAGATCTAAAATCATCTTAAAAAACAACTTTATTTCAAAAGCTACTTTTCAATCTGTGTTTCAAAAGCTTCTATTTATGTTATAAGAAAAATCAAAATGTGGGTCGGTTACAAATGTGCTGTAATTTTGTTAATGGGGTTGAAAGTATCATTTTCAAATAATGTTTGGGAAAGTTTGTGAAACAGTTTCAGGTGTAATTAGCTCACGAGTTTTATTTTAAAAAAAAATAAACCTTCATCATGTGTTGTATGAATCTATTGAATTGAAAATATGAAAAATTACCAACGAAGTGACGTATGTATATGTGTATGTGTGTATGTGTGTGTATGTATGTATGTATGTATGTATCTCACGGGCGTTGTTATAGTCGGTCCTTTTTAACTTTCATCATATGTTGCATGAATCACACAAATTGTCTAATCATCCATAATTAAATTTTTTACTGTTAAAAATAAGTTTATTCAATTTAAAATAAAGCGATATACACTTTTTATCAAGTTTATTAAATTTTTTTTACTGTTAAAAATAAGTTTATTCAATTCAAAATAAAACGAATTACACTTTTTAACTCTTTAGATGATGTTTTACTATTTTTTATAAAATAAAAACATATATGATCTGTGTTTTGCACTTGAAAAAATTGAGTTTTATATCTCATTGGATAATTATTAAGGTACATGATGTTGTCATATGTGTGTTGATATATTTTTTTGTGTTGAAAAATAATAAAATATGTATAAGCGCTCTTTTATTTTTATATTTCTTAAAAGGCCCAATCACATCAAGCCCACAAATTAAAACTGGCTTGGACCTGGTTAATAAACCACTTGTGGGCTTCATCTTTCTCGAAGCCTACAAAACGCAATGTGTTCGAAGTCAGCCAGACCCGTCAAACTCTCCTGATGCACAGATGATGTCCCCGAAGCCTCTCTCGGCCGATCGCAACTCTCGCTCCACCTCTCTCAGGTGCGAAACCCTTATTTTTCGATCCGAATTGAAGTTTTCGATACGACCTACTTGTGATTGAAGTCGATCTGTGCAAATGTGTTCTTGACGTGGGAATTAGGGGTTCCTCTCCTTTTCCGATTCGCAAAAAAACTTGAACTGTTTTTTTTGTTGAAATTCTGATCATAAGCAAAATTTCTTATTTTCTGGGGCATAATTGGAGCTATGATTGCTTTCAATGCTGAAATTCATGCTATTCGACGACTGTTATGTTGTTATTCTGAGTAGTGTTCGTTAATTATCCGTGCTTAGACAGATCTTTCTTGTTGATTGTTTGTATCAGAAGTGTATCTGTTGTGGGAATATATGAAGGTTTGTTCCCCGTGTTTGTGGTAGTTTGGATGATTCCAGAATCGAAACCTTAGCAGGGAAGGAAAAGATGGACAGGTTTTGTCAAGAAGTAATTTAGAGGAAACTCTACACCTTTGATTAATTAATCAACCTTTTTTATAATTTTCAGTATCTTCTGAATTATCAGGAATTTTTAATATTAATGACTGGAAAAAAATTGAAAAAAAAAAATCATGCATGGTTGGAATTAAAGAATTTTGTGAAGAATAAGAAAATGGTCGTTGTTCTTCAGTGACAAAGTTTGGATATTTAGCTTGCAGTAGAGACAAAGTTGATAATATATTATCTTGGAAAAATATTTTGAAATGTACAACACCAGTTCTTAATTTACAATCTTTTCTAAATCCACGGAATAATGGCATATCTTGTGGTACATGATGACTGAGGTGTTATATGTTTTTTTTGGAATTGGATACAGTTATACTTTATGAATAAGTGTGGAATTATTTGAATCTGCTTCAACAATTGCTTGAGTATTCTTTTTGTTCCTGAGCACCTCATTATTTTCTTCCTTCTTTCTATGCTTCAATGACGTTGAACTGATCAAACCAACGTTAGACCAAGATAACTTTGTTATATCTATTACTATTGAGAGATGCTCCTTTCATATTTAATACTGGTGTGGAATTACTTGATGTGTTGCTATGTTATTATCATATTGCCTAGCTTGTGCTACTGGTAGTGCCCATCTGTTTGATGATGTGTGTCTTGACCAATGTTTCCTTGCTACTTTTTATTTATTTATTTATGAATAGAGTGATTTAGTTGATCAGTTAGAGGTCAGTACAGCCTTTTAGTTCACGACATATAAAATTGATACAACAAAAGGTTAACTTTGTTGAGCATTTCTTTTATTGAACAATTGCAATGCATTCAGTTAATGTTGAATAGTTTTTCCATACAGGCAAACTCCACTGCAGATAATCCATGTGATTGGAAACTTCATGAGAATATGGTCGATATACTCTTTGTATCAGCATCTTTCCCAGCTGGGAGATTCAGTAGTAATCTTTATCTTTAGTTGTATGGTTCCTGCATCCATCCTCTTTCTAGTATTGCAGACACCTTGGAAGGGGAGGCCTCTCACCAATTCACAGGTTACTGATTCTCTTTCCTTTTGCTTCCTATGCAAGAAAAATGTCTTGTAATTAGTGTATTATCAGACTGTTCTACGGTTTTCCATTGCGTGATCCTTTTGAAACATCAATATTATTTCAGGTGGTACCTTCGGTTATAAATGGGGGTATTATGGCGCTGTACTATGTTTTGTGGGGAAAGGGCCTTAAATCTTGTGGGCCACTTAGGCAAGTTGCTCAACAGTATTTGCTTATGTGATGTGGTTATGTGCATATATTTATTGAGCATTTGTTTTATGGATATCACATTATGAAATTAATATCGATCAAGGAACAATATTTAGGTTTTCCCTATTGTCATCACTTGTGGAGGTATCTCTTTTGACAGATCACATAAAATCTTCTCACCTCTTTCTTGTAGGAGCTTGTATTTCTGTACCTATATTTAACTTAGCTCAGCTTTGCCTTTCGTAGTTTTGTCCCATTTTGAGTTATATTGCCGTTATTGGTTTTGTTTTAGTGCCACACTTCCACCTAAGAAATTAAACAGCATAAAAATTTGCTAGCACAAGCAGACTTTCTTTGTAGTTTCTTATTTCTAAAATCTTTCAGAATTATACTGGCCGAGTATGCTGGTGCTGTTCTTGGAGTACTCTCTGTGTTATTATATGGACGGAGAGGCAACATATGGAAAAAGGTAAGCTGGGTCTACCTCTCCTTTTTCTGTATCTCAATTTAAGCTGGAGGTAAAATTTATGAAACTCATTGAAGAGCCCTTTTTCTTGGAAAATGAAGGGCTCGAATTTTGTTATGATCATGTTGCATGTAATTTTAAAAATTGTGTTCAGTGTGGAAATCATGAACAGACTTTTAACTGAATAATGATCTATAAAATTCTTGGGACTGAATGGGATGTCATGCTTGGAATTTTAAATGCTTAGGGAGGCAGTGAGGCACAATGCTGATTTATCCTCCCTCATCCTAGACAGAAATGGAATCTTTACCTTAGAATAGGCTGCACATGCATTTGCCTTTTTTCCCTTTTTTTTATTTTCTTTCAAGGAGATATCTCCCCCCGCCCGCCCTGGAGGTCAGGTCCTGACCCCCCTCAAGTAGAAGTTTTCTAGTGTTCTAATAAATTGCAGTTAATTACTTCCACATTTTGCCAAAGAAATATGATTACATTCCCGCTTTGGCCAAAGATCATGATATGGATGCTTATATTGTGAATTGTTATTTTTTATCTTTGGATGATCCAGATGATGTGCCCATCCGTGTGGTGATGTGACTTGTCCTCTATCATGAATCCATGATTTAAAAAAAAATTCCATTTATTTGTTAACTGTTGAGTCTTAGGTTAAAGTGATGGGGTTGTAATGTTGGATCAACAATTGTGTTGGAACCTTCATGACCTATGTTGGTTATGATGATTGACTCAACCCATAACACTGTTATTTTGTGTGGTACTTGGTTATTTATTCTTGTCAGTTTTAGAAGTGATACATATGAATTAATATGTTAACCACTCACCTCAAAACTCAAGAGGAAGAACATGATACAAGTGCTGGCAAACTAACCTTTACTTTAATAGGCGCCGCACTAGATATTTTCATATGGGATATATGCTATGAAATTTTCTTAGATATTCAGCAATTCTTTGTTTTTGTCCACATCATTTTTGAAATTGAGTCACTTCTCCTCCGTAAGGAGGTAATAAATTATATTCTCTGTTCTTGATACTGTGCAAAGAAATACCATCTTTTTCTTTTAATGTGCTCTCCTTGGGAACACGTCTTTCCTCCCGCTTTTCTTGATGCTTACTAACTTATTAGTAATATTGTACAAAGCAGCCCACCTTTTCCTTGAAAAGTGTGTCATATATTCTCAGATTCGTTGTCTTTTTTCTATTCAGGTAGGTGGGCTAGTTGCAATGTTGGTGTCATTCTACTTCTTATCTCTAGGATGGGCTACAAGAACATATTTTCCAATCTGTATCCTTTCTATTAAGAAAACTGTCTTTCTTTAATATGCTAAATGGTCTTCCAAAGTTTGCTTTGCTGAGAAACTTGACCCCAAGTCTCCATTAAAGATAATGCCAATAATGAGGAAATGGATCTGATGGGAGAACCTTTGGGAATGGGAGAAATGGCAGTTCCCATTGCTGCTGGAATCTTGTCAGCATTGAGAAGGGTTATAGCACGACGTGTGTCACTAAAGGTAATCTTGTCTTTTGGAAGGATTTTTTTTCCAGGTTTAAACTTGTAAAGCAAGTGATGTTGTTTGGTAATCTTTCTGGCTACACTTTTCCAGAATCAGCAGAAAAGGCGACTCCATGCAATTACTATTACCTCTGCTACATGTTTTCTCTTTCCATTAGCTATGTGTGATGCTATATTTGTAAGCTCATTTTCATAATCAGTTTCATACAACAAACACTGGAGATTTTTTTTTTCTTGTTTGAATCTTTGATCTTTATTCATTAAGCAATTGCAGGGATCAGCTTCAGGCATTATCATTGCATTTCAATTGCCAACTTGGGCCTATTTGAGCACAATTCTCTTTGGGATTATCTTCATATTTTATATTGACAATATTGCTGAGGAGAGGTACATTTCTGTCAACTTCTCCCTTCAACTCATTTTGATTCTTTACATGTCCTGCAGCTCTGGAGAAATCGTCATTGCATTTGCTTTCTGAAAGTACATATGTCCCTGCATGCTTCTCTATCACAAGAATTTTATAATCCTATCCATTAATATTTGGTGAGGGATAAGATTATTAGACATTACGACTTGTTATCTCAGCAATGCCAGAACGTAATTGCAGACTAAAATATTAACGTCAGTCAACAATGGTGGTGCTGGCTGTTCATTATAATTGGTTATTACTATTAGTCAAACTCCACATCAGAAGTGTTTCTTTTGGTTCATTATTTTTCAACATCTTATACATAATACATGCAATGCTAGATAATTTCATTTTAATTTTACTTCATGGAACCCCTTACAAGATCCCCATGTAGTAAGTACTTATGAAAGGAATGTCAACCATTGTTTGAAAATCCTTTGTACACTGTTTTTTAATTTGATGACTCCATTTTGTAGGAGTTGATAAAAGTACTTATACTTGATTTTTTTTATCTCGAATTGGAAAAGATAAATAACAGCCTTCATGGTGAAGGAGAGGCTGGATATGGTTCTGACCTTTGTCCTTTTTTCACAAACTGGCTGTTTTGCAACTATTAAACATGCCTTTTTAAATTTTTTGAATTTATTTCGTGAGACTCGTATCCCTTAACCAATGAAGATCTCCCTGCAACATCAGGCTTATGTAACATATTTCCATGGTTCTTTTAATGAACAGATAGTTTTCATATACTGATGATTGATTGCTACAAGGATGGT
Source organism: Acorus calamus (assembly GCA_030737845.1). Classification (NCBI taxonomy): domain Eukaryota; kingdom Viridiplantae; phylum Streptophyta; class Magnoliopsida; order Acorales; family Acoraceae; genus Acorus; species Acorus calamus. Next base: position 4,112,042 of record CM060871.1, on the reverse strand, counting down.
GGATAACTTTAGAAAAGTTAAATATTTTGTTGCCTTATTTAGCTTCATTTTTTCTACAGATTGCATCTTGTTTTCTCTTCTCCAAGGCATTTAATGGTAGCTGGAGGGTGTATCATAGTCATGGAGTTTATGTACAAGACAGACTTCTCATTGCCTGGTTTTCTGATTTGTTCCTCAGTCCTGGGATTTGGTATGTTTCATAAACCTGGACTTCCCAGTGCTTTTATACTTTCCTTTTTTTAAAAAAGAAAATCATCTGACAATGCATCCCCACATGCACAATGAAGATTCTCTTTTTCATGTGTTCCGCCTTTTCTAAATCTACCCATTCATCTGCTTGTTAGCTTTCAGCTGACATGTCCAATGAGAAACATATGTTGAAGTGACATGTTGAGAGAGCTAAAGCAATGAAAAGTAAACGGAAAGGGAAACCAACTTATTTGATATTTTTGGTTAGTATAAAAATAGATTTTAATAAGTTAGTCTCATGTTTATGTAGTAAATTTTTATTTCCATAGCCCGTGATGACCTCCACTGAACTTATCAATAAAATAAATAAACAAAGTTGATCTTATGGGGCCCCATGGTTGGTTAATCTTTCTGATTTTATTATTTTGTCCCAGAAAAAACAAAATTGTGTCTCATCATCCCAGTCATGCAATATATTTGCAATTTTGCAATTTTCTGCATCTTTAATTATAAATGTCTGCTTGAAGGATTATCTTGTTTAGATGATTCATTGCACAGTTGTGTGAGCTATGCATGATGAGATTTGATTGGACGTATCATCTCACTTCTATAAGTTAACAGTCTTAACTCATTTTCTTCCTTGTATTATGATGATGTCTGATGGACTGATCATATTATTTTTATAAATGATGATTGGATCTGTGAATTATTTCATTCAAGTCTATATATTAGATATCTTCTTATCAAAATTTGGTGAAATTTATTTTTCAGGAATATACGAAGCAACTTCCTTAGAACGTATTAAGAAAGATGCTCCTCAACCTCAAGATGTATCAGATGGAATTTTTGACAACCAAATGCCAACATCGCTGCTTCCTTCATGACTTGGAGTATGTAGATGTTTCAATGACTAATTTCATGCCGATTGATCTTTATGTCTTATATCTCTTACTACTAGCTTGCTAGCTGTTGCTGCCATATCCAAATTTTCACTATGATTAAATTATTACTTCTAATATTATAGGTAAGATTTGAGAATACAATGCTCATTTCAGGAGTATATTGGGCAATGATTGGAATATATTACAATAGTACTGAGTTGAAATCTTAAATTTGCTGAATATGGACTACTGGGCAAAGGTAATGCTTGACCTTTGGGTTCTTGGTATACTAGATTATTCATTTTTGGTAAGGAAATCCATGACCCTGAAAGCAATACAAAAATGCATCTATAGGGTAATCTGGTGCGTTTATAGAAAAAACAATGGAGTCCATATGATGATAAGATACCATTTGGAAGAATAGTGATTTTTTTTTCTGCTTTCTTTTTGATATTCAAGTGATATACTTGCTTCTTATAAATTGTTTTAGCCAAGAAAAAAACAACTTTTAGATGATGGCCTTATAAATGGCAGACTTGCTATTCTTGATTATAGTATGCTACCAAGAAATTCTGGGATCTTCTTGGGTAACACCAATCCCGCCCTTCCCCCACCAAACCTTCCCCCTCCAAAGCCCCTTTTTAAGTTGTTTGCAGTGTTTAATCATTTGACATATTGTTCACTCTATCTATTTATATTTGAAATCATACAAGTCGGTGTTAAGAGTGTATGGAGCCCAATTTTGTGAAAAGATATAGGAACATCAGATGCTATTTACGTATCTAAAAGTTCTGATTCTTGTTGTTAATCTTGATATTCAAGCAAAAGACACTGGTTGATAAGCTGTTTTGGCATAAACCACAGCTGTGCTCTCTATTGTTTGCCATGAAAGACAATCTTTTAATTCTCATTTCTTCATTCAAATTGTAATATCTGGAAATCAGTCACCTGTACCATTTATGTAGATTTCAAAAATTTGTAGAATTGTGGTTCTTAGTTCATTTGCTAACTAGTTATTCTTATTTCTTCTGTGATATGATTTTTGGAAAAATGTTTAATCTTTTTGTTGATAGTAGCAAATGTGTCTTAGCCAAGCGAAAGCTCTTTAGAACTAGGATGATGCTTTGAAGTAGTAATATGCCATCTTGAGTGTCTGTCAGTTCACTGAATTATTTTTGAAGGAAAATGCAGTTTCCTAACTTGGTTTATATCTTTTATCAGTGTGGTCCTTGATTGTTTGCGATAGAAAGCATAACCACTCTGGATGATAATCTTGTGAGTCGATCTGACAATCTGAGGACGACAAATGCAGCCAGTGAGCAGGGCATATTTGTCAGAACTGGAACTAGCTTCAGGTATATGGGTTTATATTAGAATGAAGGGGCATGGTTTTTTTTTTTTGCCCGTCAGCAAAGCCTCCGGTCAGGCAATGGTAGAATAGAATTACATCACATTCTGTTATGAATCGAATCATTAGTCGTTGTGTACACCCTACTTTTCTTCGTCTTCCTTCCCAGCGTGTGGAGTTCCGCAGGTGGCTGACGAAAAAAGTGTATCTCCACAACCATTCAAAATTGATTTGAAGGCAGCTGAAATGTTGGAGTAGAGGTCTCTACTATTCTTTTCTTAAGTGTTGCTAATTCATGCGTCAGAAGTAACTGTCCCACCCATTCATTTGTATTTCATTTCATGTATGATCACAAAGCGGACTGTAAGGTAATGAAATGTTCACGAGAAAAATTGATCTCGTTTTGTATGGCAACCCCCCTTCGTTGATTTGTTTTGGGCACAGGTACAGACTTGTAACCCCTGTTTGATTAGAAGAATGTGAAATAGAGGTAAATAAACATTAAAAAAATCTGTTTGTTTGCACATATGGTGGGTGTAATTATGTCAAAATATGTGAATATCAGCTACTGTTGGTATTTCATATATGTTTTTTAAAATTGTGTTATTTTACTAATTATACTCTATTGGTACGAGGATTCATATGTTGACTCATTTGTCATCACCTCTTATAAAAATCACATGTTAAATATTTTTTTCTCAATTTATAAATCTTTACTGATATCTTATTCATATTTTATTTAAAAATTATCTATAATCAACTAAATAACAAAATTTTTATTATTATATTTTTAATGAGAATAAATAAAAATACAATACTAATTTATTCTATAATAATTTATATTAAAATAACTATTTATTCCGAATTAACTTAAATCACTACCCAAACTAGATGTAGTATGTAAAGTTGTATGGCGTCATTTTTTGTTTTTTTGAAATTGGTGGACCAAAACTGTCTCAACTGTATTAATCAATCTTCTTTGGGCTGAGACAGACAGGAAAGGGAAAGTAGAACATGGGGGACGGTGAAGTCAGAGAGAACAACTCCAACCACCTCCCCGAAAGCACTAGCTCTCGTGCTATGATGATCAAGCCATACTCATGCTATGGTACCGTTATACTCATTTTTTTCTACTGTGACCTGAGCTTTGATTCGGTAAAAATGATCAGAGTTTAACATTTTTCTGAAATGGACCTTAGCATGAAAATTATAATAATATAATAATAATGAGTAGGTCCCTGAAACATAAATATTCACAGGGGTTGCGCTTCCATTAGGGGTGCGAGATACCTTGTAAAACTCGCCGCTCTAAAATCGCACCCTCTTCAGAGGCTCTCAAAACCAATCTCACACAAACCCGCGTTGTAATTTGAGAGAGAGAGATTAAACGATGATGACGGCGACGATGCAGGGCCTGCTCTCCCACTCGCACGTCCCACTCATCCCCGCGCGCGCGCGAGCGAGCTGGCCTCCGCCCCGCCCGTCCCCGGCGACCCCACGATCCTTCCCCGGTCGTCTTGGCCGCGCCTGCACCGCCATGCGCCCGCCACGTGTCCCCCTCCCGCCGCGAGCGATGGCCTCGTTTGATCTTCCCGGAGGCAGAGGGTGTCACCGCATTTCGATTTCTAATTCAATTATAATTTTGTCAAAGATTGATGAATGATGGTTTGATTTAGTTTGATTTGTTCGATCTGTGTAGGATGAGCGAGTTTTGTGAGGTGGAGCTTAAAGTCCGGGACTACGAGCTCGATCAATATGGGGTCGTCAACAATGCTGTCTACGCTAGTTACTGCCAACACGGTATCTTTATCTATGAATGTATATGAATTTGAATAATTTGTGCATACATGTTGCATAAATTCGATAATATATATTATTTGTTGATCTTTCATTCATTGTGCTTGTATTTGTGCCCAAAAACATGGATTGGAAGCAAAATTGTGAACCAATTGAGCTACCATGTTTTTGTCTGTATGGGCAAAAACATATAACAGCTACTTGAATGGAGCCATTTTATGAAGAGTTAGTACATCCGGGATTGAGATGTTGGGTTCGTCGAGATTAGATCCGTGTGAGAGCCCCTTGTTTTACTATATGGAATTATTGTCTTTTCTTAAAAATAGAATGACAGAGAATGTGCTCGTCCTTGGATTAGGCTTTTCGGGAATGCCATGCCTGACTCTTTGTTGTTTTACTATCTGGAATTACATGGCTTCATTGAGAAGTGATCATATTCCATGTTTTCTACTGTTCATTCTTTAAATGAGTAAGATGACTGTTGATTCATTTTGAATGTGTGTTGTGGAGGACACCTAGAGGAATGTTGAAAGAATTCCATGGGTTGAGCTCTGATGGGTGGGGGTAATTTATGAGAGATTATATCATCTTTTTGATACATCTATGAAATAATATGCTATGGCATTTTAGTACACTATCATCATTTTTCTGCCTTTGGTTGTCCTCTTGTTCAAAGTTTTCTTTCAAATTAGTCCAATTTCATTTTCTACATTTTTTTGTTGTAAAACACAAATAATAAGACGGGGATATTTGACCAAGCACCACATTGATCTTTATGTACAACCACATTAACCAATTTGAGATACGTGTGTAAGAGGCAAGATTGGAAATAGAAGGGAAGGAACCATGGTCCATAAGATGTGCGGGAAATGTGAAGTAGGTTTGAATTTTGTGGGACCAAGTGGGAAGGCAATAGGTGAATTAAAGTTTAATATCGACCATGTGAGTGGAGGTGTAATATTTTGAATGGGAGTAATATGTTCTACCTAAAGGGAATAACATTTTATATACCTTGACAACATATTTTCCTTTACATTTAAAGATGCTTAAACATAAATAAAGGTAATTTGCAAGAAATGTCATTGACCTACTTCTGTTGAATCCCGAGTAAACATAGCTGCACAGCTTCATTGAATATAATTGATCTCTCATGTAGTACTCATGATTCAGCTGGACGGTTGATGAAAATTTTTTGAACTATGTTTCAGGTTTTTTTATTCCAGTTCTGAAAAAATGTTTTGAATTCTTTAGCAAATAATGTATCTGGTTTGACACATGCGTAAAACTAAACCCAAAACCGAGTACTCTTCAGAAACTGTTTGGAAAAGCATGTGGTTTTATTTGTGTTATGAAGGGAGCTTATCTTGGCTACAAAGATGTGTCTTGCACTTTCTCTTTAGCAACTTTTTCTATAACCGATTAAAGCTTCTTATCAAACAATCTTTCAAACTTGTTTTCCTTCTCTTGTATATCGTGAATATGTGAAGCGAGTTTCACTTATATCTGCTGTTGTGAACTGACATCAAGCCATTTTGAAAGATACTGTAGGGTATGATGAAGAATAGATTGATTTGAATTTTAAGAAAGAAATAATCTATCGCTTATGCAAAGAGAGAGTTCATAGGCGAGTTGAAACATGGGGCATGTACCATAGTCACAGTTATGAACAAAATCCATGCAGCAAAGTGAAAAACGAGTATTTGTTAACTCATCTTTTAATTTTTTAGTGTCGTTCCTTAAGAGAACAGTTTTTATCTTTCTCAATGGTGTGCCCTTGTTCCTCATAGTGTGATAGCTGGAAATTTCACCTGCCTTTTTTTTTTGTTCCAGAAAATATGAAAAAGATTCCCATACATGTATAAATTTTCCGAAAGATGCATTATATTCTTATAAAAAAGTACAATATGCTTGGTAGTATCAAAATTTAAAGCTCCTATCTTTTTATAAACTCTCCAAATAGCAATAAAGCTTGTGTTTGATCATATTAGGTTCCAAGTTTTAAATTGTGACAATATTTTAGCTGTTCTATGTGAATTGTTTGGCCTCTGAGATGCATCAGGATTGAAATACAGCATTCTGTCTTCAACAATTCTACATGCTTCATGTCATTATGTTACAGGTCGTCACGAACTCCTTGAAAGGATTGGCATGAGTGCAGATGCAGTGGCTCGTACAGGGGAAGCACTAGCCCTCTCAGAGTTGTCTCTTAAATTTCTTGCACCTTTAAGGGTAAGCTGCATTTGATTCGTCGATCAAAAGTTTTCCATCGAACTCTGCAAGCCCAATTTTTTTTTGACATGCATTACTCATGTTGATATTGGGCATTCTTTTCCACACAGCCAGAGCGGTGACAGGTTCATCGTGAAAGTGAGACTCTCCGGCTCTTCTGCGGCTCGCTTGTTCTTCGAACACTTGATCTTCAAACTACCCAACCAAGAGGTCGAATTTACATTGAAACATATGAAGTTTTCCATAATTGTCATAAACGGGGCCTTAATCTTGTTGCTTGTTGATGTCTTAACACTTGCTGTTATTTGCAGCCCATTCTGGAAGCAAAGGCCACAGCCGTGTGGCTTGACCGGAATTATCGTCCTCTCCGCATACCACCTGAGATCAAATCGAAATTGGTTCAGTTTCTTCGCACCAAGACACATTGATGTTTTCTCACAAGTAACAGGTAATTGTGTGGATCTCTATGTTATTATAATATAGGATTTAAAGAACATGTATTGGAGAATTTTTTCATGTGAAAGGGTAAGTGTAAGATTAGATAATACATTTATAAGGCTACAAATATGTTCTTTAATAAAAAAAATGTTCTTTAATCAAAGAGCGTTGATGCACAATTTTTTTATGGCTTCTTTGCAGTCAACTTTTTACCTTACCTATTATTAGTAGTTTAGTACAGTATATGATTATTTTGTGTGTGATACATTTTAATTCTTTGAGAATATACTTTAGGCTTATGTAAATGATTTTGTTATAATCAACATGAAATCTCAATTGAAATTTGTATTTCCTGATTATCAAATAAATCACATTTCTTCACCCAGAAATAAAATAACAAGCCTCACATATTATCAGGTCTCAATCTTACTCGTAAGATGGTGCAACGATATGTGTAACATTTAAGATAATAAATTAAAAGAAATTCAATTATGTAAAAATAAATGATACATTTTATAGAGACATGATTAGGTGAGGTGATGTGGCAAGTATGAACTGCGTATATACATCCTTTATCGATGTATATACCTTTTAAAGGACATATGTGCGTGGTTTGCACATGTCGCATGACCTCACCTAATCACTTATGACATTTTATATGACTATATATATATATATAAAGAGAGTTGTTATACTAAATTTTCTTTATAAAAAAAATTAATAACAAAATACTATTAATCCTTTTATGCTTATTGGACGTGCATGGCTGATGACAAGAATAGATGAGAGAAGTGTTGTGATGAATAGCAAGATAATAAAAATTCTGTTTTCACAAAAGCCACTCTAAATTTTAAAATCAGTAAAAAGAAAATGTTGTCCTTGTTAATCCCAAAAATTAGTTTAAATAACCCTAAACACTGGATGTTTGTAACATATACTTTTTTTCTTCTTCAGTGATAAAAGAAAATGTTGTGTCCTTGTTACCAAAAAAATAATTTAATTAACCCTAATCATCAATGAACCATCCACTTAATTTGACTATTATATATAATTTGTATAAATTAGTAATATTTATAGATTTTTTTAAACAAAAATTCGACTATTATATATTGACTTTTATATAAATTGATTATACATTTCCACTTAATTTATTTTTTTCACCCTATTGATTTAATTCTTCTTGAGTTGTATCAATTGTCTATCGTTTCCTCAAAATTCCTCACATATTCCTAATATACAGAGACGAGTACAAATAAAACACATGTACAATCTCCCAATTAGATCATATTCTGACATAAAAATTACATGTCAGGAATATCATGCTTTCAGTTGGGTGAGAAATAATGTGGTTTTTGTCATCTTAATTGCATGAGGTGTGGGTGTGTTTTGGCATGAGTTATTTATGGATCTATATAAGTCTATTTTTGATAGAGTGCATTTTCCACTCACCATTCAAGATTTTGGACGAATAAAGCTCGTATTTATAAATTATTTATATGAGATATTACAGTAAACCATATCATTTAAACCGTCTGAAGAAAGAAACTGAAAATTCAGTAAGTAAAAAAAAACATTTTGATATAAGTTAAATCCATAGTTTTGGATTGTGAAACAAATAATTAATAATGTCAAAGCTCGATTTGCTAAAAATAAAAGTTCGGTTACTAACATGGCATAAGCTTTTGAAGAAGATCACACATGGCCTAACAATCAATGCCATAAACCAACCATCCACCATTTCAATGCTTCCTTATCGAGGATTACACTCTGATGTCAAAAAAAAAAAAAAAAAAAAACCTTAATCAATATATATATGATTATGATATAATATAATATATATAAGATAATTTGAGATATGATTGTATTATAAATAGTTAGTTGCTTTTAGAATTATTAAGCTACCAAAAGAGATCTATAAAATGAAATTACGAAATTATTGATTGGCACAAAAAAAATCACAAGACAGCATCAGTCGCATTAAATTTGGCATGTTGGTGTGTTTTGATCATGGTAAACTTTATTGTTGTTATTCTTAGAAATATATAAATTATTAAACAGTCCAGCTATATGAGTCTAAAAAATTAGGCTTCATTAAGAAACCTCAATATGTGTCATTATCTCATTATTTTCTATTTGACTTTAAAAAAAAGAGTAAAAATGACAAAGATAATATTATTTTATTTTTAAAATTTGAAATTTTCATTCTCAAGAAAAACAATCATTCATTAATCGGTAATATATAACCCACCTCCCAATACAACACTCCATCTTTTGAAAATTTTATTTTTTACCCTCTTATGTCAGCTGCCACTTTAAAAATTCATTCCAGCTGGCCTCCTCATATCCGACGACCGGTGTCACCACCTGGATTAGGATCCAGCCTCCACCTCCTCCTATACCTCCACCTTCAGATACAGATGTATCTAAAAAATTTCAGATACAGATAAAAATTCAAATACAACCTTGTATTAGTTTTTTCAAATATAAATGTATCTGAATTCAAAACTAAATGTATCTTAATGTAACTAAATTAATTTAAATGCTTATAAAAGATTATACATGTTTAAAAACAAAAGGTAAACGCAGAATTATAGACATCTATATCAGCTACATTCATTCAAAAAATATAATGCATATAATATCAAATTTCAAACTAATATTCATGGTGATTTTTAATGGGGATTTAATGATAACCCCTTCTTATTCATTGAGAGAGAGAGAGAGAGAGAGATTACAATTCTAAATTCACTATAAACAACAAAATTTGTTTTACTCAGAGAAAGCAAATCGAGTGAATTCAACTAAAATCTACAAATTCAACGGTGTAACAAAAATTTCATGCCATTATGTGATCTTCACCATTTATTTCTACATAATAATTTATTTATCGGAATTCCTCTAATTGTTCCCATCATCTTCTTTATCACCTCCGTCTAATACCTGAAAACGAAAATTGAACCGCTGTAAAACAAAACAATGATTGAAATCCCTCCAAAAAAATTAAAATAACAATAATGATTCTCAGACCTCAACTTCACATGTCCCAAATCAGGCTCCATGATGTGGCAATAAGGAATTGTCTATTATGTTATTTACTTGATAACTATCTCAACATAAATCCTTATGATTGTGGAGTATCATTTAATTTTAAAAATCCTGTATTTATTCATCATTAATTGATTCATGCAGCAAATCCAGCAATATTAATCGATGCTTGATTTTTGAAACTATGATTTTGTTTATGAAGAACACATGATAGCAGATCTGAAATTCTATTTTTGAGGTTTTGAAAGGCACGAAATCATTTTTTTTTATCTCACCTCAATGTCTCTCGGATATATTATTAGATTCGTAATCGAATTGTATTTTATCTTTTGTTTTAAATGTTTGAACATGAATTTTTTCATGTATTGAATATCATTTTTCACAGTTTGATTTGTTTTTGTCTTAATATCTAAACGTAACATTCAATATTTTTACATTTTTTAATGGGTAGTTTATTTGATCAAACTGCTACATTGTTGACAATGTAAATAGTCATTTTTAAAAATCTGTGTTATTTTTGTTACGTTCGTAAATGCAATAGTCAACCGCATGCATGTATTGATTTATATTTGTTACATTCATAAATGTAACAATTAAGTTTTTTAACAAAAAATGTAACAGTCAAACTAATTTTTTAAATCTATGTTATTTTTGTTACATTCGTGATTCGTGAATGTAAGTAGCTGTTTGAAAGATTTTGACAAAAAAACAATTTAGGTTAAGTTTTGATGTAATTTAGGAAAGATCTGAGTATAATTGAAATTGAAAATTGAGTTATTAAGTAAGGATTTCAAAATTCAAATTTTGAAAATACATATAAATTTTAATGTAAATATGAAAAATTAGTAACTGATTAGATAAAAGGGGGATTTGGTTTAATAAGAGAGATTTTTAATGAATGACAGATTTGTATTTTGCCCTTTTACAATGAGACAATCACATGGGACTTATAAGTGAAGTTTTATTTTAAGATCTAGGTATCATGACTCAATAAATAAATGATGTTTTGTGTTTTCACATTAAAAAATGAATGACTATTGATACCACCACACAAAAAGAAATCAAAACTGAAATACTATTGAAATCGCACTGTTAAATACGGGCGCAATTAATGTATAATTGTCTCCTCGATACATGGTGAGAAGTCATGGAGGAAAAAAAAATCACACGAGGTTATGATAGAAATTAAACATATGCCACCTCAATGATTTCTAATGGGACTTAAAATATAGGGCTTAAAACTCATTATTGCTTATTAAGTAAATATCCATTAATTAAATATGGGGCTTTAATTTGACTCTCCATGGGAGAGGAGCCCCAAAGCTTATCCATAATGTTGGACCCATCCAGTTTTTTTTTTTACCCATTCAAAGCTTACATGACAATGTAATTATCAAAGAGCGCTTATACACGCAGCCCGTCATTGCAGCTCGTATGCTATGATAAAATAATATATATTGTTTTATCATAATATATAAGATTTTAATATAGTATATGACCCAAATTGTTTTTTTATTTTTTCACCATGAAAAAAAGACACTAATGTAACACAGTATGTATATCATTTCATATAATAACATGCACTTCAAATGATGAGTATATAATTTTATAGAGAATGAAAAATGGGCTGGACTGTAGAACGGGCTGCAATGAGGGACTATGTGTATCTTTTTCCAATTATCAAATTATCCATACAAGTTTAATGAGTTTAAAAGTTTTCTTTTCACCGTTGAAGCATCCGGAGCATATGGAAAAAAATTACCATTTTTTACCTTTTTTTTATTATCGTCTTATTATCCTTTTTTTATATATATAGTTTGAATTTACAGTTTTTTTACTAACTCAATAAAAAAATTGTATGTAACAATTCAAATCTAATACGTTCTACTTCATTAGAAATTAAAAAAAGAAATTAATTATGAATTTCCATAAATATTTATGTTATTTTATTTGAGAAAGGAAAATTTAGAGACGATAATAGGAGAACTCATTGGAGAAAAAGCACTAGGCCCCATCTGGAACATGAATAAGACTTATTTTTTGGTATACATTTCGGCATAAGCGAGTATATAAGGATAAATTAATTTTGTATTTAATTATATTTTGAATTATTCTCGTTGATAAACATAATAATAAATTTTTGGATGTTTCGGTAAATGTGAATAAAGTATGGATAAAGTTTATAAAAGGTGAAAAAATAAAGATAGTTGATTTGACATGTCATTTATAAGAGGTGATGACAGTTGATTTGACAATGGATCCACATATTCTTTGGATGGAATAACGTATGATAACTTTAATTACAGGGATTGATTAAAATCCACATATCACTTTATAGCAGTTTATTCTGACATATTTTATCCCTAGCTATTTATTCCCTTTATACTGGTTATTCAAGGGCCGGAGGATGTGATTGATTCGATTTCCGATCAGTTATTCTTGTGGGGTGGGGTAACATAAAGAAGGGTGGAGATACCCGCGCCGTTTTGCGAAACGTCAGACCGACAAACAACCGCGCGTCGTGTCATTAACACGTCTTCCGAGTTCCGACGAGTCACCACTACAAACTACAACAGAATAAAAGAAGAGATGCCAACAAAAGAGAGAAGAAGAAGTGAGAGATGGCAACAGAGAAGGAAAAGAAGAGGGTGATGGTGGCGATAGACGAGAGCGAGTGCAGCCACCACGCCCTCGAATGGGCCCTTGACAACCTCCGCGAGAGCATCTCCTCCTCTGCTTCTGCGTCGGATGAGGACCGTCTTCTCACCATATACACCGCTCAGCCCCTCACCAACCTCCTCTACTTCACCGAATGTAAAACCTCTCTACCTCCAATTTTTTTTAGTATGGGTTTCTTGGTTTGTGATACAGCGATGATGCCTGTACTAGGATTAGATTTTAACACCTGTAGAACTATCAGAGAGGATAAAATATCAAACAAAAGAACACGGATTTACATGGTTCGGAAAAATATATCTGTCTCCTCAACGCCGTCCCTTTTTCACGGAATGACTGCCTCTCATATCAGGCCGACCCTAAAAATTGAATTTTTTAAATGGGCCATAGACGAAATTTATTATGTTTTTAAAATATATATTGATTTAATCTTGTACATTATAAATATTACTAAATAGATGTACAATATTACATAATAATTTAAATTTAAATATTATACAATATCATATACACTTAATAAAATAAAAAAAATTAAAAATTGAAATGTCTATTGCATTATAGTTTGAGAGATTTAGAAAAGAGAAATTTTAGGGGATATGCAACAGATTGAAAAAGTTTATTGAGAGAGATTAATTAAAGTAACACATATCAAACATATCAAGTATCGTACATTTTATTAAAGTCCACGGAATAGATGGTTCTTAGGAGCACTTGTTGGGTGGGGCCCTAGGCAATTGTCTTTCGTCTTGCCCCAGGACCGGCTCTGTCTCATATAAATAAAGTCTCTTAGTTAACTTTAATAAGGAAGAGTCTAAATAAATAGAGTACGATGAGTTAAAATTACAAAAAATGCTTCTATAAAAAATTGGGTTTGACCTTGAGCTTTCACGAACAGGCCTATTTCTTAGAATATAAGACATCTCACGGCATGGTTGTGTTGATGATTGAGTTGATTTTGGCTCTTTCTACAAAGGAAAACATGAAAAAGAAATGGTTTTTGGTTGTTTTCATTGGGTTTTGATTTAAATGGTTGGAGTTTTTGAGATGGACTGATGGGTTTTAGTTGTTTGTCTTCTTTTTGGTTTTGTATGTTTGGAAGAGTTTAGGATGTCATTGACTTGTTCTTTGTTTACTTGTGTTTTCAGCTCCGGAATTGATTGAATCTATCGAGCAGCAGCAGAAGAAGGTGTCTATGGCAGTTCTCAAACGAGCTAAGGAGACATGTGCCAAAAGAGGGGTATGTGATGTCCATTGTTCCCTATGTTTTGTGTTAAATCAATTTGTGTAGCTGATTGTGGTGAAAAATTAGTTACTCACTTGTGCTTATAGTAGATATGGGGATCTTTTTTTTTATTGGTAAAATGGAATATAATATATGGTGATTGTTATGTGTACAAAGTTTTTTTTCCTCTTTATCATAGTTGATTGGGTGATATGTGATCATCTTGCGGTTAAAAAATTGGGGTGAAAACGGTGTTCAGCGCTAATCACGTCATAGGATATTAGAAATCAATTTCTGTGGCCGAAATGATATATGTAACATGGATGTCCGACAAAGTAGAAAGCATTATTAGACATAAATGAGAGTGTTAGATGAAGCTTAGGAGTAATCTTTATATAGGATAAAATGGTGGAGCATACACTTAGGTGATATGAACATGTAAGGCAACAACAAACAATTGTATGGCGCCAAGGTTGATAGTTCATGGAGGAGGAAGAGGAGAAATCCCAAGGAGACATAATTCAACGTTGTAGAATTTCACTGGGAATGAGGGAGAGTAAACTTTCTTTGAGAAGCCTCTGATTGGATTTTGACTTAGTAAGATTTTTTCTATATGAGAAGAACATGTTTTAGTTGAGTACATTATCATTCTGAATATGTAGCACTAAGTGCCTGATCTGTAGATATCATATATCAGAACTTTTACATGTTGATGCTGTTTTAACATTGGAAAATAAACAAGTTCCAATGAATGCAAATGTGCAAAAAAGTGAGCATGTGAAGCACATTAAAACTGGGAATTTGCAAGCTTTGCTCAATTTGATCAAAATGCAGGTAGTTGCACAGACAATTACTGAGGTAGGAGATCCCAAGGAGACCATCTGTGAAGCTGTTGACAAGTTGAAGGTCAATCTACTTATTATGGGAAATCATGGGCGAGGTGCTATACAGAGGTCGGTTTCTGCTGCGGTTCATTTCTATAATTTCTCAATTTCTACCTTGCTTTTTCAATGTGCATGCATATGCTGCTGCATGTTTTCAACCAATATGGTGATTGGCCATTCTTCAAATTCCTCTTTCATGATAAAATTATCTTGAACAAGCGAATGCCTGTAATGAAAAGTATTTCAGACCATGCTATTCTTAATCTGTTCCTGTTTAGGTAGTGTGAATTATCTTATCACCAACAATTTCTTTGCATTTGGGCAACCCCAGTTTGTCGTCTTCTGTTCAATAATGATTATCTGGCTATAGCATGGTCTGTTTAATTGTGAGAAGTTATAACTTGTTCAGCGAATGTTTTTTTTTTGTACCAGTTTTTTTTTTATCACTGCACTGCTGCTCCATCTCTAATTGTTGAAATGAATTAGCACACGAGATTGTAATTTGTTTCATACTGTTAGAAATAAGAGAGAGAAAAATAATAATAAAACCCTAAAACTGTTGTTCTATTAGAGAGGGACTAAAACCCTTTATATAATAGTACAAGATGGTGTTACATATATAACACACTAACAAACTAATATGATAACAAACTAAGATAATAACAAATCTAATATCTTTAACACATACATATGATTCTGAATTGTGGCTTTCAAATTTTGAACAATTTTGACGATCGCAAAATATTAAGTTGGTATATTTTGATACTAAACATATTCCATGAAACAGGGCTTTTCTGGGAAGTGTCAGCAATTACTGTGTGCATAATGCAAAGTGCCCAGTTCTTGTTGTGAAGAAAACAGGGTGAGAAAGACTGTTCTGCATTCTCAACTGGAAAGATGGAAGTTGTAAATTTGGTGTCTAATATGTATGGGTATGGTAGCTGTAAATATGATAATAAAATGTTCTTTTAGGAACATGTTTGCTTTCATAATAGACTGTAAACATGATGTAAATAAGGTGAATAAAATGTTCTTTTGAAAACATGTTTGCTTTCATAAACAGCACAAACCCTATAACTATTTTTTCAGACCGCCTGCCTTGACAGGAAAACAACTTACACAACATAACAGAATCTGAAACTGGTGGACAGAAAACTCCACATGCATTTGCCAGGACACAAAGGGTGCTCTAACAGAATCAAGTGTTCCCTTCTCATCCGAAGACACGATTAAGTGTCGCAGCTAAACGAACACCACCTTTCGCCAACTGCAGATTGACCACGGGCAGACTCGCCAGGAAATACTCATCTGCTTGGCCATCAATTTCACCTGTGATTAGTCACTCAAAGATAAAAAAAAATGGAAGCAGAGTTGCAGTAACAGAGGTACTCACCTTCCAAAACTGAACCTTCTGTTACATTTTTGTATGCCCAATCACAAGCTGCGACAATGCTTTCAGATGCATATCTGTACATGCAGAGTAATACAAGGAAAAACAACTCATCATATGATACATCATCAACACATTCATATGATTTAAATTGATGAACAAACCTATACCTATCAGGACATGTAGTCTCATTTTTGCTGCAACTCTCCCACTTGGTCACCTGATGAGCCCAGTCTCCCTATCATTTCAACACAGCAAACATGTTACAAGGAACAGATCATGTTGTCATACATCGGAGAATTGAGAAGAGCTTTCAACTGACCGTGATATTTTCTTTGAGCGTGTTGATCAGATTCTCTATGTTGGAATCATAAAACCGCTCCTCACCCGTCTCGATTATGTTATCATCCCAGACCTGCACCAATTCTTGTTTTAGTACTGTTCATTGTAGAATTGTCAATTGAACAATATACACTCACATGGTGGAGAACTGCTTTTCTTCTGTACCAGTGGACATCAATTGTATTTCCTCCTCTATCTGAAGTGAATCCCACATGTAATGGCTGTAAAAGACACTATCTATGATCACAGAAAGGCAAACAACAGAGAAACAATTACAGAACATATAAGAATATGTACCTGATGAATGTCCCCCATAAAATGAGACAGGAAAAGAAGTGCTTCTGTCAGATTATCTGTTTCAAATATTGTGGTCAGACTTCATGGAATACTAAAGAAAAAAAGAAAAAAAAAACACTTGTCCATTACACTCTCTCTCTCTTGAAGGAGACGATGAAGAAGCTTTGTAGCTGAGGAGCTGATCAGTGTAATTGCTGATCGCCCCTGAAACACAGACACCCTTCTCATCATTCTCATCCTTACAGTCCCCTGTAAGGTTTTCAAAAGCAAACCCAATCATTCGCCTTTTTCTCTAACACAGTATATAAAATCCCTACTAGAGTATATGCTCTACTGTGCCAACATATAATCTATTGTTATGAGAGAGATAAAAATAGCATGCACTTCTTTAGATAACTGTATACTTAAAAAAAAATCAAAACACGGACTTACAAAAGTGACAGCAGTAAAAAATTTCCTTTAATGTAGAAATCTAAAGTAACAGTAGGAAATAGGTTTCAAAACTAACTTCTTAGAAAATGCATTTCTCATTTTTCACTGAAAAACTATTTTTCACCGTTTATAAATAAAAGATATCTTCTTTTTCTGTTTGCTTTCTTCAAAAGCTGCAATGAGTTGAGACGTTTAAAAATAGGTTGGGTTAAGTATGATTCCTGCAAAAGCAGAGTCAACCAAAACGTATTTTCAAACGCTACCTAAGCAGTCTGAAAGATGTAAGACTTACGATCATAGTTGTAGTTGCAGAGTTCATCGGGGGTGTCGATGTAGTGGAGAGGGGAGGACCAGTGGTACCGGAACTTGACACGATCAGCCCAAGAACAAACGCTAGCGAGATCGTTGTCTGCGTAGCCTGGAAGAAGTTCTTTCACAGCATCTGCAGCAGATTCGCTCAATCGCTCCTAAACATAGTATAAAAAACCAATACAAAATCATCAACACATTTAACAGTCTTTCATAATCACAATTATATGATGATCAAGGGGAAAAAAAGCAGCAGTGCCTGAAAAGGATCACCACCTGGGCTATCCTACAGACAATGTAATGTCCATCAATTCCCCAACCATTTGTGGATTCTGCAAAGAAAACTATGGTTAGGGAGATCATCATCACAAGTAGACCTCCCATTTTTTTCATTTTGAGATAGACAATGAAATAATCAAGAAATAGAAGCAATGGATTTGGAGATGTTGGAGAATTCAATTTATTAAGGAATGATTTTTCATGACCAAAATGTACACTAGGAGATGTGTATACAAATGTTGGTCTTTGTGAGGGTAGTTCAGTCAGTTTGTAAATCATGTATTTGTTAAGCTCTTGGGGATGGGAAGGAGAAACGGTTCTTTTTTTTTTTTTGAAAAGCTGTCATTGGAATTGAAGAGGGGCGTTTCATTATTAAGGGCGTGATTAAATCATCATCAATATTTATTTCTATAATTCTATATTTTTTTGGGTTGCAACTATGTAGTATTTCATGCAATACATCTTTGAAGAATCCCATCACAATTTGGATGAGATCTTTAAAAATACACATTTCAAACTTAACTTTTAAAATATTATTTCAGAGTTTTTTTTTAATAGCTAGGAGATCTTTTTTTTTGATATATTCTACATTTGAATGACGGGATTCAAATGGGTTACAATCTTCAAAAACTTTTTTTTAAAAGATATAAACATATGTCATGTAATAAATATATGTATTAAAATTGATATCTTTTAATGAATGAAATATACTCCATTGAACATAATTAATATCCAATCATTTGTGTATAAAAGCATCCAAGATTTATGCTGTCTCAATCACATACAGTGACGTGACCGTTATTCCTTTGTATGCAACAACCTGTCAATTTAAACTCTTTATCACCTCACTTTACACGCCATGTTGACACAATTTTTTTTTTTTTTGTTGATCAGTTGATCCAATCACTTTCAGAGATGTTTTAGGATAAAAAAAAATGATATCAGGTACTTTTTTTTTAATAAAAAATCATATTCACAAAAAAAGTGTTCTTACATGGCCGGTAAACAAACCAAGCCGTTCGGGCTCGGTTCAATTTGAACTCGTTCAATTAAACAAATGAGCGAGCTTGAACAATTTTTAAAGCTCGGTTAGCTCAGTTATGGATCGAACTTCATTTTTTATTCAAACTCACTCGTTTGTGTTATAAAAAACTTAGTTAAAACTTGACTAAACTATTTTATAAAATCAGAATATTAAATTAATACAAAGTTATGCTCATTTAAACTCATGAACTTGGCTTATTTAGGCTAAAATTTTGTTTTCAACCCTAGAAACTCTCAAATGAAGAAAAACATTAGGCTCGTTGAGGCTCGTGAGCTCGACTTGACTCGGCTCGGCTCGACTCGTTATAAACGAGCCGATCTTGAATATGTCAAAGCTCAGCTCGTTTAGCTCGTTCACCACCCCTACTTACATTTAGAAAAAAAATTTACATATTACACCTCACCAAGCTCGTTTTGCAGCCTTATATATTACGTTATCCACTAGCATTCATTGTAATAAAGTATATATATTTTAGAAACAAATTTTTTTTATACATTTTATAAATGAGTCTGTACAATTCATTATAGAGTTTTTTGCATGTATATAATCCAAAAAAATGTAATTTAATTTTATACTACTTCAAATAAACTATTTATTTTTATACCATTGAAATATGTAGAACTTATGCATATTTACTATTCTAGTTAACTTCCATCCAAATTTTCATTAAAAGCGCTAAAGAGAAAAGACCGAATTACCGTTATTTTAATTTTTTTTGCATATTTAAATCTACCAAATACAATATTTATAAATAAAAGATATTAATTTTAACATAAAAATGATAAATTTCATCTAATATCTAAAAACATAAAAATTAATCATAAAAACTATTTATTAACATAGATATAATAATTATTAATACTTACATTAATAAAAATGAAATAAAATTATTTTGAAAACAATTAATAATATATATTACAAAATACAATTTTTTTTAAAAAATTATATCTTGATTAGAAGAAAAGGAAAAAAGAAGTAAGGGTGAATGACTCACAATTGATTTAGAAAGAACATAAAATTAATTAGATTATTATGTTTAATTATTTACATTATGACGAAAAATATTATATTTTAAAGTTATTTTTTTCAATTTTATTTATTGGTTAAGAAACTAATTATAGTTAAAAGCCTATTTTTTATTAAAAATGATAAAAGAAGAACACATTTTTATATTAAGAAAAAATCTAATGGTATAAAAATATATACGTTATTTGTGGTGATATTTTATTTGTGGTGGTGTAAAAATAAATATCATATTTTTTTAGGGTTTTTTATTTTTAACTCCCTGCAAACCATCGTATTTAGCTATTGCTCCCTCACTTCTTCGTATTTGATTTTTACTCCCCAGATTTAAAGGATAATTCCTTTTTACTCCCTGTGAGGGACTTATCTGTAAATTATTTAATTTTTTTAATCCCTGATAGAGTAAAATGAATTATTCTTTAAATCCGGGGAGTAAAACCCAAATACGAAGAAGTGAGGGAGCGATCGCTAAATACGATGATTTGCGGAGAGTTAAAAATAAAAAAACCATTTTTTATGGTATACATGCAAAAAAAACCCTTCATCATAATATATATATCATTTTTTTTTACGAAAATGCATACCTTATTAAGTTAGATATACTATTTTAAAAAATTAAGAGGATGCGGATTGCATTTGAAACTAAAAAAAACTTGAATTTAATGTTTTTCTAATGAAGTTTATACTACGTTACTACATATTCAATAAAAAAAATTACATGATTTATCTAACAAAACATGTATGTAGAGCTTAAGCAAGCAAAGCAGAGTAGCATATATATCTATCAATGATCGTCACTACATAAAACAAATAACAGACACCGAGCATATAATTATTAAATAAATAACATGGGGATTTGCTAGTTTTCTTTGGCATATAGTTCTTATTTCACTAGTGTTTGATTGCGCAATGAACGATTTTTTTTTTTTGAGTGGGTAATTTTTTTTCTTAGTCAAATCCTCCCTATCAACAGGCGGCAAGATTCAAATCCAAGTCTCCTCACTAAAGAGGGGATACCTCTCACATCCTAACAAGAGAGTTTCGGTATTGAACAATTTTTGCATTAGCCGTATGCTGTGTTTTACAATAGTGCAACCAAACAGAAAAATTAAGATTTCCTGTAAACAAATTTAGATAAATAATTCTTAAAAGCTGTGTTTTTCAATAACAAAAGGGATAACTTCTTATAGAATCAGTTTTAAAATCCAGCATTAGCAGAAAATCAGTTTTACAATATCACAACCAAACGCTGCCTTAGTAGAGCTCAATCCAGATATACTTGAGGCAAGTATATACATACACAATACAAAATAAAAATAATAAAACCAGGGATCCACCCTGGGTGGGAGTACTCAGACGAACATTTTCTTATGTATATATTTCCATTAGAACAAACAAATATTTATTCCTCCAAAAAGAAAAAAAATTAAAATGTATGAATTCCACATTGCACCGCAAATAAGATCACATCAAACTCAGTCGAAAAGATATAACAAGTTTGGAAGGTCATTGATATACTCAATCATTCATACAGTCCTAATCGAATATATGAAATATATAATAAAGTATATATTCACCTAAAAACAATTAAAAAATACAAGAAGATATACATCTAATTCATTCATATATATACTTCATTTTTGTAAAAATGTATACCTTTTAAAAAATCAAAACAAACTGCAAAAATGATTGTGTCCCCCAACACTTCCAATTTGGAAATGATCCTTTATCCTTTTGTAAGTTTATTGAAGTGCAATATGATATAGAAATGTGAGTTCTACATCCCTCTGTAATGGTGGAGCATACACACTTCAACCTTCGCAACAACAAATAAACCACATAGAAAAACAATGACACATAATTAAATAAACAAATTGATCCCTATTAAACCATAATTTCCATGGGTACCTTATTCCTTATAAACATCCACTGTATAAGTAAGAAGAAAAAAATGGTTCAACTAATACACACTGGTATTCTGCCCTTGCAAATCAACAGTGAAGAGCATTCATAAAAAGCAATGAATTAGTTACCCTCTACCTTTTTCTCATGAAAGGCATAACCAAAATTACTCTCAGCTCCGAGTCATTCTTTCTTAATACTTGACCACCATTAAATAAAACTAATTATGAAAATCACCTCCCCACCTGTTTCTCTTCCACACGTCCACCAACATTTTGAATGTTTTCACATGGTATAATTCCTCCTCTAGAACTGCCTGCTAAGTATAACAAAACCAACAGCTTCTTAAGCCTACTACATATTCCAGTCTGACTGTGAGGCTACAATGACAGCACCAATGGCAATAATGAGTGCAGGCAACCCAAATTTCATGCAGCTGGACTGGCTAGTCACCCGTCCTAGAATAACCTTGCAATACTTGTCGGAATCACGTATAAAGGCGATGCTTCCAGAATCAGCATCGTCAGCTAAGGCCGCCTCATTCTGCATAAGGATAAAAAATACATGGGCACATTTTTACTAGTCTGATAAAGCATTTCTTGTATATGGCACAACATGTGCCAATAAGAGAACCCACTCATATCGTCATGCACCCAAATTTATTATGCACGGACAAGCTTTAATTTAAATAAATGATTGGACCATGCTTTCATGTTGTTGCTGTTAGATCACACGTTAGCATAAAAAAAAAACTCACCTTTGATCTCAAAGTCTTGAGAGTTTCCCGCAAAGCATCAAAGGGAGTGAGCTTCTCCACATAAACTTTCCATTCCTCTGAAAGCTTGCGCAATACAATAGCACTTATTTCTGGATTCTCCAGATGAAGCTTTTCCTATTTCCATTAAACACAGAGAATAAGAAAACCACATGATTTAATCAGAACAAGATAAAAGATTGAAGAGGATATAGAACAAGATAAGACACTTGTTTCTGGATTCTCCAGATGAAGATTTTCCTGTTTCCACTAATCACATAAAATAAGAAAACCACACAATTCAATCAGAACAAAATTAAAAGATTGCAGAGGATATAGAGCAAGATAAGAGAGGATTGGCTTTCTCACCCACTGCTTGTAGCATTCTGAGTTTTGAGTCAAACACCAAATAAAAATGTCTGCAGCTTCTTTAGACAATTCTGGGATATCTGTGGAATGATGTTATAGCTCATAGGTCAGGATTCCAACAGTTAACCCACAAAAACTTTAGAACATAAAATATGATAAGTCGAAGGACATCAAAGCATTAGCCACTGGAGGAGAGAAGTTCAGTCTTTACAATTTTGGTTTAAAAACAAATCAACAAAAAAGCAACCTCAGGTTATTCTTTAAATACTTTGTAATAAAGAAAGAATGTGTGCCTTAAGAGTAGTCATGGGTGTGGGGTGGGTAGTAGACGTGGCCATGCAATCTTCTCTGCAACGGGGAAAATACTGCACAAATTAGATGAGTTAAATTTAAGACTTACTCTGTCTCAATGCTTTCGCTGCAATAGGGAAGAGCTGTTGCGAAACTTGCTTCAGTGATTTGGTCCCAAGAGAACCTGTTAGTGCAAGCTCTTTCAGAATTGGATAAACCGACTCAAATCTTTCAGTAGCCTGCAGAGAAAGCCCACATTATAATACAAATTTTGTACTCTAATAAGTATAGAACCCAATGTACAAACGGTACAAACCTTGACCCGGGATGCTGGTGCAGGAAAAGATGCTAGCATCAATAATTCAAGCGCGGAAGGTGGCACTAGGCGTTCTCCCTTTCTAACAGCTCCATTCAGTAAAATATTCTTGACTTTAGGAACTGCCAATATCCTATAAAAAAAAAATTCAAGAAGCACATTAATATAAGGAAGGATAGAACTTCATTGAATCAATTTCTCAGAGCTAACCTTTCAGCCAACTGCAAAACCAAATCCCGAGATTGTGGATTAACACTTGACTTCCCACTGATCAGAGGCAAGAGGTTATGTACCCATGCAAACATTCCAACAACTGGATCTACCTGTGCAGCCTATACATGCACAAAAAATTGCATCAGATCTAAAATGAATGTCAGATAAAAAAGAAATATCCAACAAAGTCAATTCATGCCAAAAAGAAATGATATAATCAAGTTTTTACCTGACCAATCACCCAAATAATAACTGGAAGTTTATCATGTCCTTGATATTTTGGGTCATCCCTCAACGTCGGTAATAGGCTAATCAGTATGTCAGGTTTCCGGCGTAGTGTCAGAGCTAGAACCAAAAATATGGGAACCTGTGGTTTCAGATGTCACAAACTGGCACGAGTGAGTTATTTATAAAAGCACGTAATGATACATATTTAATCATGCCCAGTCCTTCAATCCCTAACAATTGATTAGTGGAAAACACATAAGTCAATAATGGAAAAGAATATATAACCAGAAAGGACACAAAAAAATTGGCCTACTTTCCTGTCCCTTTGCAATAATATCTCATTCTCCCCTATTCAGATACATAAAACAAAAGAAAATATTCTTGCAAGTTGAGAAGTAATGGCAGTTCAATCATCACTTCCCAAAAATTATAGAAAATAGAACATCTCAAATCAAACCGTGGTGTAAAACAAGTAAAATTATTATGATCTAAATATCTGTCTAGAGACTATATACCAAATAATCAAACATAGGAAAAATGAACATTTGGACAACATATCTTTCACTGGTGTTGCCATTTGTGCACCTATGTTGACTCGTTGGAAACTGTTTGATTTGTTGGAAGAGGGGAAAAAACATATTATAGAAGGGTGACACATTCAATCAGTAAATCAATATTCAACCATCTAATCCGAAACTCGTGTTGGAAATCAACTGCATAAAGGACTGTAAATTAAAGGAAACCAGGAACACAATCAATATGCCCCCATGAAAATTTTAGAGTGCTGATTGCACATATAAAAACAAAACTCCCCAATTCTTCAAGGACTAGGTACAAACACAAATGAAAATCATGATAAAAGAAAGAGAACCAATGTACAAACATGCACAAAAGTAAAAGAATGTGCATCTTCCTGCCATCAGCCAAAAAAAGCCTGTTGGAAGCAGGTCAGTAGGTCACGGATCATGCATGGATAACTGTTATTAAAAGCAAAAACAAAGAAAAGACAGAAAACAATACCTGAGATTTTGATGATGGCTGCTGCCCGGATTTCTTTGACCCCTTAGCAGATGCCTGTTGAGATGCCAGATCATCCAGGATTTTGTCCATGGACCACACAACAAACTTTCCAAGGGAGTCAGCAGGGCGTTGGCCAATCCAATCAACCGCGGTGCTATAAACAGCTTGAGGGACATGGCAGACAGGTATCTGTTGAGGATGGAAAACAAATCTCAAATAAGTAATGAGCACATACCACTCCTTTGAGTACTGCTGAAGCTGATAAAATAGCATTCCAAGATTACATAATAAACATCCTTAATGACATAATTTTCCCGGTACTGGATAAATACATTTGAGACACTAATTTCTTAGTTAAACAATAGGACGATTTTCTACCACAAAAGTCATGAAGTACTAAAAGGAAAGAATTCATATCATACATTAAGTAAATTTATAAATGCAAGATCATGCATAACTCTGCCTGTGACAAGCATTCAGGTGTAAATCCCACTAGCAATACGGTTTTGGTAACCCCACGATGAAGAGGATGAAGCTGACATTGAGTAAGCTTGGGTACAATAGACACAAGATAAGGATATTTTGAATGTACATTATGGTGTGTCCTAGGACATGCATATTGTTATATACTAGAATGCACAAATAAATCCATTGTGCCAGCAGCAAGTAAAATGGAGATAACAAAAAAATAAAAATAAAAAACAGTGGTGCCAATGTTACTCATAATTTACTAATATAGGTTAGAATCTTTTGTCAAAAGCATGTGCAAGATGCATCACTTTCAGTAATTTAGATCATATGGCACCTCCAATATCACAAAAGATGACAAACGAATAAGAAGTTTCCAGCTAAACCTGTGAATGTATCAGAAGACAGTCTTATCAGATTTGAAAATTTCTAAACGTAAAATAAGTCAGGAGATAATGGTCAATGAATGTACAACTAGCATTATGATGGAAAAAACTCATCATATTATTATAGACTTAGAACACAAAGATTCTAAAGAAATTTTTAAAAACAGGTGTGACAATTTCTGAGGGTATCACCTCCTATTCAGGGGTTGCACTTTTTTTACAACATATTCATGAAGAATATATATCAGAGTAAAAAAAAATGCCGGATTCAGATAACCAAGTCAAAGAAAAGATGTTATGAACTATGAATTTGCAAAAGGCGGCACCAACATTGATCTGGGAGAATATAATCAAATACTCTTGCACGATGATGTTAGCACACACATATTTGAAGGCTTAATAATTGTTAGTTGTATATTATTCTATAAATTTAGAAGAATTCTTCAATAACAGAAAGCTTAATATTCAGTTCAAAAATTCTTATCTGAAACAGAAAGCACAAAATATAACAAATCTTCAGGCTTTGCTAAATACTGTTAATGAGATAAAACTTCTAAGAATCACACTAGTCATTATCGCAAAAATAAGCTATAAAATAGGTGTTCCATACAACCCCCGTCTGAAAATTATAATAGGTTCACTAGAAAAGGAGTCTTCTTTGCATCTTCATTGATATAAACCTTGCATTGATCAGCCTTTTCTTGATCTATGGTGCATTCCCGCATTTTATCCCAACATGACCTGTAAATGCTAACTTAAGTCAATGGAGAATTTACCCAATTGGCCATTATTACTTTGTTAAAGTAGCTTACATCATAAAGAAATAAAACTAATGGCCAATTGGATAAATGCTCCAATGATTTGCTCTCCATCACTTTCACTTTGACCCAGATTCCTTCACTTTCCTACATTTCCCATCCAAGATCATGCACAAACACAACCTAAAAGAGATAAACATATCCATAATCCCTCTTTCCCAAAGTAAACGAATTGCATCACAAATATATACACTAAACTACTGACAAAGATCGCATCTTTATCAACCAACAATACCAAATAAAGTAAAAAAATTCAAGTGAAGTAAAAAAAGGAGCCCAAACTCACATCAATGATCTTCGAAACAGGGGATTCCTT
Source organism: Acorus calamus (assembly GCA_030737845.1). Taxonomy (NCBI): domain Eukaryota; kingdom Viridiplantae; phylum Streptophyta; class Magnoliopsida; order Acorales; family Acoraceae; genus Acorus; species Acorus calamus. The sequence continues at coordinate 4,085,135 of CM060871.1, read as the reverse complement.
AAACAGCTTGGTCCATGGGAACTGCCCGGCACCAACAGCGGAGAACTTCCCCGCCATGTGATCCGCGAACCTCAGAAGCTGAATATCCGGCTGCCCTTCATAAGAAGCCTACAAAATCAAAGCAAAAAAAGAGTGAATTTTCACAAACACGAACAGATCACAAGCCACACAAAAAAAAAAAACTCACCGAGACGTCAACAAGGAACGCCTCGAGATCCGAGGCATCGATCGCCGAGGCCGCATCGGCCACCGTAACCTTCGGCTTCCTCGGCTTCTTGACCTTCGCCTTCTTCCGCTCCTCCGCGGCCCCGGAGGGGACGGCGTCGATCTCTCCGGCGCTGGCGTCGGAGTCATCGTCCGAGCCGACGGCCGCCGCCGTCCTCGCGACGGACTCGGCCTCGGCGGCGGCCTTCCTCTGCGCGTCGATGGCGCGGCGCCGCGCCTCCGCCTTCTGCTCGACGGAGGAGAACACGTTATCAACAACGGTGGCGCCGCCTCCGTTGGGGCGGGGATCCGCCTGCCTCGCGCGCCTCTGGCGCTTGGGGTAGACGACCTTCTGCCAACCGTGATCGTTCGAGGGTTTCTCCAAGAGCTGCCTCTCGAGCTCCTCGAGGAGCGGAGACTTGACGGCCACGGCGTCCTTCATTGTCGTCGACGAGAAGCTCTGTTTCGGTGGTTCGAAGAGAGAGAGAGAGAGAGAGAGAGAGAGAGAGCACGCGATGGACAGGTGGGTCTTCCACATCGGACGGGATGTTCTAATATTGAAGGGTTTTGAAAACCGGACACGGAGATGAGTTTAATTACGCGATTACCATTTGACGTGAGATTTTTTTTTCCTTTTGGGTCGTGTGGGGGACCAACGCCGCAACGTGTAGTGGCGGTTTGGTAATTTGTAGGTTTTTTATGGTGGTTTTGTTCTTTTTTTATTTTTATTTTTATTCTGTGGTTTGGGATTGTGAGAGTCAAACATGGGACGTTGAATCTGAATATTGAATCAGGACTTTTTTTTTTTTTTGGTCATCTCAGGAGAATCTGTATTACTGTCTCTATGGGTGGAATAATAAGATACTTATAATTATTGAGAGAATAGACGTTTCTTGTGCATATAGTTATCAAAAATGAATTGCACACTATGGTAAATGTGTGGTCTATACATGCGATTGACCACCCTACATTGTTATGCATTGGTGTATCAGATTTAATGTAATGCAAAACTATGGCTGTGTTTGATTACAGGATAAAAAAAAAAAAAATTTAGATAAAAATTGGGTTTTAAACCAGGAAGCTGTATTTTCAAAGAGTTTAAAAAACTCTGTTTTGAGTATTTTTTTTTATAAAAATCTATCTGTAATTTTTTATCCTATTTGAAAACGGGTTTGAAAAAAATAGATTCTTGTAAACCAAAAAATTGTTCAAACCCATTTTTAAACGAGGCTGTATGACCCAATACAAAGAGGTCTTGTGAAATCAAATAAAAAAGGAGTTTTGAAAAGTTCAGCTTCATTTGTGTTTACATCTTATTCTCTCTTTTATTAACAAAATGAATAATATATGCTTTGATTAGTTTGAATAAATATATATTAAAAAAATATAGATACACTCGCTTTGCACCTGTCCATAATTCAAAAACAATCCCCCACAGCCATCTACGCATTGCAATAGTACAATATACACGATAGCACAATGCATATTAGTAAGATCATTCATTGATGGGAGGCACACTACTGCATTCAAATATATAGTAAAATGTTCATCTGGTTTCACCTTCAATTTGCATTTACAATCACTGGTTCAGGAGTTGCTCAACCTGACTAAGACTTTTAAATAGTTAAAAGAGTTTACAAACAATAAAATGAGATAAGTTAAAAAAACCTTTTATAGAATGCATATCTTTTTTAAAAACAAAAGATGAGGATCTCGATGAATCATCCAATCCAAGATGTGTTAACATATACATTACATTTACAATTATGTTCCAATATGTTTGATGGACCTGCTGCAACCAGGGCTGTTACTGGTGTTTCACCACAGATCAAGTCATGTTGCCCCTGAATCACTTTCAATTGCTAGGTCAGTACATGTGGCCAGGTCTCTTGCCCAACTCTGAAGTTCTAATGAGACTTGATCAAGTAAAATTTTCTTCAGAAAGAGAAGCGAAAAGTCACCATGTGTTTAAAACTAAATATATACAGATTTGCTGTTTGAAGGAATGCTCTGCAATCAGCGCCAGTACTGTGCCCATCGGTGAATGGTTTCAACCATTTGTGGGAACAATGCGCTCACACTTTCATTGATCAGATCTTGGAAGAAATGTACCGCCCCCTCATCGTCCAAATCCAATCGGAACTTCTCTTGGAGCTAAAAATGTATGACAAAGCATAATTTTACGAGTTCACATGAAAGAAGAATGCACATCATGTCGCATTTAATTGGTTTACAAGTCGAAAATCATGTTATGGGAAGGAATGCAAGGTAATGCTAGAGACAAAAAAAACTCACCTTAAGAATGCTTTTCTCAGGGTCTAAAGCAATGTCATGGATGCGGGAGCCAGCCATCAAATGGAATAAATTCAGGATAAGGTTGTTTGATTTGCGAAGGATATTGTATGCTTCACAACAGTAAGATTTGAACCTGGTGTAGTATTGGCTGCACCAACAAGATCATATTTACAAAATCACCAATATCAATCTCAGAATGTTTAATGCCACCTTATTTAAATGTTAAAACAAAATGTAATCAAACATGATAAATTATGAAAATAATTTCATTTTCACCATTTCTATACCACCAAGTATAATGAAGCCTTGTGTGCAATATTGAGAAACCAACATGACACGACAATCACATTACTGTGCTTATATGCTACAAAGATCCATCAAATAAATTTATCATTAGAATTTGGTGAATGTTGACGTAATCTAAGAGATTGTGGTTAGTGGAAATTTCACACTGAAATTATAGCACAAATAAAAAGTTGAGATTATATAAACTGGAAATCTAAACAGTACATTGATGACTTGGTGGACCGAAATAAGCAGTAAAGAATCTCATGGCAAACAATATAGCAGGTTGATGCTACCTTTCTGCCCCACCCATGGCCTCAACCATTTCTTTGCATAGTTTCATTGGTGGTGGAAATGGCTTGGGATCTCGACCCAGAATAAAACCAAAATCAACATGAAAAAGTCGTCCATCATCCCTCAAAAGAAGATTATCAAGATGCCTGCAAGCAAATATATCATTTTCCTCCAAATATCTCATACAAATTGTAGATACACAAAAAATAAGTAATACTATCTTCACATGAAAATCACAAAGGTTGCTTCTTCTTTTTTTAGGAGATAATATATATATAGCAAAGGTTGTTATGTGTTATATTAGCATTTGTCAAAAGCAGTGCACAAGGTATACCCATTTTCATTGTCATGCATCAAACTATGAAAATAATGTTAATTTAAATAAACTTAACTTGGTTAACAAGGATTCCATGCAAGATATCAGCTGTATACAAAGCCACTGAGGCACAAATGTATGCAAATTTCAGATGATCATAAACAATACATATTCCAAGTAACTTCCAAAGGTCACAATATAGACGCTAGTATAGCTCTGCACCAGACAGCGATGATAATTACTAAAGAAGGCGCATGTTGATGTCCAGAATGAACAGAAGGTGAGATCAAAGATGCCCTGTTCAGTTTCAAGACATCTGCCTTTGATTATATTAATTTCATACCAAGACCATTTTTCTTTAAACTAACATGGGAGGAATTTTTTTTTCACTCTCCTTAGTTCAAAAAATTCAAGTGCCTAGTATTTGACAAACATAAGCAAATTTTAGTACAGAAGATATGGTACTTATTCTCAATTCAATGCACACACGTACAGGCTACAATAATTATGTCAAGTTGAGAAGAACAATAGTTAGAAAAATAGAATGTAGAAAGTCACCTATCTCCGATGCCCAAGATATATGTGATAACAGAATAGCCCGCACAGCTTTTTATAAATGTCTCCAGACATGTTGCCGTTATTCCAAATGGACCATCTTCATCGGGGTGAAACTTCTGCAGATAAGTTACAATGCTCCGGTGCTCTGAAAGAATCTAATAATCAAAAACTATTAATCAACACATCACAGTGGACAGTTAAAAAAATGTCAGCGATAAGATTTTAGCATATATCAGGAGCATGTCATTGAGCATTGAGACATGCATGGATGACATTCCACATGAGAACCAAAACAATAAGATTAAATGATAAATTATAAGACAACAGAACAAAAATAGAGCATCACACTTACCAAAGGGTGACTGTAAAAACAAGTAAAAGCTTTCCCAATAAAAAATCGCATATATAAGAAGTATCTAAATGATGCAGGACATTAACATAGCCACAGCTAAAAACAAAATGGTTACAAGTCAGAGAAAACAGTTCACTTGTGAATATATCACGGTATTTGTTTTCATAACCTATTTAACAATCTCTTAAATAATAAAATAATTATATTTGTTATTTTCGGACTGCATAATAAAGCCAGACGGATTAATTTTTTACACTGTCAAGTGCAGCTTTTGCAAATACAGAGATTGCATAGCTTTTTAATGTAGAAGGGAAGAAATATGTAATACTTATCAAGAGTGTAAATCAAAGCACAATTAATGCACATTAAAGAACATAAGCATCAAATCAAATGCAAATTAGATCATTTTGGTTGAAATTCAAGTTCCAATAGTTGTATAGGAAATCAATATTAAACTACATGCAAGTGCTGCAAGTGCACTTGAAGATTCGAAATTCTAAATATAGATAATTCCACTGTCAAATAAGAGAGATGCAAATTTGGTTGCCTACGCATTCAATTACTTCCGAAAAGCAAGGTACACCAATATTTCGAAAAATACCATTTACATCACATTAGAAGAGGTAAGAGCCACGATTTAAGTGCAAATAAAAGAAAACATAGAATTTTGTAAATGATGATAATCTCATCATTTCATTGGTTTCCCACATACTATGGCATACCAATTTATAAAATACATTGAACACCACTCTGAAAATAAACAATTAATTTTATCTTTCTACCTGAGCTAAAGAGCTGGATGGGATGAACTCCAGCATCCCTTCATCCGGCCCAGTAGCCAGCACTCTGTAAGGGGTTAAATGCAAGTCAAGATTCTCCAGTTTAAGCAACCGGTCCATGAGAGAAACCATTTGAACAACCTAAAAAAAAAGAACAGACTGGTGTCAGAACTCAGGTGCTATGAAACATAGCGACAGACACACATGAGGGGCAACAAATGTTTATCATAACACATTTCACAGATGAATTATCAGCTAAAATAGGATTGTGTGTAGTTAGTGCAGGACATATATCATATTGAAGTTTTGTTCTTTTGACAATTGAATCCAGAGCTCTACAATCTTAAGAAAACTATTAACTTTGTAGCTTCTCTATGCTCTTGATAATAGTTTCAACAACCATCTTAAAAGTATATTAGAGGCCCTAATAAATTTTGCATTGAACTTTTTGGATTTCAAATGCAAAAACAATAGTTTTGGTCAGCGTGGTCTGACCAGAAGTAAGATAAGCTTGATAAGATGTTTTGAGTCCTTTAATAAAATAATATCAACGACTACGTCTGTTTGTCCATATAGATGGATGTCTTTATAATTAAGAATAATCCATTTCACCTAACTTGCCACCACAAACAGAAAATTCAGAAGTGAATGGCTCATAGGTGGGATCATCACTAGAAGAAAATGAAAACTAAGTTGAGTACTAGAAACATGGTGTAATGGATATAATATATAGTAAAATGATGGAGTCCATCCCTTGATTGCCTAGCAAATTTAAATTTGATGGAATTACCCATATGAACCAGGATGAAGGGAATTGTCAGGGTTAACCATGATAATATTTTGAATTCTTTCTCCAAGGAAAGCAGGGTAGAGGCGTAGATATGAGGAGTGCTGTGATGCATCAGAATGACCTAAAACAACCAGCATTTTGTGCTCAAACATGATGCAGCAAATACATTTCTTATAGGCTGGCTGTACTGCATTGCAAACGTCAAAACATACAAAGAAGTTGAGCTGATACTGAATCATTTGGGGGGGAGGGGGTATAAATGGAAGATGTAAACCAGCCCTTCAGCTGGCATTTAAACTCTTTTTTTTTCACTGTGATTTTGGCTTTATTCATGTTTCAACCACTCCTTACCAATGAAATAATTCAAAAAAAATTGAAAATAAAAAAAGTGTTATGCAACATGTATACTACATTTTGATTGCAGAACCAAGAAATACCCCCCTGCAATGTATCAGCCCCAAGAATGCATATTTGTGTGTATATATATTATCAGAAACAATTATCAGAAATATTTTTGTACCATCTAAGCGTATTGAGTGACCTTCAACTGCAATTTCATAAAGCAGCAGAGGTTAAAGCCCGACTTCTCATGTAAAATAAATTACAGATGAGTAGAAATGACATTTTGATAACAACATCACAGAAGCATGCTTTAAAATATTACAAAATAAGTGTAGTTCTTATCAAACTGAGAACGTGTAAGTACCAACTGGTCTTGTCGAATGTCATCTCCTTTCTTAAATATCACTTTGCAAATTCCACCACTTTCTGTTCGAAATGTTAGACGTAAAGGATGCAAAGCACTTTTAAAAATTGATGATTCTGCTGGCACAATCCCAGTGATGAGCACACCAGGTGCCAAGGGTGATCGGATTGGCTGACAAAATAAGATATCAAACATATTAATGATATTATCATGCAAATATGAGAAAATCACAAAAAATGAGTAGAACAATGTCTTGCCCCAAATGGTAAATGGGATTTGAAAGTCAACTTAGAAGAAGCCTCGTAGATCTTCATAAACTATGGGTGGAATTTCAGGTAAAGGGTACCTCTTCAAAATAGGTAAGCTCACTGAGGAGTCCAGAAAGAAGTTGTCTCAGCTTTTGAATTTTCTTTTGAGTTCCACCACGAACATTTGTAACATCTCTCATGATAGAACATAACTGAGCAGTAAGTTCAGTCTGACGCACCAAGCTTTGCCACAACTTGAACCCATTTTCGTCTCCATTAACACTGGTTGCCATCTGAACAAAACAATACAATAAATTGCATGATCAATGAGACAAATTTTCAAAGTTTTACTTCAATTATGCATGCTAACCCAAATGAATGTTGCCCCTCTGATTTATTGGATAATTTAGCATTTTTTATTTAATTTATTTAGATTATTACTGACCTGGTCCACTCATGCATCAAGATGCATCCAGGAAGCAAACATCCTGCATCACTTAGATACAGGTACAGGAATAAATTCCAGGAAAAGAAAACTTGGCACAGTGATCCTTCATTATCATGAATAATTTAAACTAGTATGAAGGAAACTCAAAAAAGTATCTTATTCAACACAAGATTCATCTATTTCATTATCATATTCGTCTCATCTTATATATAGAATGGGTGCCTCTCATGGAATTAGAGATCTGGATATCACAGAATAAACATAGATGTTGACAAACAAAATGACAACAAAACATGCAAAGAAACAGTAAACACAAAGAACCGGATTTCAAGATCTTCTAAAACAAAGGCTTCAAGAATTGTATATCGTGTGTATGCCATCAGCACTTGGCGCAACACGGTACTCAAAAAAGATATATAACACACATCTTTCCAAAGGTGGAATGAGTTGATTAAGGTTCAGGGAGTTGGGACCAGGGAGGAGGAGAAACCTGAGATAATGAACTCACAATGAGAATGACAGACCTCATACAGGGATCGAGGGCATACTGAGTTGGTAAAACTAACCTCATATTATAAGGAAATATGCCATGTTGAAGTTTCAATACACTAACTGAAAGACATATCAATGTATAAAACAGGATAAAGTAATATGATTCATCAACCAACTCCAAACTGTTGGGAGAAATGACAACATTGATGATATTACTGACTGAAACTTAAAAAATTCATTAATTCCAACAGATTTTTTTTTTTTTTTTGGGGGGGGGGGGGGGGGGGGAACCATTTCTAGGAGTGGGTGCCCTTCCCCAGCCTCAAGTAAAGCTTGTACAGTGGCACATTTGTCAAAAACCCAAAATATGAAGGCTGCTAGAGATTCGTAAATATCATCCACTTGAAAATTGCAAAATTAATAAAATGATCTCCAACTTATGAATGTCACAATTTTCATATAAAAATTACGAGCGTTGATACATTCAGTCCATTTTGCATCCCACCTGCAGACCATATACTGCACTATGATAGTGCAGTATATAATGCGTTATTATAGTGTGTATGGGGTTCTATCATAATGTATGATGCAAGAAAAAAAAATTCATTTTTTTCAAAGCGAAAAAAAATACAGTGTTAGATCTCAGTATATACTTTATTTTAAATAACATTATGTACTTCAATAGGAGAGTATGATTTTTTTTATAAAAAAAAAAGGTGTGAACTACGGATGGGGCTGGACGTATCATTTTCTAAAAATTAATGTTAAAACACAGCCCAAATAACATAAAAACAGACTAATTCTAAAAAAATTGGCTGTGGTCCTTACTACACTCAAATTATTGCTTTTGAACAGGGAGAGATAGCACATATTTGAATCCGATTGGATTTGATTCCAATTTAGTAGTCTACCAATTTGATCGAATTTAAAGAATCGGGGAATTTTTACTATATATAGATTTAGATTAAGGTAACTGGAGAAGTTTTGATAAAGAAAGAATAGAAAGAAGAAAATAATCAGTCTATGATGAGAAAATAGAGTAACCGTCTATTTTGTGTCCATAGTCTGTATACAATACACCATACAATGACAATATCAAAATCCATAGCACGATTCGGGAATTTTTAATAGATCTATGGGGTAGGCCATGAGAGGAGTTTTTTCATTGAGAAATCGGAATGAAATTCAAAGGCAATTTTGGAATTCCTATATAACCATAGTCTAGGAGCCCAAACTATTTGATTGTAGAAAAGCATCTCTTGCGGGTCGAGGGCGAGGGCTCCTTCCCCTTCTGCAAACTCCGATTCGTCTTTTTTAAAGATAGAACAAGATCTTTTTTGCATCATATCTAACGGATTCCTTGGTTCGGACCGAAGAAGCCAGGATCCTACCAGAGCGCCTTCTATTTCTAATAGGCTATCAACTAGATCAGAATCATTCTCAACGAATCTATCAGAAGTGATCCAACTGTTTTCATCGGGTCCGGGTGGAGACCAAAGATCTTGAGCGACCGATCCGGCAGAACAACTCAAAAGATAAAGAAGTATCGTTAATTTCTTCATGCTCGTTCCAAGTTCGTAGTACCATTTGTACAAATAAGAAAACCCTTCATTACATGATTTCTTCTTCATATAGATAGATATAGGATCTGTGCAGCAATTACTTAGAAGTACATTTTGTGCAACAGCCCTTCCTATCTGATAGAAAAGGATCCCATGATCCGGAACCGATCTTACATGGGATCGCAAATCCCAAGTTTGTCTATGAAGAGCTAATCTAATTGTATTAGTTTCTAGAATTGATTTCTTCTGTGTAATACTAATTGATAGGACCTCGTTGGTAAGTGCTACAAGATCTCGTGCATTGGAACCCATGGTTATGGACCCGAATCCGTTAGCATGGAACATTTTATTTTCCGAGTGAAATCCCCTAGTATATAAAAGATTGAAAAAGTGCTTCCGTTGTTGTGGACTAAGAAGCCTTCGTATCTTAATGCATGTATTGAATTTCTTCGGATCTATTAGAACGGGATCCACTAATTGGGGAAGATGAGTCGAAGCAAAAACAAGAATATTTCTAGTGGTTTCACAATCCCCGTAGAGACTGGAGAGAAAGTTCGTTAATAGACCGAGGGATAAGTAATTCGACTCATTCAAATACAGATCATGAATGTTTGGAATCCAGATTATGCAAGGAGACATTGTTTTTGCTAATTCGAATTGACCGAGGATATCAAATCGGATTACTTTCAGATTATTTTATTTTCATCTTGAATCTCATTGTACTTATTCCCTTCCCTTTCTAAAACAAAAAGGGATCCTCTCCCTCTTTTTTATTGTATCTGTTGAATATTATCCCCTTTGATTGATTGGATAGTATCTCAAAACAAAACACATAACACTTAAATCTTTTCTATATTGAACGAGAAAAAATTTTGAGCCACGGGATGGAAAATTCAGGGCAAGTTGGAACCATTAAGTCTGGACTTTGCATTCCATAGGAATTTTTGGATTTGAATCTAAAATTGTGTTTCCTTTCTTTAAGAAAATAAAATTGATATACGAGTAATCATCAGCATCAATTCTTTTCCATTTCCATTATAATAACAATTATGTGTCTATGTAAACCCCAAAACGGAAATTCTTACACAAAAGAAATTCTTACCTAGTCAGTCCTTTATGTTATCTACCTACCCCTAATAGGGAATCATCGTGTTTGATTTTTCCATTTAATTTTTTTTTACGTATTAAAAAAAAGTTTCCTCTATATGGGTCCCCACAATTCTATCTTTATCTCATGCATAGAGAACAGATGAAATTCTTAACCTATTTTTTTTATAGTACTCAATCTGATTCTAATATCATATTAAATAGATAGAAATTAGATCAATTTGTACATTCTATACAAGACTCCATAAGTCTAAGTGACATATTTTTTTCCTAGGAATGTTTTATCGGCAATTAATTTCCATTTTGATTTGTCCGCAAATTCGAATTTTAGTGGAAAATTCTCTTTTCTTTATTCCTCTGTTTCCTTTCCGACGTATGAAATATAGGTATATGGAGTTGGATAAAATTTCATGTAATTCCTAGATATCTAAAATGTCAACATGCTAAATTCATAACTTAATAATTGAATTCTTCAACATTGATAAAACCTGTTTTACAGCATTTTGGGGTCACTCTATGTGGTGTAGACAGTGAAGTGACTGAACAGAAATTAATTACCATATCATGATTTTGGGCAACTTATTAATAACAACTTCCCAGTAAATGATTTTTTTTTCCGGAAGAATTCAATTTCTTCATCATTACTAGAATTTGTCACATATTGAAAATATATGAATCCCACGTTAGTTAAAAGAACATGAAATTTCCGTACTTTCATCATATTATCTTCAAAAATCTCATAGGTACAGTAGAAGCGTTTGGCATAAGCAGGATCATGAAGCTCCACAGCCACGTACCAGCGAAGGAAACTAGCCAACTCAATGTTGTACAATGCTGCAACATTATAACAGTCTCATTATGCATATTTTAATCAGAAACTCAATATAAGTTGTCAAGGTTCAACAACCAAGTCAAGTCATGCATTCATGATTCATCTAATCCATTACCGAGATTGAAATAATAAAAATAATTGTCGCAAGAGAACTAAATGCACTATTCATGTCACATCAAAGCCTGATTTCCTGCATCAAGTAATGATATCAACATTATCCTCGGAACATCCACATGTTTGAGTGTGATTCTTCATAATCGTGTAACCAATACCAACAGCAGAAGCAACAAGAACAGCAGGAGTACAAATCATTGAGAATTTTTAAAAAAAGAAAACTTATATATAAACAGTAAGAACAAATTATATAACCAGTAAGAACAAAAATATTCATTGAGTTGGAACAATTTTTTTGGGACAAATGTTCATAAATAAGATGATCACTCACTCTAGATCATATATATCTGTTTTTTTTTAACTAAAAAGTGACAGAAAACATAGTTGCACTAATGGTAGTTAATTCATCACCCCACACAACCATGACCAACAACACATTAGAAGATCATGTCACTAGCGTTTTAGTCAGGTCACATTGAACTGAGGTGCCATTGTCCCTTTTTCATCTCAATATATAGCATAGTTCATCCTTCCCCTTGCCTTTGAAAAGTATGCCTTTGTTTCACCACATGTTGAGCTTGTCTCATACCATATGTCATCCATAGTATTAATTTACAAATATAAATTTTCTTGTTCAATCCAACATAATACTATCTGAGCAACACGTTAATAGGTGATGTCTTCCATGAGATGGAACATACGCAATAAACTTCTTGTGGGAGTGTGTACATATGCTGCAGCACTTCATATCTGTTATTCAGGAGAGTAAGTGCTTGGAAAATCATATCTGAAAAAAAAAGAACATCACATTTCATTTTCATTCCCCCTTTAGAAAAACTTACAACTCCCCATATCTTCTTCTCCATCGAACCTGCATTATTTCCCTATTGTACTTCAACTTATATGTCGTGTCCAAAAAGTTTATCATCTAAACCACTTGGAATTTCATCCACTGGAGGTTCTCATTTGACTGTAATTTGCCATGAGCTTATCTGTCCCCTTGCCACTAGCATAACAGGATAACAAGACCAATTCTTGCTGCAGTTCTTACTACAGCAACTCCTCACCAAGATCAACACCTTCTAAACTTCACATAGTTCACCCACACAGCACAGCCCCATAGACCACTCACCTTGGTGCCCCATCTGAAGAAGCTGAGCACCCTAGAATCTAGATGGCCACCTTATTATCACTCCAAAATAGCGTCTTGCTTTCATTTTTCAATTCTACATGTAAACCTAATTAGTTTCTGATTGCAGCACAACTAAACTTGAGTATGTAATCACCAAGGAAAAGTCTGGAAGTATAGTACTTCTCATTTAAATAAATTAAAAGTAAAACATTATGAGCCTGGCTCTGCAGGTTTAGAGAGGTGTGGCAAACATACAGCGCTTCACAAGAAAGAGTGCTAGGCGCGACTTGTCAGATCTCTCAAACCGAAGAGCTTGCACCAGCTGAAGTAAGTAACATTGTAGTTCATCATCGTCAGCCCGTTCGAGAACACTTACAGCATAAGCACGAACCTATTAAGAAAAAATCGAACTTAGATGGATACCATGCATCATCTTTGATCCAAATAATAATGCATGAGATTAAAAAAAATTAAGATTGACGTGCAGAGCACTTGACATGTTTTAATGGGTTGCTGAGAAAGGTAAGATTGATGAAAACCAAAAAAAAAGGGGCATGGGTTCAGTCCCAACATTTACCTTTAAAAAGAAAAAAAATGAAAAAATGAAAATCAAAGAGCTTATACACTTGGTCCAATTTGTATCCCCATTTGCAATCACCATGTCACTAACGCAGTGTATGAAATTGCCTAATGCAATATATACTCTCGAATCTTAACAAATATTAATATTTTAAAGGTTATGAGATGAACATCTTTTCCAAATGCCCAAATGTAATTTTACATAATTACAAACAAGTGCAACAAATGATAGCAGTTAACTGATATAACAATACCATAAATCTAATTGGGAGATGGTGGTCAGTCTCCAGGAGTGGGGGATGTTTTGTGGAGGGGCAGCAGAGGTGAGAGTGTTGGTTGGTAACGTGGTGATTAATTTGGATATGTGTGGTTGGGGATTTGGGGTGGGGAATCCTCCTCCACTACGGATAGATGTCTCTTCTACCTCGTGGGAGACGAGTTTTGGGACCTTCCTTCCCCAGGTTTTTGGGTTTATTCAATACCATCAATCTAAAAAAGTTAATATATGCATGTCAGATAAACAAGCAGAATACCTTTGCTTTCCTTTGGATATTATGAAAGACAAAAATATTTTATTATTTGATGCAAGAGATCACATCATGGCCTCGTAATGTGAATTGCTAATTTAAACAAGTCTTCCATGTTCTTTAACAGTTTTCTGTATCAATCAGTCTAGGAAAAGGGAAGAATAATCTGCTCCTTCATTACACTATGCCTCGTGCATGAATTGTTAGAAGAACAGACTAAACAAAGATTGGACTATCAAAAATAAAACAACAGAAATGAGATTGGACTTATTCTTGACACCAGTTGAGTTGAGCACTACCACTGCACCAAGAAAGAAAGAATAAAAAAACCCACAGATATTGAGTTTTACTCACTTCTTCACTCTCAAAAACAGGAGATAGAAGCTCCAGTGCATCGGTAACATCAATGGTTTCCCATTTTCCCATGAGGTCCAATGCTTGCTTTGCTTCCTGTAATAAAAAAAAACCATTAAGCTAAAATGCAAATGAGCACCACATACAAAGAAGAAAGGAAAAATACAAATAAGTTATATTAATAAGTTCACGTTCTAACCTGAACATCACTCCACTCAACACATCGTAAAAACTTGGTAAGGGCCCTCTTCTCTGACATTAAAGAGAAACGGAACTTCCATAATAGCTGTCTCTCTTCTCCGTTCAGCGTGCATGTTGGAGGATACTTGAGTATTCTCTGTATTGACCTTATAAAGCAAGAATAAGTGCAGTAAGATCATTATTTTGTATGACATAAGACAAAACAAACAATGTAATATATGATTATACGAAATAACTAAATTGACTTCACAATGACATTGTGAAGATATGAATGCAGCTCAGAACCCAAATAGCTACAATTCTTGGAAATTTTAAGCCCTGCACCCGAAAGCTCAGCACCGAAATGTATGAAAAAATTAATATCCACAAAGTACCAGGAATTGACCCTTCATGCATAACAATACAACTATTTATTAGAGTAAGAAAAAATTATCTTGGTGAGAAAAGAATCTGTGGGACTGCATGCCACAGAAACAACATAAAATTCTCAAATCCTGGATGATCACCAAAACATAATGATAAACTTATAATTTTTTTGTGTTTTTCGCTGTGCACATTAAAAGGGGAGTTGAGCATTACTTCCTCTCGTTGGAGCTTGGCTTCAGATCCCTATCAATGATACCACGAGTCAAACTTCTTGCCAGCTTGAGTTGCTTATGTTCAGAAGGATTAACTCTACCAACTTCAGGATCCCAAACAACAACAAGCTCATTTGTTGGAGAAACAGGAGATGCGGAGAAAGATTTCACATCGGATTCCTACATGTTCAGCAAAATATATGAAATTCAGAATATAAGCATTGTGCCATGCAATACTCCTCTGTGCCTTTCCAAGGTCACCATAGAGCTAAAGAAATGTAAATTTTATAAGTTTGAATATCAAATTCATGAAAATAAATTCTGAAATATGGCATTTAAAACTCATGGGCCTTAACCATTATTTTCTGAAATACACACAAATACACGCACACACAATGTTCAATTAGAACCTTCATACTAACTGTTTTCCTGTTAACTTTGGAGATGCCACTGCATCCCAATATTGTTCCATATTGCATGGCGTGTTTCTATAAGTTGATATTTGCAATATGGCATAATAAAACCCGCATGGAATTGACTCTTTGGCCAGAGCCATGGGTTGGCTCCCCCTAGGTCTCAAGTTTGAACCCCTGTGATCCTACCTGATGCACATGTTTTGCAGGTGATGGCACGCATCCAGAGTTTTCCCAACTAATGCTGGAGTTCCTCATCATCCAAAAAAAAATATGGAACAATGTGCATGCCATGATGACACTTTAGATAGCAAGGAAAAAATTTCACCAAATTTAGTAACCCACCAGATTTCCACATTTCCATTTATGAGAAAAGTTGCACTTAAAAGTAATGATCTCTAGAAAAACCACAGCATAAGCCTTTGGTTCATATCTGCAACTCTTTTACACAAGCACCAAACTATGGAAGCACAACTATGCAACATGGAACAATACAGATTCATACTTCAACCAAATTGGAAAAGATAATCACCGAGTTTCACCATTTTTGCTCATTTCCAAAGTCCAATGTTTTGTTTTTGTTCTCCAGTTTGGATGACTTACTCAATCCTGTCTTCTGAATTTTTAATGGAGAAGAGGACTAAAGCGCATATGCATCTAAGGTATATAATAATAGGAGATTGTGCCAAAAATATTAAAACACTGACCTGGAAAACAACTCTGTGTTCAAGACTGCAGAAGTCAACAACCAAGCTTAAGTGAGAATTCCCATTTCTAGAACTCTCTCTTTCCTTGATTTGATCCAGAGCCCTGAATGCGAGAAGGTCCATCCAATCAATTCGTTGGATCTGTCCTCTCTCGTATTTATTTGTCATCTTTTCCAGTCGCTCCAACTCGCCTCGCTCAATTCGAGGAACCTGCCACCATTGAATAATATGTTATGCATATATACCAAATTAGAGCATCCAAGAACATTCCGAAGAATGCAAATTTGGAATAACCTGGTAAAGTAAAACAATGTCAAAATAGAAAAAAAAAATTGTCATAATACTATGATATATGGTGTGATGGATAAAGCATAAAACCTTTCCAGGCGTGGTTGTTGGAAATGATCCATCTGCTTCTTTTCTTGGCCAAAGCCTAAGCTTTTGCTTCCCAGATTTGAGTTGCTTTTTGCTATTAAAGAGAAGTACTGTCGCTCCACCAATTAATCCATCATTACTTCCACATGATACATCCCACACCTGCAAGCCTTTAGTTATATTTATTCATTACATAAACAATGCAAAGCCTTGATGCTTGGGATGATATCTGGTCAACAAGTGATGTATAATTTAAACATAAAAGTGCATTATCAAGGACTGTAGAAAATGCAGTCTCAAAGCTCAGACAGTAAATATCCTTAGAAACTAGAAAGGAACACTCTTCATCGAGTGAGCAATACATGTGAAAAATTGGGGAAAGGGATCCCTCTGATTGCATCTTGGCTCTTTTCCTTTTGCCCTTTCTTTTAATTTTCATATGGACTTCCTTTTGCAATAAATTTGGAGACACTATCTCTTTCAAAAATAAAATTTAAATATAAAAAGGATGCTGTCAATCTTGACTCAGATGATCAACAGTGATATCACATAGTAAATTTTGTACGGAAATTGTAACCTTCAAATAAATTTAATCATCAGCGATAAATTGGAGGAATCAAACAGAAGAAAGATCAAAAGTTCTTCACATAGCCCTTTTACCCAGGGAGATTCCATATACATTGCAATGAAAAGTTTTTAGTGAGAATAAGTGTATAATTGAAGGTGCACAATGTCCTAGACATAAATAGTAAAGTGGGAAAGAGGAAACGAATGAAAATTCTCTCAGATAAGAACTCTATGAACTAAAGATCTACATCCTAAAGACAAATACAGACTTCTACTCTCAATGCAGAAAATATATTTTTTCCAATCACCTACTGATTCATTGAATATCCTGTCAAAATATGGAAAGCTCGGGTGTTCCAAATGAGGGTGAAAATATGTGTTTCCGAACACTTCAAAAACACAGCGAAATCACCATAAATCATTGGACTTCATCATTTGCTATTGTAAAAGAGTTCACTAAAATTCACCATAAATCCATCTTAGTTGTCAAATTGAGAATTCCATGCCAATCCATCAACTAACATGCTGAGATAAACACAATGGACAGGAAAATTAAAATCCCCAAATCAAAAAATCATTGAGACAAATAAAAAAAAAGGAAGAAGAAGGCAAATCATGAATCACCTCCAAAATTGACTTACAGTCAGACAAAGCTGCGCGTGAGCCGTCAGGTCCCGATACTTGGTGTTCAAAGTAATGAACTCATTCCAGCAATATTGTTGTGCCGCGGTTTCTAACCTAGCCAATGATCAAGTAGCAAAAACAACCATGAACAACTTTAAAATTGGGTGAAAACAAAAATTCAGGTCAGATGTTACAGAAAATCAATTAAAGCATGAGCAAACAAAGAAAACCAAGGGTTTGTGATCAACCTTGTTTTCGTCGGGAGCCCGAAGAGGGCACCGTCCATGTACAGGGCGCATTCGACGTACAACTCTCTACTTTTATTCGTCACAGTTGAATCAGACTCTGCATCGAAGGAGAAAAAAACAAACATGTCAAGGATTTCTCTTCGATAACGTACAGAACCTCACGCGATCAGATCAAACAAACCAATTGTTTCGGAATCCGACCTCGATTGATGCAAAACTAGGGATTATCAATAGTGAATACGAGAAAACCTAGAATCTCGGGTGATGTGTGTACCGGATTGGGGGAGATTGCCCTCGAGTCGATCGATGCGGAAGGTGACGGGGAGGTTGATGTCGCAGGACAGGAAGAACCGGAGCTCGTTCCCGCTCATCGTCTGCCTCGCTAGGGTTTGATCGTCTCGGAATTCGCGACAACGGGCATGGATCGAATCAAAAAATAAAAAACAAAAAAAAAGGGCTTCGGAGACGATTCGAAAGGGCCTGCGTCTACACGTCACAAAACAAAATGAGCCGGTTTATTAGCACCAACCCAAACTCTCCCCCTCCCAACCAACTTTCCCCACAAACCTCACTTAATAATAAACCCAAACCCACCACCATATAAAAACTAATCCACAACCCTTCTCATCCCACGCCCTCCTCCCCCATTTCACCCAAAAAAACATAAATCCATCTTTTCTCCCTCCCTCTCCTCTCCTCTCCCAGCCCATTCTCTCCCTCCCTCTCCTCTCCTCTCCCAGATCCGAGAGGTTGGTGAAAGAGGCTCCGTCAACCGCAGTGGTTCCATATGTCGAGGATGACGTTGTGGACGATCCATCAAGCCAGTCCGAGGAAGAGATTGAGAAGGTGGCAGAGAGACATTCACCGACAGTTGTAGACTCAGACATAGAAGATGACAGTGTGCATTGCCGTGTATTTGTCTGTTAACAACATTCACATATTTTGATTTTTGAACAACGTGTAGTTGTCAATGATGTATTATATTTTATTTTTGAACAATGTGTAGTTGTCAAAAAGCTATTAATGTGGATGTGTTGAATATGTAATTAGGACATGTGAATGTTGAATATCGAAGACTGTTATGTTACTTTTAAAAGATTGCATTTGGAAAAGTGTTGGATGACACACCTTAGGTCACACTAGACTCCCCAGTATGACATAGTTTGTGTCAAACCGAACACATTTCCATTATTCAAAGTGTGTCACGCCGGTTTTAAAATAGTGTAGTTGAAAAGTGTTGTGTGACACACCTTGGGTCACACTACACCCCTAGTATGACTATGTTTGTGTCAAACTGAACAATTTTCCGTGACTGAAGGTGTGTCGCGTCAGTTTTAAAATAGTGTAGTTGAAAAGTACTGTGTGACACACCTTGGGTCACAGTGGACACCCCAATATGACTAGGTTTGTGTCAAACCGAACAACTTTCAGTGACCCAAGGTGTGTCGCGTCAGTTTTAAAATAGTACTGTAGGTGAAAAGTGTTATGTGACACACCTTGGGTCACAGTGGACACCCCAGTATAACTAGGTTTGTGTCAAACCGAATAACTTTTAGTGACCTAAGGTGTATCGCGTCAGTTTTAAAATAGTGTAGGTGAAAAGGGTTATGTGACACACCTTGGGTCACAGTGGACACTCCAGTATGATTGGATTTGTGTCAAATAAACAACTTCATGTGACCCAAGGTGTGTCGCGCTAGTTTTAAAATATTGTAGTTGGAAAGTACTGTGTGACACACCTTGGGTCACAGTTGACACCCCAGTATGACTGGGTTTGTGTCAAACCGAACAATTTCCCATGACCCAAGGTGTGTCGCGCCCGTTATAAAATGAAATACAAGTTAACTACTTCTAGACATACAAGAAGTTCACATTGCAATACACACAACAGGATAATATATTCAACACTTTGCATCATTAGAACTTTACATTTAGCACATTGATATGATAGTATTATATTTTACACTATACTAGCATGTACATTGCTCTACACATATTCATCGTTTTGGCTTTACAAAATGAATTGGTACCTATGCGGCCTTGTGAGATTTACAAAAAATTATTAACCTCACACATTGCTTCTGTTATGTGCAAAATATGCAAAAAATGCAAACATAACACTAGAAGAAATCTAATTGAGATCAATGGTGTCAACCAAGGCTATGTCGGTGTCTGCCAGACTCCGAAATCGATCCATTCGACTCATATAAGATAAAACCCAGCTGCTTGTATGAAACTGAACAAAATGAATCGGTACCTATACAATATCACCGATACAGTTGGACGCAGAAGGTATGTGATCATCCGACGAACCTCTCGACCGGACCCGTCGCGGTCGACTCCCTTTGAAATAGAGGGAAGATGAGAATAATTTATGGAGGGAATGATATTTTATATATTTTGATGTGGTAGAGGTGGGGAGAGAACTTTTGTTATAATAGGTTGGTGGGATAGGCTGGTTGGGGGGGTCAATGCCTTAAATAAAAACCAATTTTAGTTGTTCTAAATTTTTATTAGGTTGGGGGGGAAAGATTATTGGTGGGTGGTAATAGACAGGCTCAAACAAAATAGAGATTTTTATTTTTAGGTTCATCTAAAATTTGTTATTTAGTAACCAATCCATCTATTATTCGTATTTCATTTTAAGTTTCAAATTTAAAATGTCTTTTTGGTTATTAGTATCTCCATCAACGTTGGTTTGTTTAGGGTAACCAATAGTTGAAATATTTAAAATATCCATGTATTTTTATTTTTAAGTCTTTATAAACTATGTTATTTAACAATAAATTATTTCCTTATTTATATTATATCTTAAGTCCTCTAATTTCAAAAGCATTTTTCATGATTAGTCTCTGTGTAAATGTCTGTTTGTTTGGGGTAATAGATAGTTGAAATTCCGAAATTACTCATATCCTAAATCAAATAAACCCCAAATCAACATTTTTATAATTAAGATATAGATTTTCTAGTTCAACCCTTCTTTTAACTTTCATCATTTCCTATTTCAAATCAATGATGATATGAAGTGGTGTAGTCAAAATTCTATAATAATGAAGGAAAATATATAAACTTTCATGCATAAGATTTTAAAATAAACAAATAAATAAAAACTAAAATAATAGTAGCTTAAAATGTAAAAAAACAATAAATAATATAAATATGTTAGATTCCCATAAAATTACTAAATCTCTAAATAAATAAAGTTTAGAACAATGCAAAATAAGTATGCATATAAATATTTTTATAGCATCTGAATTTTTAAATATTAAACACACTCAAAATATCTAATTCGATATTTCGCAGTTATCAACAAAGGCAAAATTGTTTACATCAAGATATCATTGAGTTGACTCACATAGGAAGCTCGAAACTTGTATTGAAACAAAAAATGAATCCTCCACTCAATTTATGATTTTGCCTTACTTGGGATATATTATATATCAAATATTGTCGCATTAACATGTCAAACTATATCAAAATTCACACACACACACAATTACTTATGTGTGCGTATATACTGTTGTCAAATTTTTATGTCAATGTACTATATAATACAAAAAAATTATATTGTTCATAGAATGTCTCACTTTTCTAGCACCTAAAGTGTCTATGTATCAGTCTTCTATTAGAGGATTACCTGTCATGACTAGATCCAATCTCACATTTCATCACCAAAATTTAATTACGATGCATAAATATAAAAAAATATAAAAAGCAACAAAAAAAAACATAATTTAAATAATTCAATCACCATTCATAAATACAAGCAAATAAAATAAACAAATAGAAAGAAAAAGTAATTAGAACAATCTATTAATTCACACAATAAGCAAGGCTCATCAAAGTCACAAACACATGCAACACTCTCTTCAAACCCCACCCTACCAAACAAAGACTCATGCAAAACGTCTCCCCTCTTTCTACTCCTGACCAAACTCCTCGTAAATTCTCTCTCCTGTGCATATAAATTAAACCATTCCACATGCATTCATCCTCTCATCCTCCTCCCTTTCCTCCAATGGAGAAACACACACTAACCCTTGCTATCCCACTCACCCTTGCAGCGTTCATTCTCCTAACCACCATTAAAATTGCAAGCTCGCAACAACTATGTCTCCCACAGTTTGAGCTCGCCAATGAGGCGTGCGGCATATTCTCGCGCACACCATCATCTGCGAGCCGTCCTATCGCTCCACAAGACAATGACGATGATAATGGGGATGGAGACCATGACAGTGGCGACAGTCATAACCACAGCAATGGTGATGGAGACCATCACCATGACGACGATCATGACCATGAACACCACCACCACAACCACCACCACCACCACCACCACGATGATGACGATTCTCCTCCTCCTCCGCCCTCCCCACCACCACCACCATCACCACCACCACCACCATCCACCATCACCATCACCACCACCACCACCACCGGTGGTTTCGCCACCACCTCCCGAGCAATCAGCATGCTGCAAGAGGCTAATGGGAATAGACAATGAATGTATTTGCAGGCTCATGGCACGATTGCCGGCGTTCATAACCAAGCGCAACCACACAATCACCCTTGCACCTGAACAGGGTTGCAATATCACCTACAATTGTAGGGGTTTCCCTTGATGGAGAGGAAGTAATGAATGAATGATGAATATGATAGGTCTAATCAGTACGTATGGTTATTGTTGCATTTGGTTCTTGTTGTTTTGGATGTGTGTTGTCGATCACTAGTAGTACTGGGAATGACTCTCATTTGCTTTGCTGTAGTGTTTCGTTCAAATAATATATTGTACGGTTTATATATTTGGTTTAGCTAATCTTTCATGACCACTTATAGACATTGTTGTATTGATAAAGTTGTCCTTAATATAATTGTTACAGGCTGTATCATCTGAGAATTATATTGATTTTTTATGTGAACCACATGCACATTGTATATCCCAATAAGAGAGTGTCACATATGTGATAAAAAATACTCTCACTATTGAAGATATTTGCATAAAAACACTACATACATACTTTACA
The DNA here is from genome assembly GCA_030737845.1 of Acorus calamus. Lineage (NCBI taxonomy): Eukaryota > Viridiplantae > Streptophyta > Magnoliopsida > Acorales > Acoraceae > Acorus > Acorus calamus. Next base: position 4,062,424 of record CM060871.1, on the reverse strand, counting down.
ATCCATTATACCATATACGCGGCGATCATTTATTGGTTTACACATAGCATTTCTTCTTCACAATATACACTATTTTTATTGTCTTGTAATAAATTATCAAATGGATAGATAAACATATGAGATGGGATTTTATATTAACAAAACAATAGAAAATTTTCACAGGCTCTCATGTTGTCTTTTATTGGAGATTAATGAAAAATGATTGGATCCATCTCACTAGATATACAATCTCAATTAACACATTTTAATTCCCTCTCAAACAACAAAAACAACAAATAATAGAGACTCTAACAACCATAACTTACAAATGATCAAATCAATGCAATAAAGAAACACAAAGCATGATTTAGGGGTCATTAGAATCCCATTTGGGTGGGCTTTTGCTTTTGTAGATATCAAAAAATGCAAATGTGTTTCTGAATGGTATCAAAAAGGCATGTTTACTTAAAAAATTTATCTTAATTAACTTTTAATACAAGAAGTATATTTTTTGAAAAGCAAAGATAGCGAGCTTATTGAGAATCAAATTTTATTAAACTACTTTTTACAAAGTCATATTTTTCAAATAGGTTTCCAATCAGTTCCTTAGCTTAGTATAAAATTTTAACCAGTTCTTTTTTTCCATCTCAACAAATAACAAAAGTTACTTGGGATTTTTTTTGAAAAGGAAAATGTTACATACAGTACAAAACACAAACCTCACATGTTTTCATTTTTTTTAAATCATATATCCCATCTAATGATGTATATACTTTTATAAAAATGTGAAAGATATACCTCAATAAATTGAATAATATTATTCATAAAAAACGTGATAAATTTTCAGAGGTATATACCTCGATATAGTAAGTGGAGGAGGCTAATGAGATATATAAGACTGCATTTAACACTGTAAAAAAGACTGAGTGTAATATAACTCATTGAAAAATATAAAAAAAATGTATCAATTTTAAACAAATGCATACATAAAATTTGGAGTTTTCTTTTGAAAGAAAATGGTGGTTCTTCAACCTCAATTTTATAACTAAAAGAAAAAAAAACCCAAGGCATAAGAGGGAAAAAAAAATGAAGAAAAAAGAAAACAGGGGGGGGGGGGGGGGACCTGGGGAAGGTACATAAGACTGCAAGACCTGGTTTGGCAAAATGATGAGTGATGGGGAAAGTGGTAATTATGAGGATAAGTAGGGGTAGAGAACAATTTATCCTATTTGGTATAAAAAATAATCAGGATAAAAGGCATATAGTTGTCTTGATTTTCATATAAAAATGATGATATATTTGTTCCACCTAAATGCTAGAATAATATTTATTCTCATTTTTTATTCTAATTTTGACAAATACGAATAAGGACAAAATTGATAGAATTTTTTTTATCTCTAAACTTATCCTCAAAATCTTAATTTCTTGTCAAACTGGCCGTAAAAAAAATATATCTACAAGGTCCCTCCCTCCTCCTGGCCCCCGTTTGGATCGAAGAATAAGTTATTCTGGGTTTATACCTATTCCAAGAACAAATAATTTTATCAATGGAATAAGTAATTTTCTGTTTGGTTATGTTTTTTTATTCTCATTGAAAAATGTAAGAATAAATGTTGAGTTGTTTGATTGATGAAAAATAAAATGTGAATAATGTGTAAAAAGTTGATTTGACATTTAAGCTTTATTGATGTAGAAAATGTGTTAATAGGTGATTTGATGTGATGAGATGTGATTTTTTTATGTGAGGGTACGCCCCACTTATCTATGAGAATAGATAAACTGAGTATAACTTATCATAGAGATTACTTAGAATTGTTATACTCTCTTATACTCAATTATACTAGCCAAATAATACTAAGTTATATTATACAAACAAAAAACTATTTCTCTTATTTATTCTTATATCACCCTTATACCCCTTTATTCCATCTAACCCCTCATCCAAACCGGGGGTGGGGGGTTTAAAGTGTAGAGGGACTCACACACAAGGACTACACTCTCATAAAATTCAACCACCCCTTTTGGCACCCTCACAATACACTCCCTAAGCTCTTAAAAGACAAAAAGCCAATTCCCACACTATCTCTGAATACACCTTCAGACCTCTGAACTGCACTTACCAAGCTTTACCAAACCCCAAAAAGGCAAAAAAGTGGGTTATTCTGCGCCGGCTGAATGGTGAGGTGATGACATAAGAGACAAAAGAAGGTAAAAATAGTGCTGGTGGATTCAAGATGCTCCCCAAGTTGCTGAGCAAGAATAGTAAGCAAGTATGCAACTTGTCATGCATTGACAACAAAAATACAAACATGATTCAATGGAAGGTCAAAGGCTTTGTTCTCCAATTCCCCAGACAAATGGACGGGGGGAACTTCATGTGGGCAAAGGAGGTCAATTGTGATTTTAATGTCTTTTCGTGGTCCTGTTTGAATTTGCAAGATATTCACACATTTTTTAATATTTAATCTCTTAATCTCCTCTCTTAACTATTGAAAAGTTAATAAAATATTTTTAAAATTAAATTTAAAACACAAGATTTTAAAAAATTTAATATTTCATTTGAACACTCAAATGTAGTCTAAGTCATCTCTCTGTCTAAAGAATAAGTGCACATTAAGATGTTATGAATTACAACTTTGATGCATGCAATGCCCCATTGAAAGGGTAGTGTTTATGGGATAGAATGGGAGAGCGAAAAAAAAATGATCCTCCTCTCTGGCGTCTGTCACAAGGAAGAATCTTTTGTATTAGATATATATAAATACAAAAAATCCCTTTTCAAGTATATATATTAATACCAATAAAAAATTATATATATTAATAGAAATCCCCACTCAGGTTTTAGTTGGCCTATGAGTGGGGTTTCCACCATTTCTTTATGTGGTAGTTTTTTATATATATAATAATGAATGTGATGCATAATTATTTTCTTCAATTTAAATACAATACACACATTTTGATTTTTTTTTAAATAGCATATGAAATATAAATTTTTATAGAAAATAAATTATATAACTCAAATGAATTCTATAAACTCATTTATAAAAAATATAATTTTTAATGAGATATATATATGTTAAAAAAATGATTGTGTGTAACAATCTTTGTAAAAGATTACATCAAGGGTCTAAAAACAAAAAAATTCAATGTTATCCTCAACTTTTCTTTTGATAAAAAAACAGTTTTCAATTAGTTTTTTTTTATATAAAAATGCTTCGTTGATTTTAAATAAATAAAAATTCTCAAAAACAAATTAACGTTTGAAAGAAAAAAACATTTAGGACAAATAATTTGCGAAAATGATTTATATAAACAAAGTTAGTTTAACTCATCACAGATAGAATACCAAACTCTATGTTTCTCTAATTTATTTCCAAATCTTGTATAAAACAAAACACAAAATGTGCTCAACTCAGTTTCTAAAAATATGGAATATTAGCCCACCAAGAGAAGCAACAGAAACACATTTATGTTATGACAGGGTTTTCCCTCCCATCTTGCCATATCAGTAGCTCACACCGCAAACATGATTTTCCCTTCCGAGAACCAAAAAAAAAAGAAAAAAAAAAAAGAAGCAAAACAAACTCATTTTAATTTTTTATATATATAAAAAAAAATATAAACAAATTAAAAACACAGAATGATTCAGAAGAAAACTCGAAATTACCAATAACCCCAATCAAATTCAAGAATTCTTCTATAATTTCCCATACAAAAATCCGCGGCACCCGGTCCGGTTCGAAAAGATTTCGAACCGGACCCGGTTCACTCTCTCTCTCACTCGCGTGTGTATATAAATAAACACAACACAAAAACGACTACTATATGTTTTTTTTAATTTTAATTTAATAAAACGTGTTATTTTCGAAAGCCGACTCGTCGAGGAACCGCTTCACGACCTTCAGACCGGGCCGAAGCACGTCCCGGTCCCAGGCCTCCCTGAACCGGTCCGGTTCGCCCTCCAACCCGGCCCGGACCGCCTCAGTCGCGTCGACGCGGTTCAGCCTCCACCCGCCCGAGGACCCGAGTTTCACGATCTTCTCCCGCTGCGCCTCCGCGAGCCGCCTCGTGTTCTCCTTGATCTCCCCCACCGCCTCCTCGTAACCCGCGCGCGCCGCGACATCCGTCTCGGATTCGCGACCCCGGGCCCGAACCTCCTGAAGTACCTCTCGAACTCGGGCACGCCGATGGCCCGGTTCAGCCCGACGTTCCGGCCCGATTCGGCCCGCGCCTCGGGAGTCCCGATGTACCCCGCGAGCTCCTCGAACATTCCCAACCCGAGCATGTCGTCGACGCGGCGGTCGAGGTGCTCGGAGAGGACGGGCTCCCGGACGTCGACCCAGAGGAAGCAGCAATTGAACCGGAGCCGGACCGGCGACCGGAAGTCGTATCCGCCGACGGGGGAGGGTTTGTCGGAGAGGAGGGCGTGGAGGAGGGAGTTGGAGCCGCCGGCGATGACGGGGAGGCGGCGGCGGGAGGCGATGGAGGCGGCGGAGGCGGCGGCGAGGCGGCGGAAGGAGATGGGGGAGAGTTCGCCGGCGGAGGGGTCGGCGTCGCCGAGGAGGTGGTGGGGGACGGAGCGGCGGTCGCGGAGGGGGATTTTGTTGGTGGTGATGTCGAGGCCGCGGTAGAGCTGGATCTTGTCGGCGTTGATGACCTCGGACGGGAATCTCGAGGCGACGTCGATGGAGAGACGGGATTTGCCGGTGCCTGTAGCGCCCATGATGACGAGGAGGGAGAGGCGGCGCGGGGGGTGGTGGTCCGGAGCATTGGGGGTCCACCGGAATGGACGGACGGATCGGGCTCTGCTGCAGAGGGAAAGTCTCATATAGAAGAATCGACGGTCACTGATTTTTGTTTTGTTTTTTTTTTTGTCTGTTTTTATTACACTGTTTTTGTGAGAAATTCGGATTTGGAGATCGTGTTGAGAAGAGGTTCTTGTATTTATTGTTTGATGGGGCTGATGGTTGGGGGGCTTTTATATGTGTTGAGTTGGGTACCCCTGTTTTTTTTAATTTTAATTTTAATTTTAATTTTTGGGGGGGCTATCATTGACAAATGTCATGCGTTCGTTTGTTCTTTTTTTTTTTGTTTGTTTCTGACATCTCTCTTTTGTTTTTTTGTTTTATGTTTTGTCTTTAATGGAGGTTTAAACAGGAGTTTAGAATTTTAAATATTAGTTTTATTTTTTATTTTTTGGGAATTTATGCAATATACTAAACAAAAATATCAGTTACAATCAACATTGCTTTCATTTGGGAAGCAATGAAATGATAGTAAAATTATCAAGTTAAATAACATTGATGAAAAATAATGTAGTTATACGTGTGCTAATGCTATTCATCATGAATCATCTTTTTATTTTATTCAATCAAATATGTGTAAGATAATGAAAGTGTTGTTATTATTTAATTATTAATTAATGTGTGTGTTATTTTCATGCTAATTGTGTGTTATTAATGAGTGTTATTTTTTTAATCGTTATTATATGTATGTTCGTTTGGTCCCACGAAAGGATAATCTTTTAGAAGAATTTGTATACAAAGTAATGTGAATGTAAGATTATTATATTCTTTTATACTTTTACAAAGAATATTGAATAATTGAGACTAGATATAATTTTTAATCTTAAATTATAATATTCTTAATGTATAAGTTGAATAAAAGACTTTATTATGCATAATGACACGAGTGTGTTTGATTTATGTCTTGCATTCTGATTTATGAATATCAAGGAAGAATTACAATAAAGTAGTTTATCATATGGTTGAAATATTATTGAAAGAAAATGTGAGTTAAGCTATGCAATTAGTTCACTAGGGATGAAGGCACTAGGGATGAAGGAAACAACATAACCTTGAAAAGGTAGACGACATTCATTTTTTGTGCGTGTGTGTGCAATGACATTTTTATAATTTATGTTTGCAATTTCAGTTATGTATTCAAGTGTTATATAAAGACCTTTGTGAGAGACAACCAAGAGATATATCGTCACGCCACACAAAGTCTATAATCTAAAAAATATAAAAATAGTGATTTCTTTCCTATTTTTGGGCAATTTTTTTTATCAAACCATATAAATTTTCTACAATATAGTTATGTGTGTGTGTTTCAATTTTCAACAATGTGGTCAGTCTTGATATTGGTGGTGGTGAATGGATGAGCCACATGAGGTAATAAATGGAGGTGTTACTCTCCCAGAGGAGGGATGATGGAGGGGGAAATCTGGGAAAGGGAACAGGGATGTTTAGTGTTTGTAGACTTGTAGTGGGAGGGAGGGCAGTGTTTTTTTTTTTAATATGTTCCACCTGTGTCTCTCAAGTGGCCTATTTTGGGTATGTGGGGCATTAATGTGTGTGTTGTTGGCATGCTTGGGAGAAAGGACCTCACCTTGGGCAACACATGGGGGGTCTCCTGAATCTCAAAGTACTACTGATTGTTATGTTGTTCTCTTTCTTGCTTAATGTTTTTTGAAAAAATATAGAAAGGATAACATGCTGGGAGAGAAATAAATATTTAGTTATTTTTTGTTTAATCTTCTTCTCTCAGTAAAAAAAATCGAGTTGAGGATCCCTAATGTAGTTTTATAGTTTGTTACTAAAATAATGTTTAACTTTGTTGTAGAATATTTTTAATTATATAAAATAAAGGCTCCATGGTTAATTTACAATAAGGAAAATGTACTCTACTATATCCAAGAATTTTGTCATAAGACGTGGACCCTCAAATTCAATTTGGAAACCACCCACAAAATATAATCTCAACATAAAAATGATTCTTTATGGCCCTAATTGAGTAGTTTTTTTTTTAAAAAAAAAAAACACATGCTTTCTATTATGAAAATGCATATCGTTGATATCCATTTTCAGCACAGCATTGACCACGATCAATAGGTCTACCAAGAGAGAAACAAACAAAAAAATCACTCTCACATATTGCTTTATACCCTTCCAACTATAATCAAAATGGGTGGAATTTTTTTATGATTAGGGATAAAGATTCCATTCATAGAATGTACGACCTTTACCTCCAACAAACAAAATTTACTTTCTGTGCATACACACTTTTTTTTTTTTTTGGTTTGAACAATTCGGTATTTTCAAAAGTCCATGCAAAAGTGACAGTGGCATAGGAATTAAGGTGGCCCAAAAAATGCAAGTGTGTGTGTGTGGTTGTATCATTGTATGGATGATCTAATCAAAATTATCACAAGAATCCACAAAATATCTTGTTGATATATGCAGCGAAATCTTTAGTGTTGAATATCAACAAATACACACAATCAGGTAGCAAACATCTTCTTTTCTTCTATAAAAAAATAAAATAAATACACACAATTAAACAAATAGATTTGAATAGTTTGATCAAAATTGCTTACATCCACACAAGAGAAGAGGAAACGATTGAAAATTTAATCTCTTTCAATCTAAAAGACTGAACATGATAAAAAAAACTACTTCTATGAAATAGTTTAGCCTCATCCTAGTCTTTTGCAGAGAATCTCATTCATATTAGAAAATAAGACATCTCACAACATATATTTCTCCACTATTCGGGGCTAAACAGTTTCTTCTAATGATTGAGATGAGCGAATCAATCTTCTTCTTTTTTTTTGTTTTTTTTGTGAGTGGATGTTGATTTTCTTTTCTTTTTGCCTCATATTGGCTTGTTGTTTTGCCGCATCTTAAGCGCATGATCTCTTTATCAAAAATTTTGGTCTTAGTTTTTCTTTTTGTGAGGAAGATTGTGGAATGTAGATTTTATACCAACTTGAGGGCCATCTCATTAGATATGTAGGGAAAAGGTCTTCCCCACTCACACTCTCACACACACTACACATTAATTATGAGATTTTGATCATATTTTTGGCGCTCACACTCCCTTTGTGGATGCCTCACTTGCGCTCACCACACGCTCTCTTTTTATTTTCCATATGATGGTTTGAATGTGGAAGAAACTTGTAATACCTAGAAATTAAAGGCAATGCTAGTTATAGATGGGGGACCTTTGGGCTATCAAATTTTGATCCAACTTCTACTTCCACAATAGATATCACATGTGATCCACAATCTGTGAGTAGATAGTATTTGATTTCAAATATAACTTTTTATTTAAAATACAAGTTTTGAAAATAATTTTATGGCTACGTGCATTTAGAAATGAATTTAGATTAAATATGATTCATGTAAAAACATATCTTTAAAAATTGTTTAAATAGATTTTCTAATGCTATCTAGCTTAGTTTTGATAAAAGTCTTGCTATCAAGTATAGGATTTGAATCGGCTGTTGGTAGATGTACTTCTTCTTTATCAAAGATTTTTATTCAAATTTTTCTTTGGGAGTATGGTAAGAATGAAGTCACCATGAAAATGAAAAGGAGATAATATTCAAGTGATGCTAATATTACTAATTTTCTTTGAAACCCATGGTAACATGGAAGAGAAATTCCTTTTTTTTACTAATTAATTAAAAATATTGATTACATGTGTAGAAAATCTAAATCTAAAATAAATATAAAAGATAACACAAAGAAGAGAAGAAGAGATATACAAATATACGGAAAATACTACATCTTGAATATTTTATATTATAAGAAAAGGATTACATGAATCTTATTTATAAACTCAATAACTTAAGTTTGGATAGAGTCAAATCATTCAATTGAGATTTAATCTTATCTTATACAACTCAGCCAAACTCTTATTCTTAGTACCCTCCTGCAATCACATGTTCTAATAAGAGAATAATGTAATTGTTACATATAATAAAAAACTTAATGAACTCAATTGTGTGAATTAATAATCGCCGTCTCTCTTTTGAAATCCATTATTTCGTTCCCGCTCTTCTTGAGTTTGTCGGAGTAGAAGGTCCACTATATCTATCACAATCTCTCTCAATAAACACATTACATGGGGCTTCATAAAGAAATTTAAAATTTTCATTGAACTAATAAAAGAAAGAATCACATTAAATCAAGATCTGATATGGCTCAATCTAAATCTAAAATAAATATAAAAGATAATGTAGAGAAGAGAAGAAAAGAAAAAGAAGATAAACACAAATATACGGAAAAGACTACATCTTGTATATTCTGGATTATAAGAAAGGGATTAGGTGGATCTTATTTGTAAACTCAATAACTTAAGTTAAGATAGAGTCAAATTTGACACAGATTTGAATATCAAATCTTATATTATTCAATCAAACCCTTATTCTTAATAGCACGCATATATGTTAATAAAATATATATACCAACAAACTAGAAATCTTCAACCTTATGCACAGCTAGCTTCTTTACTAAACTTCATTTTTCATTCTGTTGACCTAATTAAGCTATTGATTGGGATGACTAGGTCTTTAAATATAATGTCATGCTAATTTCTTTCACATAGTGTATATCCAAAGAACCACCCTTTAAAAAAAATATAAATTCTGACCCCTATTTTATATATATATATATATATATATATATATATATATATATATATATATATATATATATATATAGTCGATGATAATATGCGGCGTCCCGCGGTCGGTGCGGTTTACGACGTGGGCCGTTCGATCGCGGGTCCATCGCATCCAACGGTCGACGTGAATCGCACCCGATCCGTCCGATGCGATGGACCCGCGATGAACCCGTGATCGACGGCCCGTGATCGCGCACCGCACGCGCACCGTAAACCGCATGTAATCGGATTCCTCTATATATATATATATATATATATAGCCAGGAGACCTAAATAATCCTTTTTTTTTTTGTATAAACAAGTGAGGCCATGAACATAGTACATCCAAAAGCACTGAGTTAATAATATAGGGATTAGCTAAAGTGAGATATATACAACTATATATATATATATATATATAGAGCCGATTCAGTGCGGGAATGTGGTCGTGCGGGAAGCGATCACGGGCCGTCGATCACGGGTCCATCGCATCGGACGGTCGGGTGCGATTCATCTCGACCGTTGGATGCGATGGACCCGCGATCGAACGATCGACGTCGTTTCCCGCATTCCCGCACTGAATCGCTCGCGTCCGATTCAGTGCGGGAATGCGGTCGTGCGGGAGCGATCACGGGCCGTCGATCACGCGTCCATCGCATCGGACGGTCGGGGGCGATTCATCTCGACCGTTGGATGCGATGGACCAGCGATCGAACGATCGACGTCGTTTCCCGCATTCCCGCACTGAATTCGCGTAGCGAGCGATTCAGTGTGCGGGAAACGACGTCGATCGTTCGATCGCTGGTCCATCGCATCCATCGAGATTAATCGCCCCCGATCCGATGCGATGGACGCGTGATCGAACGCTTCCCGCACGACCGCATTCCCGCACTGAATCACTTTCCTATATATCTGAGTTTGCCTTCTCATGAGAGCTGTCAGATTAGGCCCTCAAAGAGACAGACAAACTCTGAATTATTTAGGTTTGTTAAATAATTTAACATGTCGATAACAACGACAATAATACTCACCTCGCAAGTTGTATGCACATGCGTTCTTATGACATGCGCATGAGAAATATAGTGTTTGAGAGAGAGAGAGAGAGAGAGAGAGAGAGATTGAGTGGTTGCTTTATATTTTAAAGTTAATATTGTTTATGGCACAGGTGTGTTACACAATAGTTTTTTTATTTTTTATTTCCAAAGAAGTCTGATTGAAGGGACTCAGAAACCCAGATGTGAAACTTGGATTAACATTAAAGTTTCCTTTTATGTTCTTCTTTTTGTCTTGTGTATCATTGGGTCTCCGAATTGAAAGAAGGTTCTAAAAGACAATTATTGTGGACCAGCCATGTTTGACAAGAGTGAATTAGTCAAATATATTGTATTATTTTAATTATATATACAACAAGCACTTCAACATCTTTGCAATAAAAAATAAAAGATAATGTTAAAGATAATCTTAAAATATAATCCTTTGTGTAGCTTTCGTATATTTGTATATAATATGTAGTGAATGCATGTATATTTACAAAATAAAATAAAAAATATTATAATAAATTCTATATAGTTTTTTATGTAGAAAAACAAAAAATTACATATTTTATCTAATAAATTAAGCCCAAAACACAAAACACAATTTTCCCAAAAAGTGATGGATTGACATATTATCACTTAAAATTATGTTTGAAATAACAAATTCATCTCTACCATTTGTGCTTCTTTTGTTGCAATACAAACATTGAGATCCTGTGAGATCCTGTGTACATGCATAAAATTGTCTGAAAATTAGTCTATCAGAGATGTTTTGACAACAAAAAATATGAAATCATATAAATAATGCTACATATATTCTTTGAGCTACCTTACTAAGCTTTAACGGTTAGCCATCTTTTTCTTTTTTTTCTTTTAAGATCAAACTGTAACTCATCATAAATTTCATACCCTCTAAGTTGAGATTATACTAGTAACATATGTGGCGGACCTAGAGTTTTTTTTACTAGGGGGCTTGAAAAAGTTATTCAAAATACAACTTATATATATATATATATATATATATATATATATATATATAGGGAGCCGATAGGTGCGGTCGGCGGTGCGGTCGACACGGGCCGTCGATCACGGGTCCATCGCATCGGACGGTCGGGTGCGATTCACGTCGACCGTTGGATGCGATGGACCCGCGATCGGACGGCCCACGTCGTAAACCGCACCGACCGCATACCGCACGAATCGACCACGGAGCGATATCGCGGTCGGCCGCACCGTGCGACATCGACGGGCCGTCGATCACGGGTCCATCGCATCGGACGGTCGGGTGCGATTCACATCGACCATTGGATGCGATGAACCCGCGATCGGACGAACGACGTCGCGTCCGCACCGTGCGGTCCGCCGCATATTATCATTCGACTATATATATATATATATATATATATATATATATATATATATATATATATATATATATATATATACGGGGGCGATTAGGTGCGGCGTGAGGCAGGTGCGGCGGCGACGTGGACCGTTCGATCGCAGGTCCATCGCATCCAACGGTCGACGTGAATCGCACCCGACCGTCCGATGCGATGGACCCGTGATCGACGGCCCACGATCGACGCCGCACCTGCCGTTTGCCGCAGGTAATCGGCCCCCTATATATATATATATATATATATATATATATACACGCGAGCGATTCAGTGCGGGAATGCGGGAATGCGGGAAACGACGTCGATCGTTCGAATCGCATCCATTGAATCGTATGCCATTCAAAAAAATCAAATTAGTTAACAATATCATTTTCAATATGAAATCCATTTGTACCATTCAAAAAACAAATTAGAACAAATATCTATGTAACACATAATCCAATAACTTAAAATCAAGCCCATTAATAATCGCATGGTTATCATCTACTTATTATCCAATGCAATACACATCACACCCTCCAAATTTCCTAATCAATCAACTTAAACGTGGAGAGAAAGCTTATAAATTGTATATAAAGAATAAGAATACGAAATGATAAAAACATACAAACAATGATAAAAGTCAAAAATATAAAATGAATATATCAAAAAAATGTTAGGCGATTGGAGAAAAATGGAGTTAGATATTCAGTTTGGATTGATTTTGAGAGAGAGTACTGATGAGGTTTTTGCTTTATTTTAAATGAGAAAATAGCAAACATCACAGGGAGTACTTCTCTTCCAAATACATTATTGAATATGATACAACTGATACTGTTTTCCAACAGTGGTCTCTGTTGTACTTCTTCCATTTTTTTTTATTTTAAAGTCTGTCTTTCATTTTATTCACCTGACTTTGTCCTCCATTAAATACATCTAATATGAAAGAGACTCTTAATCAAATTATAGTTATGCCCATGAACATGCAATGCATGAGAGCACCCTGCGTTGTCACACTGTCGCTTTCCAATGTGAAGATTATAAACTTAATTAAATACTTAGTTCCTTGACCTAATCACTCGAAAGTGACATGTTATCAGCTTAATTAAACCCCTAAAAAAATTGATCAACTGATCCAATTTTTTAATTAATACATTTTAATTAATGGGAGTCTCTCATTGGTCGAGAACACCCGCCGCCCCGAAGAAGTTGGTAAGCTTATGTGGCTGGATGTTGTTGGATGAATTATAATATAACATCTAATTGTCTCTCATAATCTTCATTGACCTTATATATATAAAGTTAAAACACCAAGCAAGTGTTATGATGTAGACTTGCCAACTTAATTAATTAACCCTAATGTGGGACATGGTGAGCCCAAACTCCTCCACTAATGGAGTGTTAATCAACTCGTTTGATTAATTTATCACCAATCGCATTGTGAGAGGTGGTCAATTGTCTCTCTTAATAAATCAAGATTAGTGGCCGAAAGCGGTTAACATCTTATCTTAAACCTTCCTTTCAAATAAATATATTTATCGTTCTCATATAATTAACAATTATATTGAAAATAATTTTTTAATAGTAATTTACAGATGATTTAGTTGTCCAATTGAAAATGATGCACCATTGTTTTGAGCTATAAAATCTAAGTTTGAACCATTGTAGTAGTTGGTAAGCTTACACGATAATCTCTCCTCTTTAAGTATAACTTGATTTTGTCTCAGCTCTATTGTCACAGTATCTAACAGTCACCATATTAAAGGACCTTAATTCAATCTCCAAAGTGAGGTTTGATTTAATCAAGTCTTTAAACTTCATAATTTAACTAACTAGTGAGGATTTAATTTACACTAGTTTCCTCTCTAATTATACCATGGTTGTCTCAGCTCTATTGTCACATTATCTAACAGTCACCATATAAAGACCTTCAATATATTATCTCCAAAGTGAGGATTTAAACTAACTTAATTTAACTAACTAGTTATACCTTAGTGTATTTGTACAAAAACCTCATCTTTATAACAATATATATAATACAACATTTTGATTACCAATAAAAAAATTATAGTTAGTAGGTAGGATAGTTTTCCTTACTAAAACTGAGATTTACACATTCTTCCAAGCTTTATTTTATTTGGTTTTTCATCTCTCGGATCATTGTGCATTTAGAAACTTTAGTAACTTTAGTTTGTGAGGTAGCAATACAGTTTATGAATATAACAGTTTTTAAAAATTCATTCACCTCTAAACCCTGAACCCTCTATTATACCAACAAGGAAGAAAACGACCTTTACAGACATTGTATTTTGTTTCATTATATTTTTTTGTCTCTCTATGTCTCTCATTCCTCGTTCAAACATGTAATAATATTTTCTTTAATGAAAATGATTGGTGGCGTACATGTGTCTACCCTTTTTTTAAAATAATAATAAAAAAATCGGACCGTAATGACAATGACATAATAACAGTGACAACACAAGCAATAACATGGGCACTGCTTAAGTCAAGATCAATTTTATCCATAAGTCAAGCTGATCATATGGATTTTAAAATCAATCAGATAGGCAACTGAATAGTAAAGCCTGATTAAAATGTGTGTATGTTTTAATGTATTAACAGGAATACATTTTTCATAGGTCATCAAAGTAGTCCTTTCAAAATCAATGCATCAAATGAAGATTATACCATCCCAACTGGTAGATTGGATGGAGTTCATGAATTAAAATCTGTGGAGATGATGAAAGCAAGAGAATAACAGCATGGAAGTAATTAAATTGTATTCTTAGACCATATATTATTGTAACTAATCAAAACACCTGGATGACACTAGCCAAGTTTTATTTTTTCATCAAACTTTCTCTTTCTAGTAGATGATCAAGTTGGATAATTAAAATATCACTAAAGATGTAACAAACATGGTATCACACATTGTCAACATCAATGTTGGTCAATATGTTTATAGATTACAAGGCAACTGGAAAAAAAATAATGGATATGTTTGATGAAAATGACTTGGGATAATGAAGCCTAATTAAACTCACTCACAGCAACCAATTAATCACTCTTTTCTATAACTCTGGGTGGACTAGGGGCTGAATCGATCCAATTTCATTTAATTGATGATCTTTTCATGTTCAAGCAAATTTCGTGCACCAAAGTCCAATTTGTAGATTTTAAATTTTAAATGGAAAATGTTAAAGAGTCAAATTAAAGCCCTGTTTCTAGCCTTGAATGTATGAGTATAATTTTTTTTTATTTTAAAAACATAAAATATATCATCCAATGAGATATGTACTTTAAATGAAATACATATTAATTGTATGAACTTATTTATAAAATGTGTAAAAAAAATTAGCAAGATATATACCTCATTACAATGAATGTAAGTGCTACTGTGCTAGCATGGGTTTTGTAAAATTGGTTAAATGTAATATTTTATAATCCCCCTCTTTTTCTTTTTTTTTGAAAATATAGTGTGTCAATATATATATATATATATATATATATATATATATATATGGTCGCGATTACGTGCGGTATGCGGTCGGTGCGGTTTACGACGTGGGCCGTCCGATCGCGGGTCCATCGCATCCAACGGTCGACGTGAATCGCACCCGACCGTCCGATGCGATGGACCCGTGATCGACGGCCCGTGATCGCGCACCGCACCGACCGTAAACCGCATATATATATATATATATATATATATATGCCGACGATTAGGTGCGGTGTGCGGTCGGTGCGGTGCGCGACGTGGGTCGTTCGATCGCGGGTCCATCGCATCCAACGGTCGACGTGAATCGCACCCGACCGTCCGATGCGATGGACCCGTGATCGACGGCCCGTGATCGCGCACCGCACCGACCGCACACCGCACGTAATCGGCTCCCTATATATATATATATATATATATATATATATATATATATATATATATATATATATATATATATATATATATATATATTGAACCGATTAGGTGCGGTATGCGGTCGGTGCGGTGTGCGACGTGGGCCGTCCAATCGCGGGTTCATCGCATCCAACGGTCGACGTGAATCACACCCGACCGTCCGATGCGATGGACCCGTGATCGACGGCCCGTGATCGCGCACTGCACCGACCGCACACCGCACGTAATCGCGACTATATATATATATATATATATATATATATATATATATAGGGAGCCGATTAGGTGCGGTTTACGGTCGGTGCGGTGCGCGATCACGGGCCATCGATCCCGGGTCCATCGCATCGGACGGTCGGGTGCGATTCACGTCGACCGTTGGATGCGATGGACCCGCGATCGAACGGCCCACGTCGTAAACCGCACCGACCGCACACCGCACGTAATCGCGACCATATATATATATATATATATATATATATATATATATATATATATATATATATATATATATATATATATACGCGAGCGATTCAGTGCGGGAATGCGGGAAACGACGTCGATCGTTCGATCGCGGGTCCATCGCATCCAACGGTCGAGATGAATCGCACCCGACCGTCCGATGCGATGGACCCGTGATCGATGGCCCGTGATCGCTTCCCGCACGACCGCATTCCCGCACTGAATCAGCTCCCTATATATATATATTTTAAAATATGCACACATTGAACAAATATATTTTTATAATTTTATTCCTAAGATACACCCAACACTAAAATTCACACCAATCTTTTTATTTCGATCGTATACAGGATTTGTTTTGTACTATAAACGTTACTTTGCAAATAAGTGCATATAAATGAGAAATAAATTTTAAGACGGTAAGTATCAAATATCATTTTAGCACCCACGAGCGCTAATGTATTGCATTATCACAATATATGTGGTTTTATCATAGTATATGAACTAAATTTTTTTCTTTATTTTTTAAAGTGAAAAAAATATACTATTGTATTTCAATATGTACTTTATAATTAAAAAAATAAAAAAATCTTCTTAAGTCCCTGAAATCTTCTTGAAATCACAAAAAGTCCCTCTAAAATTAGAAAATCATCCTAGGTCCCCAAAAAGTGTATATGGTCAATGAATTTAGTCCCTCGGTCAAGAGTATATTGAAATAAGTCTTCAGAAACTTATTAAAATTGGATTCAGTCCCTACAAACTTTATAAAATCCGATTTAGTTCTTTTGTAAACAAAAATACCTCAGTCATTTTTCAACATCCCTATGTCCTGAAATGTCATCCTCATCTGTAAAAAAAATATCATTTGAACCTCAATTGATCTACAAAATTGAGTCATTTTTCAACATTTTCCCGCTCAATCTCATTTTAGAGACTGAAAAAAATTTTTTTTACAACTTCATTAACTCCATTACAAAATCAATAGAGAAAACAATTTAAAAACTAAA
The DNA here is from genome assembly GCA_030737845.1 of Acorus calamus. Classification (NCBI taxonomy): domain Eukaryota; kingdom Viridiplantae; phylum Streptophyta; class Magnoliopsida; order Acorales; family Acoraceae; genus Acorus; species Acorus calamus. The sequence goes on along the minus strand of CM060871.1, from coordinate 4,045,203 downwards.
TCAAAATTCTATAATGCATTCGTAACTCAAAATGACTAGCAATAAAAGCATAACACCTTGACTATAAAACTATAATTTGTTTAATAAAATTTAAATAAATCAGGATATATTTTTAGACAATTAGATGGATTTTTTATGATTTTTAGAAGATTTCAGGGAGTTAAACGATTTTTAAATTTCACAAGGACTCTTTTGGGTTTTCATAAGTTTTCAGGGAATTATATCGATTTTTTCTAACAAAGAAAATAAAATTTAAAAGGGTATAACAATAATTTATCATGCATGGTTAGGTTAACTACACATCTGGTTAGTTATAGGACTAAAATAAATATTATCTAATAAGATAGGGACCTGAGGGATTTACCAATTTTACAGGGACTTTTTCAAATTTTCATAAGTTTTCAGGGAGCTGGTTCAATTTTTCCGCTGCAATGAGAGCCGGAGGCGGAGGCACTAAGGGACAAGTGGGGGGCTCAATCCCCTGCTTGAATTTTCTAACAAAACAATAGGTCTGACTAAAAAATGTTAGAAGTAGTTTAGTATCATGTTATTATATGAATGAATTTTTTTTAATTTTTCAATATCCTACATTCTATATCCTGATGTCCACAATATCAAAATAATCTCCCTTCTCATATAGAACTCAGCTCTCTCAAAAGTCGCAACTAAACAAAAAAAAAATTCTAATTTGAATGATATTTTATAATCATCTTTTCAAGTAATATATATTTAATTTATAAAAATTTGATTTCACGTTTTAGGATTTGGAGTGCAAGTGTGCTACTTGGGCGGGTTGGGAGGTTGGGGCACAACTTGAACCCAACTTAAAAGTAGAGGAATTTAATCCAAACTCAACCCAAGCAATATTGGAAAATTAAAATTTTATCTTACAAATTAAACAATTAAATTTAACTAGAACATTTAAATTTATCACTCCCCATTTTAAGTCTGGGTAGATTCGAGTTATCAAAATCCTCAACCCAAACTCAACTTGAATAACGCTCAGGCTTGAATTAAACCTGAACGTTAAAACCTCATTCTAAACTCGTCCAAAATTCGTTGTGGGTAAAGTTCAATCTGTCCAAGTTGCATCCCAATTTCATATTGTATTAAAATTTATAAAGTAAAGCAATATTAAATTAAAAAAGAAATAATAACAATAGTATATTTAAAGCCTCCGCTTGACTACAATCCTGACTCCGCCCCTAATGAGAGTTGAATGTATCATTTTTCAATATAATGACCCATCAACCTCACGGGCCTATCTGTGGGCCCATCATAATATACTTGTGGCCGATACTTTTTTTTTTTTTTTAAGAAAGGCCCTACGAAGTTCCACAGTTGATTGGTACAACTACTAGGTTGGCCATATACAAACAGAATATGGCCATTTTTTGAAGAAAGGTAGATGTTTGCAACAGAATATGGCCATGGCACTTGACCAGCTAAGTAATTCACAAGTGAAGGGGCAGAGCGGTCTTTTTGGTTAAGAACATCTACGTTCCATGTTATTCTATGTTTGATAGGCATAAACTATATAAAAAAAATCAAATATTATTTTATAATTAAATTTTTATTCAAACTAATAAAATATTTTTAGAATATTGATACAAACATGAAAATATACTAATCTTTTTCGATTTAAATTTAAGGCCATAGTTTAAATCTGCATTTGAGTGGATTTGACATTTAAATTATTGAAAATTTTCAAAAGTGGACCTTTTCCGCTTTTGATTTCCAAATCTACTTGTTCGTTTCTTCTTTGTTAAAACTCCAGTTATTGAATAACTGTGAAAATTCTTTTCAATAGTTAGATTTGAAACGCAAGATTTTGAGGATCATGCTTTTCAATCACGGATTCAAACATAAATTAAGTATTTGTATTGTGATATCCAAATTCTTTGAGATGTATTTTTCGATTGTGCACGTGATATGCGATTATCGTGATGTTCATGATCAACCTTTTATGAGATCATGAGAGCATGCGTCTGATTTTCCATGGATCGTGAATATAAAAAATGATACATTCCACCCCTTTGATTTTTTGCAAAAGTATATACGTAGATATATATACTTAGATATTTGAGTATATTCTTTTATATTTAAGTATATTCCTTCATACATATACAAATTGCATGCATATATTGTTACATTTTTCGTAATAAACTATATATTAAAATAATAAAATATATACTGCATTAGGTGGTTCATACACTAAATTAATGAATTGATGAATGCAAATGAACTGTAAAATAGATTGAGTGTATCAGTGATTGATTATCATTGTTGTGGGCTATTATGCACAACTTATTTTTCAATCTTAATTTCAATCTACACATATTATATTTAAAAAAAATAGTATACCACATATAATGAGGTACATGTTGTTATAAATAAAATAAAGTATATTATCCAAATTGAATGGATGCATTTATAAAAATGTAAAAAAATTATATCGAAGTATATATCTCATTAATGTGAGTATATATTCCAGTGATTTTCTATCGACACATATGAGACTGATATTGAAGGCAGGAATAAAAAATTGTGTAGCAACACTCATGACTAAGCATTGTTATATGTAGTCTTTATCTTCATCTAGTAAATTTTCACTTTTGTAATAAATAGATCCATCAAATTCAATTTTTTTAATGAAATTAGATGCTTATTAGATGAAACATGGGACTAACTCTAATATTATCCAATCCAAAGGAATTGATTAAGATGAACGGATCATATTAAGACAATTTTTGAGAGGTTGGTTTTGACCATCCCTTATTCCCTTCATCTGGTTTTTAGCATCCGGGTCCTTTGTATTATTAAACATGGAATGTGCATTAAAAAATTGCAATTTGTGGGGTACAATAATTTTTATTTCCTTTTACAATCTCCAACTTGTTATGTATTTTTATAGACATATCAACGTACAATGAAATACATACATATACAAATATGAAATATATATTTAAATTAATTATTAATACATATTTTATTTAATATTTTTCTAGCAAAATGTTAGATTTAGTCATTTGTACACTCCGAAACTCAAATCACAAATGTTTTTGTTTTTATTTTAAATAGTAAATATCATCTAATGAGGTATATGCTTTGATAAAAAAATATATTGTGTCATTTCGAGTTAAATGAATCTATTTTCAATAAGTGTACGAAAAAATTTAACGAGCTATACAATGTCTAACAAGGTATATCCTACGCTGGATTTCTAACAAGGTTTACATGACTGCATTTTTTACTGCAAAAAAAAAAAACTGAGGGCAACAACGCCCATTTTTCTTTCATAGAGCTTGAATAGGCCTAAAAAAGTACCAACACTATTGATTACGGTAATAAGAATAATGTTAGACTCAATTTGTTTTACCAACCAAAACTCAGACTAAATACTTTTTTATTTTAAAAAAAAATAGTAAACACCATCTAATAAAGTATATGCTTTGATAAAAAGTATACATCTATCTATGTAGAATTGAATGAACTAATTTTTAGTAAGTGTAAAAAAAATTAATGAGATATATACAACTTCTAAGTAGGTATATAAGTACGTATATATTTCACTATATTTCTAATAAAGTATATATGATTATATTTTACACTAAGAAAAAACTGATGTAACAGCACTTGGGTCATAATGGCGCTATTGGGTCTCGCTGATTAGATGGGCCTTAAAGCACAGTTGTTGCAAAAATCACAGTCTATTTTGCAGTCCATTAAGAGCCACATATATTATGATAGTACAATTTTTACTTCATTTCATCAGGGGTTCTATCATAATACATGACATAAAAAATATTTATATTGTTTTAAAGAAAAAACAAACTATTATATCTTAATATATATTTCATTTTGTATGCAGTATATATTGCCAAGGCTATTGCAAAAAGCTGTGTATAATTATATAAAAAAATGGTGTGAATTGTAGATAGGGCTGCATCGGGGGTTGGGTGTATCATTTTTTATCTTATTTTTATCTCTTAATTATATTAAAAATAGAAAAATGATATATCCAACCCGTTTGCAGCCCCCAACGGTTTTCATAGTATACTCATTTAATAAAATAAATATTATTATGAAAAGTAAAGTGTATACATAAATAAAAAGTATATTTAAAAAACATTAATTTTTCGTATACACTACACTAATGGAATGTATAATTAATTAAGATATAAACTTTAAGCTACAAAATTGATATTAATTAAGATATAAACTTTAAGCTACAAAATCGATCGACTAGGGCTTCATTTGACAACAAAAGTTTGGGGCTTTTAGCTTCTTTAAAAGCTAAAAACCCCAAATTGGTTATAAAACAAGTTAGTGCTGTTATATAAAAAAAATTACTGGTCCGCCACTAGATTTGTGATTGTAAATTCATTCCTGATTCCTGGTCCTTCCTTGTCATTGCATGTAAGGAGAGAGTAATACAAATCCTGGACACAAATGTCAAGAAGCACATGCTGCTTTAAATAAATACCCTAAAAAAAAGCACTTCTACATGGGTGTTGGTTTTCCAAATAGGCCAAAATATTATATTTTCATAATCAACTTGTGTGTGGTACTTGCCTACTTTTGACTCTCATCAGACTCTTGTTATGTGTAGCGAAAAAAACACATATATCAAATATCATGTATATACTTTTAATGAAATAGAAAAAACGTGGAACTCTTGTGCTTTCAATTGGCCAAAAAATTTTCTTTTGAGCCTTGACATTTTCAGCATTTTGACATGTTTTTTTATCCAGGTAAGAGAGTAACAGATAATTTGAAGGTCAAATGAATATAGAAAGAAGGTACCATTCAGCCAAACAATTTATTTTATAAAAAGGAATATTCATGTATTTATCCCGTTTGGGGCGATGCATAACTGTAGACAAGTGAGAATAGAGAGTAGTAAGGAAAAATCTAGATAGTTATATTTGAATAATCTAGATATAGGTCCAATAACTATTCTAGAGGATATTGAAATTGTTTATCATAATTTATCCATGTCAATAGATAAAAATATCATTATGTGTCATTTTAAAAACTCATTTCACGTAACATTCACACACATATCCTAAAATGAATGTCGCATATATATCATATTATACACACATCAGTCTCTCACATTTATTCTGATACCAATTCATGTAGGGATATATATAGTTGTAATTTAAAAAACATGAAATTTTGTTATTCGCCATTAATCTAATCCTCATTTTAGAACCACTAAACCAAACAACAAAAAAGCACGAGAATTATAGAAAAGAAAAAATCAAACAAAAATACAAAATGAATAACTATGTGTCACACCCCAACTGATGGACAGTAAAGATTTTGGGCAATTTTCATTTTTAGCGCAGCTATTTTTTTTATTTCAAGACTGGCCTTGAGTTAGTTTGACTAGGTCAACCTGGATTTTTTGCATAATATTACATCACTTGATTTGCTATGAGATGTAATTTCTCTCTTATACATTTTTTTTTTCATTTTCTTACACTTTAATTTTAAATTTTACTTTTTGGATGGTTTTTAATGAAATAAATTTTAAACTTTATCTGAATTTTAAATTTTAAATCTTATCCTAATTTTAAAATTTGAAATTGATCTTTATTTTAAAATTTAATCTTAAATTCTAAAATTTTATGCATAGATTTGATGAAGATTTTATGAACAATGGAGAATTCACGGTGAATTTATAATTAAATCTTTCCATAAATCTTGATATACATAATTTTCAAAATTGAAAATTTGATTCAAAATTCAAAATTCAAATTGAAATATTGAAATTCAAATTTAAGAGTATTAGTAAAAAATCTGTTGATAGAAAACGTGATTTGTTATCACGTCTCATTATAATGAGATAACAAATCAAGTCTCATATGTAAAAAAAAAAAATCGAGGTTAACCTAATTTTGCAATTAAAACTTAAGTGTTGAAATTAAAAAAATTTGGAGTTAATAATGAAAATTGTCCAAAGATTTCATGGCGAGGAGTGATGATATCTGAAACCTTTTTTTATTCAAATGATTAATATTTTTTCCAACATTTGCCAATAGAATGATAAGTTGTTAAGAGCAACATTTGACCAATATTGCACAAAAGTTAACTTGTACAGTTGTACCTTGACTTATAGAGAATCAAAGCGTGCCATTCATTATAAACATGCTATATTTATCTATTCTTTATCCTTTTGCTTTGTTTATCTTTGTATGCAAAGTCTATTTATAGTTATTGAATTTGTGTCCCAAACTATCAATTTTAGTACCAGTAATAGATAAAGGAACAAATGACATTTGAGAGTTTGACATTATTGTTGTTGTTGTTGTTGTTATTATTATTATTATTATTATTATTATTATTCTTAAATATGTCAATCTTTTTCTTGATTAGAGGGAGATTGAACCTTCATTGAAGGGGGACAGCACAACTAAAACTTAACGAAATATTGTTTTCAGATCCGCCCACACTGCAGAAATATCAGGGATATATAGAACACCTTCTTTTTAGGTATAGTTGCATCCCACGTGCGGGCTACCAATCCATAATAACATTACTTTGTGAAAAAAAAACCATATTATTAAATATTTAAAAATTAATCTAAAAATGAATAACCCTCATTTTGAATTAAGACACACCAAACTTTTCATTTGAAAGCACCCCCTCAAATTAATTAACCATTTATTTCTATGGTGGTGGCACACAAACTATATAGTTTCATTACATTAATTATGTTTGAATAATAATAATTAATAAACTTGATTAACTGATGCTTGGTTAATTAAAGGGTAAAATGCATTTTCAACCCTTCAAGTTTGTGAAACCTGCAAAAACAAAAACAAAAAATCTATATTTTAAAAATATACATTTACACCCTTTATCATTAAAATCACGTGTTAACATAGGAAAAAGTAAGTAAAACGGAAGCATCATTTTACCCAAATTGTTGTATTTTTAAAAATATATGAATGATTTATGTAAATCAAGATACATGACCAATGAGATGTAAAAATGACTTGTGTTATATTTGAAATGCATGGACAGTTTGAATAGTAAAATAGTACATGCATATTATCATTTTTTTCATGTTTAGCAGATGATCTTAATAATAGAGAGAGAACCCTAGGGGAGTCATTGTAGGTTTCACAATTTACCCTTAATTAAAACATTGACAAAAAAGAAACAAAAAAATATATTATTAACAATAAGTTGACATTTGTGGATTAATCAAGGAATTGATGACAAAATTTTACAGCAACCCACTACGTGTTAATTCAGTTGAACAATCTCCCGATAAACCCTAATTCCCTAACACCTATCCTTCCATTTTTTTCTCTCCTTCTCATCGGTCAAACGTGATGGCTCTTTCTCTCTCTCATTTCACATATAATACAATACACACGTATCTTCCGCACCAACCTCTCCTATATAAAGTAAATACTAAACAAAGCCTCCAAAGACCACCAAAACAACAACAACAACAACTATTGTTCATCCTCTCTTCTTCATCTATATATCATTCACCCTCTCAAAACCACCATGACTCCCTCACTTTCAAACGATCGATCATCCCTACGTGACCTCACCATGCAAAAGCCACCCCCTCTGAGGATCAACAAGGACTCCCACGCCATCCAGAAGAGCAGCTCCTCCTCCGCCTCCACCGGCTCCACCGTCACCGTCGCTTCGTCATCGAACGCTCCCAAACCTCCCCAACGACACCCGGTCATCATATACACCCACTCTCCTAAGGTGATCCACACTCACCCTCGTGACTTCATGGCCTTGGTTCAAAAGCTCACCGGATTCTCTCGATCCGATGAGGATGTCGTCGATGATAACAATAACAATAACAATAACAACAATGAAGAACGACGGGTCGAGGTGGCGGTGGGAGGAGGAGGAGGTGGAGAGTCTGAGCCGTCCGATGGACCGCTTGTTTATGATCCACCCAATCCATACGTCGATAACATACCTCCGTTTACGCCCAACTCGGAGTTCTTCTGTTCGATGGGGCCAATGTTTTATAGATATCAAGAACAGCCTGTTTTTGTTAATCCTTCTGGCTTTGGTGGGTCGTCCATTTCGCCTTCACTCTTGAAAGTATTTAAGAGTTTTCCTGAGTATTGATTTTATTTTTTTTATTATTTGAATTCTGTTAATTCTAAGTAAGTTTAATTGATTGTTCGTGGTGTTTTTTTTTTTTTTTGGCTCATGTGGGTGATGCACAATATGGAGAAAATTTCCTGATTAGGGTTAGAGGAGTTTTATTTTCATCATGTTTGTGCATGTGTGATGGTTTCCTTTACATATATTTTGTTGGTTTTTTTTGGATAGATGAATAACGATATAATTCTTTTTTTTTTATTTTTTTTTTTAATCTTCTTAGGTTTTGTTCTTCTCCCCATGCCATAGGGCATGAATCTTTGATTCATAATAAAAATTTCTTTAGTTCTTTGTAATGGCTAGTGTTTATTTCATTGAGTGGGTCATGTAAATGGTAATCTTGATCTGGAGGCTTTCATTTGCTTCTCCACAAGGAAGAAAGATGGTTCTCAATTTAAGATTTATATGTTGTGGTTCTTTGTTTAAGTAAGATCCCTAAAATATTGTCTCTTCCATATTTTCAGCCTAATTTTAAGTATTGCATTGTTTAGATTTTTTAGTTTTAAATATACGTCTATTATTTGTCAGGGTAATATTTCAATCAAATCAACATAACCTAGCCAATTTTATTATGCTAACGTGACATGGAAGTTGCAGCTTTTGCCTTGTCTAATTAAAGTTTGAAGTATCTTCTCTTACTCTATAAAAGATCAAAATTAATTGTATATTCAAGTTAGATTAAAGTGATATATGTATATTAGTAGGTTGACAAATTATTACAACATCAACGCGGTTACCATCTTCATCAACAACATACATTTTCTCGTACAAGTAGCTACATTATCCACATTGAGTTCTTATGGTGATCATATATATTTGCCATGTAAAATGCATGATTTTTTTTATAGAATAACATTTCACACAATCATTATTAATTAGCAATTCTTTGAGCAGTCCCATTTCAATAATGAAGTAGCTAGGTTTAGGTAGTATATTATTTTTCAGTTTTAAATAATATGCATGGGCATACAAAATTCATTACAGTGTATATTTTGTGTGAAAGTACATACTCCATCTTATGAAATATAAATCTTCAAAATTAAATTACATATGTGATTGCAAGTGAGGCTGTAGGCCAGAATATATCCCTAATGTTGTTATTCTTTTTTCAAAACTATACAATTAATTCGTTTGATCTACAGCTAGATCTGCCCGTGTGTAGAAAGTTGACAAGTTGCCAAATAATTAAAGCCTTGTGTGAAATAAAGTTCAATATGATTTTAATCAATAATGTTTTAAAAACATAACAAAAAATTTAAAATAAATGGATTATGAGTCATTGGTTCAACTATTAGGTTAATCGGATTTGAATTGATCATAACATTAACATCACATAAAAAAATATTTATTATTATTACTAAATAACTTAAAAATTAATTAATCACACATTGTGTGAGTAAATAAACCAATCAATCCAGAAAATTGATTCAATCGGTGAATTGATTAATTTTTACTGATTGTTTATACAGTTGATTTTGTGGGTATACAGGACTGAAAATCAGGACGTGTGAGAGTTCAACTAACCAGGTTGGGTAGGGTTGGATCACATTTTAAAACACTAATTGTAACTCACAACTCAACATAAAATTAAGCTGGTTTCACCTAATTTATTCTACTAGTATAACGGGGAACCACATGACAAATCACATGTATGTCATCAACTCTTATAAATCGGAGGAACTCACATTATATGTCAAATCATTTTTTTCATTTTTAATTGAACATTGTTACACGCAATCATTTTTACAGCCTCCATACCTCGTTAAACACCCAGAGAGTTATATACCTCCTTAGGTGAGGTACTCGGAAAAAAATTTACATTTGCTAAAGATATGTTCATTTAATTTGAGATATACACTTTTCATCAAATCATGTATCTTTGAATTAGATAATGTTTACTAATTTTAAAAAATTAAAACTTGTGCGGACTGTTCCTAACATTTTTCTTTATAAATATTTATTCTAAACTTATTAATGATCAATTAAACAACAAAAAATTAAACTAGCTAATTAAACCAGATTAAAGATCAGCAAACCTAATAATTCAGCCTAAGAACAAACATAAATAATGAAAACGACCAAAACAACAAGTATATGATTGATGATGTCTAGTTTTGGTCGTTTTTCACTCCTCTATCTAAAATCATTCGGCCTAAAGACAAACAAGTTCAGTTCAACACTAAAGATGATAATGAATGAAAGATAAGTTTTTCCTTCTTTTTTGCTAACATGCAAATCACATGTATTGACCTTTGAATAATAAACACATTTTTTAGGGTTTAGGGCCCTTATTTTTGTGGTGGGCAATTTAGTACACGTTGTTGAGAACCATGGCCGCGCAGAAGGGGATAAGACATGGCCCAATACAACCAAAAGAATTTCAATCATTCATGGAAAAAGGGCCATTTTGTAGTTGTTGACCATTAATTCCAAGTAACCATTTATTCATTATTTAAGAAAATATTATGTACATTTTTTTTTTCAATTTCAATTTTCACTTGTTATGATTTTTTTTAAAAAATATTATACTTTTATCTAATGATATTTATTTTTTAATAAAATATGAAATATGTATCTTTAACAAATTGCATAGATTCATTTATTAAAAAATAAAAAAAATTAAGAAAATGTATAACTCGTTAATGTGAGTATATGATTACTAAACACATCGATGTGCATGCACCTACAAAAAATCATTATTTTCTGAAGTATTTTTGATAAGTTACATGTTAAACCTTTCAAGATGAGAGTATATTAGAATTGAATGCCAATAGTTGTGACTGATAAATTAAAAACTATCACAATCTCACACTTAGTTTTTCTGTTGTTCATAATTTGTAAACCTAATAGAATTAAATTTTAAATGACTTTCATCTCTAAATATTTTGTAATATTTAATTACCAGGTACGGGTTGAACTATAAATAATTAAGGAGAGGGGTGAAGTACAACCAACAGCTCCCTAAATGCCCCTTAAACTTGATGTCCCACATTGCCCATCAATATAATGGGTACTAATTTTGACCGTTTAACACAAAAAGATGGTAAAACATTCTTGAATGTTTGAATGGGTGTTTATGCCCTTTTTAGTTTGAAGAAGAAATTTCTAGGACGGTGGTTTTAGACTCGTTAAAATATGAGAAAAGAAATGAGAGTAAGTTTTTAATTTCTTATATTATAAGAAAAGAAATGGAGAATTAGTTGGATTAAGAGAATGATCGGAACATATAGGGATTGGAAAGTACAAAAGAATCAGAGACAATGATTAGCCTCTTTCATATTACTTTTTTAAAAAATTCAAAATGCACCTAAAACTTATGAGTCACAGGATTAGGTAGGCTGTCGCATTAATTGATAGCATTAAACATTAATGTATGATTAATTTGCCACACCTAACATGTAATGGGGTTCAATAACTTGGTTTCAATACCTTTTCTTTCTTTGAGATTCTTGTTCACATTGATTTTTAAATGCATCCGAACCACTCTCTCTTTTTTATTTAGATTTTTGTGTATTAAAATGTGACGGGAACTATTTTTAATTTTAAAAAATAACAGATCGAAAGATTTTATTATTTATTTATAAAAATAAGATAGCGTTCTATTGATAATAATAATAATAATAATAATAATAATAATAAAATGGCAAATACAAAAAGAGGTGAAGGGGTAAAACATGAGTTAATTATTCGTAAATGTATTGGGTAAAATATGAAAGCTTCACTCTATACATGGGTGTTACATACCCTAGAGAGCTTTTTTTTTTGTCTCCATTAAAATTATTTATTAATTCTACCAATAAAACTGTCCATTCCTTTTTTGGCAATCCCTAGGAAGAAATTCAAGTACTCCTAATTATAACTTATTTTGTCAATTACTAAGAGACATGTCAAGGGCTCAAAGCCTCACAATTAACCAATCTTGTTGCTTCGTAATTCAATATCAGTGATTTCCTCAAACTCCTAACCATTTTAGAAATAAACAATAACTTAATCTTGGGACAATCCAACGTAGGATCGCCCCATTTTATTTTTTCATTGACATCTTACCAACTCGGCTTTTTTTTATTTTCTTTTCGAGGCGGTTTGATCTGGGATCTCCTCTGTTCTTTATTTCCTATACTAGTTTTTTCTTCTTCTTTGTTATCTCACTTTCTTTTCTCATCCTATTCAAACATCATCTGTTTTAATTTAATATTGGAATAGATATACCCATAATTTCTCATGAAAAAATGCTTCTGGGACAATCCAATGTAGGACATTAGGTGTAGTCTCCATGTATTCACTACACAACAAATTGAGTTATTAGCTACAAATTTTTTTTCTATAAAATTGAATTTCGTAGGTAAATGTGATTTTTATTTAGTAGCAATAGATATGAATTTTAGCTGGGAAATTTAAATTTTGTAACAAAAGATATGACTTTTGACAATTGGATTTCATAGTGAAATATATGATTTTTTGTTGTGAAATTTGACTTCGTAACAAAAGATATGACTTTTAATTGAAAAATTTACCTTTCATAACAAAATATGACTTTTAGCTGTAAAATTGAATTTCGTAGCAATAGATATGACTTTTAATTGTGAAATTTGAATTTGAATTTTGATTTTTCTTAAAATGTATGTGTGCATGCATATATATATATATATATATATATATATATATATATATATGAAAATGATTGCGTGCGGCGAACGGCAGGTGCGGCCACGACGTGGGCCGTTTGATCGCGGGCCCATCGCATCCAACGGTCGACGTGAATCGCACCCGACCGTCCGATGCGATGGACACGTGATCGACGGCCTGTGATCGCTGCCGCACCTGCCGTTCGCCGCACGCAATCACGTCCTATATATATATATATATTTCCGATAATATGCGGTCGGTGCGGTCGTGCGGATCCGACGTGCGTCGTCCGATCGCGGGTCCATCGCATCCAACGGTCGACGTGAATCGCACTCGACCGTCCGATGCGATGGACCCGTGATCGACGGCCCGTGAATCGCGACCGCACGACCGTATAGTATCACGACTATATATATATATATATATATATATATATTCCATGTAACAAAACATGTATTTTCCATGAAATATGAAATACATGCATTCCATGTAAGGTTGTATATTGTCTAATGAAACATGTATAAATCATTAGAAACATAAGACTACACATAGGTTTTTGAATAAAACCTGTGTAAAGAGAGTGAAAAAAAAGTGTCGTTATACGTGGTCCGCAGAAATAGTCTATACTTTAATCATCTCAATAATTATTTATCAGATATATACATTAAATTGTACCTAACATTATTTACAAATAAATAAATAAAATAAAATAAACCACAATAGCACAAATCGAGTGAAACATAAAACGGAGCAATAATTAATCGATTTCTTTCTGAATTAAAATTGAAGACAACCACAACAACAATTATATACAAAAAATTTCTAGAAGGACACAACGGGAATTTCCAAATTTGATGAGGCTAAAACCCGTCCGACTCCCACCAAGTCGCCACCGGCGACCTGACGTTCCTCCAGTCGACGAAAGTGACCTTCCCCGAATCATCTCCCACGTAAACCCTATTATCCCCGCCGGCCGATACTCCGGCGACCCTCCGAACCCCTCTCGACCTCCACCCGGCGACGGCGGCGGGGAACCTCCGGCCGACTCGTGCGTCCCACGCCCTCACCGCCACCTCCCCGGAGTCCTCCTCCGCCGCCGCCGTCACCTCCACCGCCGGAGAGATCTGGATCCCACTGAAGAACGACCGCACGATCTCCGACGACCGCCGCAGATCCCCGTCCCAGGCCCTCACGAGCTCCTCCGGCCGCCACGAGAAGCAGAACCCGGATTTACGGTTTTGCCCCTCATCATCGGAAAGATTTCCCGAAGAGTCCTCTTCATCCTCCGACGATTCATCAGAGGGTGATTCGGATTCGGCGTCGGAGAAGTCCGTCTCGCTCTCGTACGATGGGGGCTGTAAATTGACGGATTTGGCCCTGTGATGTCTGAGAATTACGAGCTTTACCCGTTTCAGGAGGCTACCGAAGGCGGCGGCAACGGCGATTAGGAGGGCACCCCATGTCCAGAACGATTTCGTGATCAGCAAAAATCGCGAAAAGTTTGGGTTCTGCACGGCTTCGAACCCCTGGCTGATGAGATTCAGTTCTTCCATTTTTTTTTGGGTTTTTGGAAACTCGAGAGAAAATCAGACTTTTATCGGAAAAACAAAGGAAAGAAGAAAAAGAAAGAAAGAGGGGAAGTGTTTGAGAGGGGATGGTTTTCTTATAGGGGTTGGGGGTGTGACGTGGCGGGTTTTGATTGGATGGGATTATGGAAAAATGAAGGGGGAATCCGTGGATGGAAAAAGCGAAGGAAGAGATTGGTGCGATGAGTCAGCGCGTGCCTGATGTGTGCTGAGTCAGCAGATTTGTCTATTATCTCACTCTGTGGACACTTGTACATGTCATCAGGTTCATCATAAAAATTTACATACGTGAAAAATTTAGCTATCCATCATTCACGGTTTCATATTTAGTTTTTAGTTTCTATATTTAAATAATTTTTTTTTTTTAGTCCGTGAGAGGGACCAATTTATAAATTATTTAATTTATTTTTTAGTTCCTGAGAGACCTATTCTTAAATTATCATTTAAATGTAGAGACTAAAACTTAAATATAAAGAAGTGAGAGATCGATAACTAAATCCTATAGTTTACGAAGACTTAAAACTAAAAATCTCTTTTAGAAAAGGGTTTTTGTTAACGAAGTGCCCTCACATTACCCACATTTTATAAAACAATTTACATGTCATCAGGTTCAGGGCACTGGTTAACCTATGTTAATTGCTCATTTTTTAGGTAACCCAATAAATTAATTATAATATGATTAAAAAAATAAAATATTTTTTAAAATACCAACAACACTCCTAATAAATTCACCATTCTTCTTCCCTCCCACACCCAATTTTTTCCTCACTTACATAATGTTTAAAAATAAAAAATGTTAAAAGCATAAATAAGATATTTCAGTAAAAATGTCATATTATGTAAAAAAAAGAGTATGTATACCAAACAATTGAACAATATTTTTTTTGTATATAAAATCAATTTTTTATATATTATTTATGAGTAAAGAAGGTATGGGAGGGAAGAAGAAAAAAATATTGGATGGAAAAAATAGAGTATGAGAGGGAAGAAAAAAGATGGTGAATTTATTAGGGGTGCTGTTGGTATTTTAAAAAAAAATTATTTTTTTATACTCATATCATAATTAATTTATTGGGTTGTTTTAAAAGGTAGCAATAAATGTGGATTAATCAGTGCCCTGACCCCCCGTTTGGGGTGGAGGATAAATAGTGGATAGGAGAGAATATAGTAGAATAGCCCCCAAATAGTTGTTTGTTTGACAAGAATAAATATTGATAGCTATGTTTGGATAAGTTAAGATAAAGTATGATAACTATTATCAGAAAAGGCTAGAATTGCTTATAAGGGTTTATCTATACAAATGGATAAAAATACACTTCTCTGTCATTTTAAAAAAATTATCTAACCTAAAACTCTCTAAACACATTTCAAAAACTGTCACATCTATCATATCACACACATCTCTCATACTTATTCCCAAAAACAAATAATTTATGCAGGGTATAGTTGTCATTTAAAAAATCATAAACTATTATCCATCTCTTATCTACTACTTATCCTTACTTTATACAAGGTGAACCAAACAACAAAATGATCAATTTTATGTTTCCCAATAAGAATAATAGAAAGGATAACCAAACAAAAATTTACATATTCAGTATATATTTATATCTATCACAGTATAATTATCAAGAACGAATAACCCTTTGTCACACTTCAAACGAGAGGTGAGAGCACACCCTTTATAAAAATATCATTAGTTATGATGTTATTTATAAAAAAATCTATGTATACACATTTAAATTTCTTTTTAACTATCTACATCCATGCACTCTTTATTTATCATTTCTTTGAATCATTTACGTGACACTTAATGATTGTTCAATATAAAAATTTTGTGTTAAAAACACACGTGATCTCATTTGAGAAGATTTTGGTGTGAAGACTTTGGGTGTTGGAAAAGTGAGGGTAACTGGTGGTTGGTGGTGAGATTAATATTTTGGGTCATTGATTAATATTTTGGGTCATTGATGACCGTTGATTTTGTTGGTAGTCAAGTGAGGTTGATTAGGAAAAGTTAACTTAATTTAAGTTTTTTGAGGTTGTCCGGATTCAAATGTGGAAAGTTACTTGGAAGCAATCTCTTGCCCCCCGTTTGGGGTGAAGAATAAAGGGTGAATAGGGGAGAATACAGTAGAATAAGCCCCAAACAGCTGTTTGTTTGACAAGAATAAACCTTGATAGTTATGTCTGGATAAGCTAGGATAAGGCCTGATAACTATTCTAAGAAAATGGTGGAATTGTTTATCAGGGCTTATCTATGCCAATGGATAAAAATACCCTTCTCTGTCATTTTAAAATATTTATCTCACCTAACACTCTCTGCACACATTTCAAAAACTGTCACATCTATCATATCACACTCATATCTCTTATACTTATTCCCAAACACAAATAATTTATGCAGGGGTATAATTGTCATTTAAAAAGTCATAAACTCTTATCCATCTCTTATCTACCACTTATCCATATTTTATTCAAGGTGAACCAAACAACAAAAATATCAATTTTACGTTTTCCAATGAGAATAACAAAAAAGACAACCAAACAAAAATTTACTTATTCAGCATGGATTGTTATCTATCCCAGTATAACTATCAAGGGCAAATGATCTTATGTCTCACCCCAAACGGGCCCTTGATGAATAATCAACAAAGAAAAATAAATGTTAATGTAAATAAAATATAAACTATTGCCCATGGATGTTTGTTGGGACTCGGCGTACCGAGGCACGCATAATAAATTTTTCCGCGTATGTGGTCTGTATTGTGACACACACAATAAATAAATTATGTGCTGCCTGGTTTGATCTACATGACTTGTTTACGCATCACCTATCACATGAAAATGTAAAATAATACATCCATTCCAATGTTTAACCCGTCTAATATAATAATATTAATATGTAATATTATAAAAAATAAATTATATATTTGAATAAATCAATATTTTTTTTTATAATATAAAAAATTATTTTTTAGATACTATACTAGCAGGGTGTATAAATTAATGACTTAGATTGTTTCTGGATTGTAGATGAGAATACAAAGTATATTGAATGTATCAACGCCCCACGAAAAAAATATATGGATGAGAGATATTATATTCAATCCATTTTATAACCTTATTTACCTCGCGCATTAGCCACCTCCACTCAATGTAACAATGTTAGAAATTTTTATGAAAATATCTCTGATATAATATTTTAAAAATAAAAATAAATAAAAGTGTCAATTGTATGTGGGGTTTCAAGGGAGGTTGAATCAAACATTTTCTTATATATATTTATTTTATAAGCTATACAGATTTTTTTTTTAGCAAATGTAAGCATTTCTATTTTACAACACAGAGAGTATAAAATAAAGCATGTCTGAATGAAGAATGAAGCATGAGAATGAGAAAATTAAAAACAGAAAAAAATCAAAAAGCTTAGTAAGAGCCGGGTAAGAAAAGATTTACAATTAAATATAAAGAAAACTACAAATACGATTTGTATTTTTCAGCCATGATTTTCTGAATTATACGGATTTTTGGGCGAGTCACAAATGGCGGCAACGTGAAAGAATGGAGATGTTTAACACGGTATCAATACATTTTTTTTTGTGGGTTTCAAGATTTTGATCAATCTTTTAGAAGCTTCTAGGGAGGTTGGTTAATTTGAATTCCAAGGTTGCTGTAGTTGTTTGCAATTGTAGAACACAGATCTCTGGCATTTCAAGGCATCACAAGTCATCACTTGAATCTTTTCTACAATGCCTATCCCGACCAGTTTTTTTTTTCTTTCTTTTATATGCTTTATTTAGTACGTATTATCATTCAAACATTGTTTATTTTGAATCTTATTTGAAATGGATATGTTTATATTTACGCTAAATAAAAAAAGTATCATTTAAGTAATTGTATTTACATTTATTATATTTCATATAGAGGTGTAATTTGGGCGACCCATCTCAAATAAACTCAATTTTTGAACAGGTTTGGATTGAGATTTCAGTTTTCAGGTTTGAGTTAAACTCAAATATGAACAACCCGAACTTAATTTAGATTGGATTTAGGTTGAAGGGTTGAGAAATTTAAACACAACCTGGGTGAGGAATGGTAAGTTTAATATTATGAGATGAAATTTATTTATTTTTCAATAAAATTATTTTTATTTTAAAATAATATATTGCATTTTTTCTAAATGCATAACCTGCGAGAGGTATGTGCTAAAAACAAACTTTCTCTGAAGAGCTATTAATGTTGGGGAGTCTGACAATCATAGCCAGTTTGGGAATTTATGTTGAGTTCCAGATCCATTTGGACTAATTTTAGGGCAGCAAAGTAAAAATTTTTTAGTCTCAATTCAAATCTTATATACACTAGAATCAAATATTTAAATCAATGAGATAGATTAGTTTTGAAAAAAAAATTTACATTCTGAATCCACGCAATTTATTAAAATATATACATATTTTATTTATTTAAAAACATGTATATCATTAGATGATGTATGTTGTTTTTAAAGAATTAAAACATGTGTAAATTAAAATTAGGACTGAAAATTAAAAAATATCATTGACTCTAAAGGCCATCTAATTGGCTGTTCCCTTTTATTCTCAAAATCAGTTTTTCTTCTGCATTTATAACGATACTATTGTTTGGGTCCCCAAAAATAGACGTTCACTTTCGGTGCTAACAGAAAAATGAGTTCTTCCTCTTTAGATATAGACTCCAATCCGTATTTACAAATTTAGATAATGAAAACTTTATCATTTGGGTCCCCAACGATTGAATTAAAGAAACTAGAACCCAAGAGATCGATTTGAAGTGTAAATTTTCTTGAAAGGTGCAAGTATGATGTGGTTAATTACTGTATCAAATTAAACTGTTTATCAAGAACCTTAGCAAATGATGCTCCTCTTTGCTAACTTTTTGCCTTTGAGCTCCTATCAATTTTTTTGTCCCCTTTTCACTTTGATCTTTTACGTACTGCCTGTAACCGTATGACATTATATAAAGGTCACTTTCTCTTAAAAAAAAAGGGTTGTGATTAGAGGTGTTAACAGGCTAGGTTTACATAAGATCGATCTGAAGCCCATAAACCCGACCCGTTTTTATGGTGGGTTAGACCTGGCCCATGGGCCACCTCGATATGGGCCTGTTTAGACTGACCCGTGGAAGATCACGTGGGTGGTCAATTGCCCACCCCATTTGAAATAAAAGGGAAGGGGCATTCCCTCCCCCATTTGAAAATGAAATCAGTTCCCACCCCCTCGGCCAGGAGAACCCCCTCTATTTAATTTTATTTTTATTATTATCTTTTTTGCACCTACCCATGGCCTGAAGCCCGTCCTGACGAGCCCGATTCAAGCCATAGCCCAATTTTCGTTGCCGATGTCTAGATCTACACATCATGACACTGCACGAAAGTACGCCAAACCGGTACAACACGATATGACATAGCATGTTAAGTGGTTACAGACCTTGCCGAACTAGCCATGTGGCACGTTGTCATGTTTTGACATGACACAATTTTTTTTTGAATGGAAACGGTATGCATACGTCGTTGTATTAAAAGAATCATGTTCAAAATATGAACGCAAGATATAACACAAAAATGAGAAAATACAAGGAGAGGTCCACAATAGAATAAGCATCTACTGGAAAGATCTCCCAATCTCGACAAAAAGGATCACTCCTACATCAACAGACGCCCCCTATCAGCTCCATTGAGTAGTAGCTTCCACGTAAAATCTGCCCCAATCCTGAACATAACTTAATGCCAACTCCCAAATGTTGTCATCATAAGGGGTTTTTCCTTTGAATATGGAACTGTTCTGCTCCAACCATATCAACCAAGTTACGGTTAGAACAATCTCCGTGAAATCTTTATCCGTATACTCTTGTCACCATGTGCACGAAGTCTTTTCCCTGCTTCCCACACTCCCTCTAGGGACGTAAAATCTGCCTTCATTCCAATCATGACCCCCCAACCACTCCCAGACACTTTACTAGCAAGAATAAAATCGATGAACAAATGCTCGATCAATTCCTCCTCCGCTAGTGTCACCAGAGCCATGAAAACCTTAGGCAAAACCAGCACAACATGTTGGTAAGCCGATAATCACCCATGTGCATGTGTATATGCCATATATAATACCAAATTTTTTTTTGAAAAATAATGGGCCAAAATCCACCCCGGGCTACCTCCTCTTCCTTGCAGCCCATCTCTTTCTCTATAAAATCTCACATTTAAAGTGAATGCCTCTCTATATTAGAAACTCTATGATAAAGCAGTAGTGTACCTCTTAGATTGTGCAGGAGGAGCATGAGAGGAGGGGGAGGGGGGAGTAAGGAAGAGAGAGAGAGAGAGAGAGAGAGAGAGAGAGAGTGGGAGAGAGGAGAAGAAAACTCCACAGTTGTTTGCTAGTGGAGCCATCCTTAGCGGTTGCCCCGCCCCACCCACCCCACCTTCCTCTTCTTCCTCCTCTCCTTTTCTCATCCTCCTTATTTTCAAGCACACCCCCCCCCCCTATAAATAGGTCTTTTAAAATACAAATAGAGACATTTTTCATCTTTACCGTGTTATTGCGATTAGGCCTGTCAACGGGTCGGGTCTAGACCCGGATCCGACCCGACCCGGACACGATTACACGTGTAATATACCCGACCCAATTTGGAACGACCCGGCGGACCCGAACAAACAAACGGTTCGGGTCCGGGTCCGGGTCCACCCTGCCCTGACCCGTTGGACCCGAAACCCGATTTTTTTATTAATATATGCTCATATATTATAAGACTATTAGTATTAATTGATACATAATTTTATTTCTTACTTAACTTATGTTTGTATCCATAAGTTCATAAATCATAATCATAACATATTTTTCGTTGTATTGATGTTGCAACTTGCAAGAACTTGATTGTTTAATATATAATAAACTTAGTAATGTATTATTATCGGTTTGTTTTGGACAATTAACTCATTAGCTTTTGAATTTGTATAATTAATTAGTTTATTGCATGATTTATGTTTATTATTTTAGTTAATATGTTAGTGTTTATTGTTTTGAATGTTGTTTAGGTTAATATTGTTTTGAATGTTTGTATAATTAGTTATGTTTATTGTTTAGGTTAATATGTTTTTTATTTTAGTGGTTATTGTTTTAAATATTGTTTAATAATTCATTTACTTCTTTTGAATTGTATAAAATTATGTTCAAACATAGTCTCATTAATAATAATGTTTTATTACAAAAATTTCAAATATAATGATAAGGCCAACAAATAAATAAGCTCTTCCTCTTTTTTTTTTTTTTTTTTTTTTTGCCAACCATCCGGGTCGCCGGACCCGCCGGGTCCTAGATTAGACCCGGATCTGTCGGGTCTTATCACAGATCAAGTTTAGGTCCACCCCGAACTGACCCGGACCTGACCCATTGACTGACCTAATTGCGATAAGTGTTAGGATGGATAAAATCATTTTATTTTGGAGGCCTTATCTACCCTTCCTTATCTTCTTTTTACTTTTATTTTATTTTTCTTTATCGTAAGAATCTTCTATAAATAATATAAACTCTTGTTCGCATTTAGTTATTAATAATCGCATGTAGCTATTAATAATGGCTAATAATGGCATGTCAAACAACTCACCTTTCTAAAAATGTCAATTTTGCGGGTCCCGCCGTTCACTGCCGTCATCAAATAAAAAGCATGTGTTCCCCCATTTTCATTGTTTTTGAGAAATCCTTCCGTCTCACTCTCCAAAATCTATACTCCGACTCGTCTGAGATGGAGCGCTCCCTCCACCGTCACCCATCTCCACCGTCCGTTCCCCTTCCCCTCAGGTCCGACACACCGATCGGACGGTCGAGGGCGATCCTACACTTGAGAGCACCCAATCCCGGCCGTCCGATGAGGATCGTCGCCGCTGCCGTGAAGAGGAGGTGGATCGACGGTGCGACAGAGGAGATGAACGCGATCGCGTCGGAGGCGATGGACTTCGCCCCCACCAGACGCGCCGCCCGCGCCGCCTTTGCCGACACCCAGCTTCACCTCGATCACTGCCTTTTCAGGGTGAGTAAGAGCAGCAGCTACGGTCGATCTTCACCGTCGGATCGATGAATCGCTTCCCCAGTTTTTAGTTTGAGAAGATCAGGATCGTTGATTTTTTGTTCTTTTTGTTTTGTACTGTGCAGATGGCTCCGCCGGGGATCAGAACAGAAGAGGTAAATATTAATGGCATATCTTGAAAAGGTCCCTTGGATTGTTTTTTATTAATTTTAGATCCCTAAGGAGTAAGGACATCATGAATAGACATTAGCCTGTTTAGTGTTTTAATAAGTGTAGATTAAGGTATACAATGGCGTTCATGCCTCAAAAATTGTTTGCTTGGTGAAAATAGATTTGACGTATTAGGATTATTTAGGACAATCGAAAAAATCAATCTATGAAATATTTATTAAAATTAACTTTACATATTTTGGCTAGTAAAGGAAGTTGTTACATGAGGTCTTAATATTGCAAAATCAATTATTGACATCCGTGAGAACAAGGTATATGTTTTTTGAGCTTGGTAACAAGATATATGTTTAGTTAGATGAAATTTTTTTTATTTCATTTTGTGTTAAAAAAACACATACTTATGAAGTATACATTTTGTTTTTTTTTTAAATATACAAACTGATTTCATATAAGATCGAACATTGTCTACCAATAGTGTTATGTGTATAACATTCTATTCCATCTAATTCTATCCTTGAACAAATGAAGACTAACCCATCATAACAATTCAACCTATTACATTAGAAGCGGTGTTACACACAGTTTGATTTATTTATAGTCTCATTCAACTCATTAACTACATGTATTCATATTAATTAGATATATACATCATATTATTTTTTTCAATAAATTAGTTTATACTATTCATTAAAATATATTTATTCATTATTTATAAAAATACATATATCATTTAATGAAACATGTTGTTTAAAAAAAATTAAAACGTAGATACATGAATATATATGCCTTTAATATATCTATATATATATTCTAAAAATAAGACTGCTAAAATTATTGAATGTGACATATTTCATTAAATAAAATTAAAATATCTCGGACATCTTGGTCTTTTCCTTCATAATTCATTGGGTTCAATCTATACAATTTTTTTTTTTGGTATATCGATCTGTACAATTGTGAGAACGATTTAATGTTGGATGTTATTGGGGTTGCAGAGATACGAGGAGGACTCTCGAGGGGTGGAGATTTTCGGGAAGAGTTGGCTCCCCCGATACGGAGTCCCCATCAAAGGTCACCTCTGCTTCTGCCATGGCTATGGTGACACCTGCACATTCTTCTTTGAAGGTCCTCATTCTTTGGTACAAAAAATATATATATGTAGTGTTTCTTTGTATGGGGATTAATGAGGGAGAGGTGCTGCAGGGATCGCACGGCGGATAGCGGCGGCTGGGTACGGAGTCCATGCCCTGGATTACCCAGGGTTTGGTCTCTCCGAGGGCCTTCATGGGTACATCCCCAGCTTTGATGGCATGGTCGACCACATTGTCGAGCATTACTCAACACTCAAAGGTTTGTTTTTTATTTTTTAAAGAATTTTCTTTCTAAGGCCATCTCCGATCCTTACTCTTTATTTGATATGATGTGTTTCCACCCATCACTTTGTGTTTTAATCAAGTATTTTAAAATGTAGAGTTGAAGAAAAAAAATAGCCTTTAAAAATTTGAGTAAAAGATTGAGTAAAAACTTAATTTTATATGGGTATAGGTAAATGATTGAAGTGGTTTTTGGGTGATTTTTACTCAAATGTAAATTTGGGTACACATATGAGTAAAGGATTGGAGATTCGCTTTAACATCGCATTAAGAGATTCGTTGTAAAAATTGATCTTGGACTCAAATAAGGAGAATAAGAAAAACAAACACGCAATCACATGTTGGTTATTTGGAAACTTGTTTTTGCTTATGCAGGAATTGAAAAGCACAAACGTGTTTCCAAATGGTTCCAAGAATGATTAATTACAAAAATAGTATTAGCTTTATAATATAAAAGCATGTTTGGAATTGAGTTTTATAAAACTACTTTTTTAAAAAATCACAGTTTTTGTAAGCATTTCCAAATTGCCCATAGACCAAATTTACGTGATTTGGTAAAAGATTGACCAAGGAGAGAATTTTTCTTTATTGTGGATCAGCCTTCAGTTATGCAACCCATATACATTATCATAATGCCCCACATAATATAGAAATTATACAACTGACATTATACATGTACATGAAAATCTTGTGTATAGAATTCATCCGTGTGCAGCTTTTCCTTGGTGTTCAATCACCGGAATGCAAGACATCTGCCCAAGAATATTTTTGCAAACCTGATGTATAATGGTGATTTGATGTAGAGAGGGAAGGGAAGAAGTTGCCATGGTTTCTGTTGGGGCAGTCCATGGGAGGAGCGGTTGCTCTCAAGGTCCACCTGAAGCAGCCACGTGATTGGGACGGCATCGTGCTTGTTGCACCCATGTGTAAAGTAAAGATTTCTCTCTCAAATGCTTTTTTTTTCTTCACATTGTTTTTTGTGTTTGTTTTGAATGGGTTCTTTTAATTGGTTTTTCATTTGTTGAGAAATAACATGTTTAATAACTCTTTGTCAATAGCATTTGTATTTCTTGAATCTTTGAGAGTTTGTTTCATAATATTTATCATTTATGATGGGGTCAGGATGGATGTATTCTTTGTTTTGCTTTTGATGTTTTAGGAGTTGGTGGTGAGTAATGGTGATTCAATTTGTAATCTTGATGGAAGTGTATCAGCGCTCAACGTCAAAATAACCATGTGATTGGTGGGCGAGCCTCTATGTTGATTGCATGTTCTTTTTAGTCTGATAATGACATGATAAGTAATTATCTGATATTGGTTCAACAAATTCAAGATTTTTTATAAACAGGTAAATATATTTGTACACCATCATGCATCATACCAATATAAGCAGATGTATTTTTACAGTGAATTTTTAGTAAATTTGAAAACTAACCAATTGTAAGTGGAAAATATACATTCTTGTATTGTAGTTATCCAGATTAATAAATTTTGTTGTAATCTATCTTTGGTAAAAATATAAATAATACACATACTTGTGTAAAGCTTGTCTTCAATGTTTGGGGTGTTCAATGAGTTAAGATCACATGGTTGTTTATGCTTGTTGCATGCAGTGTTCTAAAAAGGCGGATTAAGCGATGATTAATTGGGCTCCTAGGAAGAATCATGCCTAACCCGCTTTATCTAGGGGATTAAGTGGCCATGAGATTAAGTGTTTAATAAGTGGGGAGAAGCAAGAATTAAACAGAGTTATTTGATTTAACCCCTAGGCCACTACTGACCGCTTGCGTGATGTTTGGTTTTGGTTGGAAACTAGAATTTAGTTTGATTTTATTGGTTGGAAAAGAGATGTTGACTTCGCCTAACAAAAAGATTGCAGAAGATGTGACACCTCCAGGAGTGGTTTTGAAGGCCTTGACTCTCATGTCATACGTTCTACCAGAAGCAAAGTTGTTCCCACAAAAAGATCTAGCAGAATTGGCGTTTAGAGATCCTAAGAAAAGAAAATTGGTTAGTTCTCTTTTATTCTGTTATTTACATAATCTTGATGAAATATTTTGGATGCATCTGAGTACATCTTTCCCTGCAGTCACTAGTAGAAAATTAGGTTGCAGGGTAGAGGAACATAAATGTTTTATTTCAAGCTTATTATGAATTGTAACGCAAAATCTTCACTTTTTTTTTTTGAGAACAGCAGCATTCAACAGCATTAGAATGATATGTATACATAGCATTTGGTGTTTATGGTACTTTTTTATGCTAATGTGAAGGTAGCTTGTAAACAGACTGATCATAATATAATGATTGTTATATACCGCAATTTTTTCCTTATTTAAATTTTTGTCATAAGGAATAAGCTGAATTATTTAAGGCGTCATATTAATATGAGAATGGGCATGTTGTTAATATTGTGAGAATAAATTTTGTGATTCTAAGGATATATGGTTGATCATGTGTGGTTTGGATTCAGAGAACAAGTATTAAAATCTTGATTTAGTTGACATATACAATAATGGTTTATCTTTATGCAGTAAGATCCTAGCCAATGGTTAGTGGCTGAGTTAGGCTTTTTGATCCCCTCATAAAGCCTTTTAAAGAAACATGCATTTGCTTCAGGTCAATCTGTTAATTAACAATGTCGTAATTCAATTTTGGTGGATGCTATTCAGAGCACTCTGACTGTTCTCGTAGTCTAATGTCCTCTTAATAGTGAAAACTTCACATTGATTGGATCTATGTAGTGTAAGAACTGTATTTAGCTCCAAAATATCTTTGTTATTATGTTTTGACATCTGATAGGTGAAAATGGTTGCAAATAATATTTGTGTTTTATGTACCAAAACTCTTAATTTTCAGTTTTTCACGTAAAATAATCCCCTTGCTTTCTTAGTTATATCTTTGTGTTGGCAAAAAAAACCTCTCTCGCGTTACTTTTTCTTGTAATAATGGATTTCTGATCTGCATCTTGGCTGTATCAAATTGGTGATCAGAAGTTGAATATAACTTTTGCTTGATACCACCTATGTTGGTCATGAATAATAACCATTTCATTGATTTCTATTGTTTTTATTTGGAATATATGAGAATCACTTTGGTTGTTTATCCATATATTTTAGGCAGAGTACAACGTGATTTCATACTCCGACCAAATGAGGTTAAAGACTGCAGTTGAACTTTTGAGGGCTACACGTGATGTTGAGTCACAGTTGGAGAAGGTAAGCTTGGTATATTGCTATTGCAATTTGTTCATGTTATGATGTCTAATGTAAATAACATAAAGTACAAGAAAATAGAACAAAATAATTGGCAAGGAAGATTAATGTTTGAGTGACTATGTATGACATTAGTTAGTCTGCTTACCATAGAAGACTTCACTTGACACTTCAAGTGATAATGATTTTCGAGGTTTATCTAGTTTTGAAAAGAAGTGTAATTTTTTTTTCTTTTTCAAACATGATAAATTAAAAGAAACACGCCATTTGGGGAGCTGGATTGCTTGAGCCCTGTAAATGCAATATGCCCTACCATGAAGAAATATTGCATACTAAGGAAGCTAATCATCCATCATCACCATCTTGAAATAGGTGTCCCCTCGTGCATATAAATGAACTGATTTGTAAAAGTGCAGTAAGGAAAATTGTATTTGGCATCAGAGGATGCAAATGTTAAAAAATAGTGACACGATATTCTGAGTTCAATGGTAGAGAACACTGAGAACAAAATTTATTAAAATTGTCATGTCATTTCTTGGATATGGATATGAAATTTGGTGTGTGTTTGTTTTTAAAAAAAAATATAAATTGGTATAATAATATGTGACAAGGACACACACAATTAGGTGATATATAGATACATGTTTAAGTGATCAACATATGACCCTATGAAGCATAATGCAATTATTTACTGAAGAAACAGACAGGATTTTTGGTGACAGAGCAAGGATTTGCAACCTAAATAGGAGCGTCCTTACCATATAGGTATAACCATGTGAACTCAAC
The DNA here is from genome assembly GCA_030737845.1 of Acorus calamus. Classification (NCBI taxonomy): domain Eukaryota; kingdom Viridiplantae; phylum Streptophyta; class Magnoliopsida; order Acorales; family Acoraceae; genus Acorus; species Acorus calamus. The sequence continues at coordinate 4,017,237 of CM060871.1, read as the reverse complement.
AGATATAACCTAAAGATCATGTATATTTAGGTGCAAATTTCGATCTCCAAAAAGACAAATGATTTTATTGCATGAAATAAGCGTTTTTTGGAGCATGGTCTTGTTTGACTAAGCTTATTTTTAGGTTTCTTCTCCATTGTTAATTCTACATGGAGCTGCTGACAAAGTGACAGATCCTCATGTGAGCAAGTTCCTCTATGATAAGGCCTGCAGCACAGACAAAACTTTGAAATTATATGAAGATGGTTATCATTCCATTCTTGAAGGGGAACCTGATGGGAGGATTATGAGCGTGATAGATGACATCATCATATGGTTGGATGATCACTCTTCTACAAAGTAGGCTTGCACTTTAATTTGCTTTGCAGCTCATCTTTTATGGTAAGACTAGCTCTGCCTCTCTTTTTTTATTGTATTCTAAACCATGTAATTTATTCATTTTGATTTTTCATATTGTTAATAGTCGATTATGGATCATAAAAAAAAATTTTATATGTAGAAGACCAGATTATAAAGTCATTGTGTGTACCTAATGTTGTATGTTGTTCTATTTAAAAGTATCTCAAATTCTTCTGTAATTGATCCATCACCCAAATTACCCACCTCTGGAACGTGAATGGACAAAATCTTTAGGTGTATCACCGTCATTTAGAATTCTTTTAGTAATCTGAATTCTACTCTCTATACATAACCTTCCATTTCAACCAAGCTATACAACTTTAAGGGTCTTGGATCTTCAGTCGTGCATCATTTGATCACAAACATAGCAGATCAACGACATTTTCTTCTTACTTGAATCCATAAAGCTGCTTCCTAGTACATTTGAATGGTATATTATCACTCTTTCCACAGCGGGCTACATAACAATGATGAGTGAAGTTCTTCCTTTATTTCACTTTGAGATTATGTTGGACAGCCAAATTTCCCTCTTGTGGTAGTCTGGGCAATAAACTCTTCATTTGGCTGTGAGTTGTGTGATTGTGTCAATCCAATTTGGAGTCAAATGAGCATCTGTTTGTGAAGTGTAGCTTCAGTAGGAGGATTTTGGATTACGGCGTAATTTTCCATTACAACCAGAAATTTGTGCCACAGATTGGCTTTACCTTTTGTCATCCATTTATGATTGAAAATTGAAAAACTGTCTTGTAGCATTAATTTTCTCCATTCACTAGATTCTTTTTGAATTCTATGAGGGGATGGTGTTGAACTTTAAATTTGTGGCTGAAGTCCTTGAAAAAACAAGAGGAAAAAATGAAACTGTTCTTGGAGGATTCGTATTGCCTAGTCACTGAACTGTGGGGATTCACATTCCAATCTACTTTTTACTTTCTTAATTATTATTGTCTAGTGATAACCAATAACCAATAACCATGCCAGGTTAAATTGGTGATCATGTAATCAGACCTTCAAAAGAGATTTTTTTAAAATCTCTGCTAGCATGGATGATGGGAGAGGCGCGATGCCAGGCACCAATCTCTCTCTCCCTCTCTCTATATCCTACTCTGTCATTGTGCACTCCCTCGCCACCAATGTTGTCATGCCCTCCTCTACCCATGCCATGTCTGCTGAGAGAGGAGGGCATGTTGCCAAAACCTCCCCCCCAGAGAGAGATCGTGCCCTCTCCCACCATCATCATCACTCGTCGTTGCTATTGCCTTGCAAAAGAGGAGAGATCTTGTGTTTATTTGTGTGATGAATTTATGGATTTAGAATTGTTTGGAGTTATTTTAATGATATATAAAATGGAATTTGAACATGTGATTAATTTTGTTTTTATTAAAGGTGTGACAAAAATCATCCCCGAAAGGTGAAATTTTCTTGTGGCCTCTATCAAGAGCGGCTATAAAGCTTACATGGTTCTATGGGGTTCTTGAGAGTCTCTTTTGTGTCTTTTGCAATGGGGAAGTAGAAACCATCAAGCATCTCTTCTGCGACTATTCGTTGTCAAAAGCAGGTGTGGTTCTTACTTCACTCTATTACAGGGCGTGGGTGGGATTTTCTCTCCCTAGACCACATTTGGGATGTTGGGCGCATCATGCAGAGGAGCGGGGACAGAAGTATTAGAGGCAAGGTTCTTCAAATCCTCCACCCAGCACTCCAATGGGCTATATGGGAGGGGCGCAATGACGCCCTGCTTCATGGTTCCATTGTTTCAGCGCACGGGATCTGGGAGAATGCGAAGGCCTTTATTGCGGCATGGGGTTGCTTTTATGGTGGAGCCTCCTCAATCCCGGTCCTTCAGGACTTCATTTTGATTAGCACGCAGGGTCTTTTTTGGTCCCATGTGAAAATTAGCCTAATCTCATAGCCTTCCTTTTCATGGTGATTTTATTTTTTTATCTTTTACATTTTATGTTTTATTTTCATGGCATGTACTCTTTTTGTTTAATTAAAAGAAATAACAGGTCAACTAATTTCATTTTCATTTTAAAAAAAGGGGAAAAAACCAAATAGCCCCATGTAAATTGTTTGAAATTCATATAACTCCCTAACTTTTTTAAAGTTCATATAACTCATCTGAAAACACTTATGTAAATTTAAATAGCCCCCTAAATTAAATTTTTGTTGACAAATTGAGATTATTATGTGAATATTCTGTTTGGTTAATTCTGGAATGCAAAAAATACAATATATTAAAACCCTTACATGTGTTGAAAATACAAAATTTATATACAAATGAAGATTTTACCATTCCAGGTAGGGTTTTATAATTTATTTAGAGAGGTAAAATCATCATGTACATAAAGTTTTTACATTTTTAACAAAATTGTAGGGGATTTTGACATATTGTGTTTTTAATCAGTTAACAAAATAAAATATGAACAAAATATTCTTCATTTGTCAATGAAAATTTAATTCAGGGGGTTATTTAGATTTACATAGGTATTTTTGGTGGGTTATATGAATTTACATCCACTCCGAGAGCTCTTTCCCTCCACCTCTACCACCTTTCGAATAGGCATATCAACGGATCGCCGGTCGACCCGGACCCGACCAATAAAAAACGTAAATACTTGACTTAAAGGACCCGACAATCAAAACTGGTCGGGTCCGGGTTCACCCCGACCTGATTCTATGGACCCGATTGACTTAACCCAAATATTATGTGATTTTTTTTATTTATGATTTAGCTTTACACTCATGATTCAATCAAACATTTATAACCAAATATTCAATAATCATTTAAAATTTTGAACATTTGAAATATTTTTGCAACTTTTTAACTTCACGTAAATACATAATAATTCAAACTATATTCCAAATGTTTCTCATAAAACATTTAAAAATAGAAACAATGAAAAACTATTTATAATACACTAGACTCTATTAAAAAGCAAAAAAATGAAGTCATTGTAGGCCATTGAAAAGTTCATCAACCTCTCTTTGTTTGGCTGGACTTGTTAATGGGTCGACTCGAACCCGAGACCCAATATAGACCAGACCCGAAATACCCGACAATCAAACGGGTCGGGTTCAGTTCACCATTTGACCCGACCCAACCCGACCCGTTGACAGACCTACTTTCGACCCGCCGTGCCCCCAAACATAGGGATTAGAGAGAGAGAGAGAGAGAGAGAGAGAATGAGTGTAATGAGTGGTCATAGAATTTAAAATATGAAGTATATTGTTGCATAAACAAAAAATATATAAAGCATGCTGAGGTTACAGATAGGCCTGTCAACGGGTCGCGGGTCGACCCGGACCCGACCCGGACCCGACCCGATAGAAGGCATAAATACCCGACCCGAAGGACCCGACAATGAAAACGGGTCGGGTCTGGGTCCACCCCGACCCGTTCCTATGGACCCGATGGACCCGATAGACCCAACCCAAATACTTTGTGATTCTTTTTATTTATGATCCAACCCAACATTTATGATCCAACCAAACATTTATAACTAAATATTGAATACTCATTTAAAATTTTAAGCATTTGAAATATTTTTACAATATTTTGACTTCACGTAAATGCGTAATAATCTAAACCGTATTTCAAATCTCATCTTATTAAATATTAAAAAATCAAAATAGTGAAAAACTATTTATAATATATTACACTCTATTAAAAAGAAATAAAAATGAAGCCATTGGAGGCCTTTAAGGAGTTTATCAATCTCTCTTTGTCTGACCTACTTTTGTTAATGGGTCGACCCGACCCGACCCGACCCGAGACCCGATGTGGACCCGACAATCAAACGGGTCGGGTCCGGGTCCACCCCGACCCGACCTGGACCCGACCCGTTGACAGGCCTAGTTACAGAGTTTTTTAAAAATGGATGGGGTGGGCTAATTAACGGGGTGGAATTAACCTCGTCCAAAGCAAACCATTCCCCCAAGCCCAGTGGGCCGGCCCAGGCCGGACTCTTGCATATGGAAAATACAAGTTCAGTCCATTTAAACTGTTTGGTTGTATGATTGTAAACGTAGTTTCCTCTAATAACAAACGTTGCATAATTGCGCATCCAAACGCACGCACCCTTAGTCTAAAATACAAATTTTTTTTAAAAATCACACAAAACCGGAAAAGATAACGTAATAATGAAGAGGATTAAAACTACATTTTGGACAGTAAAACGAATCAAGTATAACAAAGGGAAAATGACCAAATAAATCTCTCAAAAGTTAGAAATACTTAAATCAACCACTTTTAAAAATTACACCAAAAAGTCTAATTTTACTGTTTTGAAAACTCAAAAGACTAACTTACCCCCTATGTAGTTAGATCCCTAACATGCCTCTAACCCTTGGTTATTCCACACTAAAAACCTATTTTTTTTACCAAACAACAATCTCTCCTTTCTCCCTACCCATTAAAAAAAACTGAAACCCTAACTTTTGAATTGTGGCAATGGAGGTCGATGACATTAAGATAATCCTAATAATATTCATAATATTTCTCTAGATATTTTTATTGTTATTTGAGATATTGATTTTGAAAAAGTTTTTTTTTATGTTTATTGTTCATGTGTTTCATCTCTTATGTTTATTTTAGATCTTGATTTGGAAGAGTTGTTATGTTTATTTTATATCTTGATTTTGGAAGAGTTTCTTATGATTTTGAAATCATGTACCACCGTCAATATTTCGTCACTTTAAAACACAAATAGACATATTGAGATATTATAGGATCTCATTTGTCTTCACTGTTTATATACACACACATATATATTGAAAGGTTGTCCGGATGGTGAGTGGGGGGTGATCAGTTGAATTATCAAATATTGTTGGGTTATCAAATAAATTTTTCTTGATGTCATCTTTTTTATTTGGTTGATTAGATAGAAAAGCCTCTTCTTAAAATTATTCTAAAACAGCAAAGATTTAGATAACTACCCCCATTTGTCACTTATATAATGTGTTGGATGAATAGTCCCACATTTTGTGTATTAATACATGCTAATTTATTGCATTACGGGATGATGATGTATCGAGTGAAGATGGCATGGATACAATTGATATTCCATCATTGCCAAATGTTGAAGACTTTATTGATGATTATATTGTAGATTGATCTCTCCCATGTGCAGAAGCTGGAGACGAAGATGGACATGATTTGAATGTGGGACAAATTTTTAGAGGAATTGTTCAGTTTCAAAGGGCACTAAGGGCATATGCACTTTTTAAAAGATTCGAATACCGCCCGTTGAAGAAAAATAGCAAACAAATTACTGCCGATTGCCCAATTGAAGGATGTAAATGAAGGATTCATGCATCCCAGTTGAAAGGAGTGTCCACATTTAAGATTCGAATGTTTCATAAGACACACAGTCATGCTCTAAAATTGCCACCTAAAAGTCATCGTCAAGCGACATGTGACTTTTTGGCTCAAGAATTTATGAGAACTCTCCGTCAATGCTCTGATACTTTACCAATTCTATTGCGTAGTTTTTTTCTTGATAAATATAAGATAGTACTGGATTATAAGCAAGTGTGGGGGGCAAAAGAGAAAGCTTTAGCAGAGCTGAGAGGTAGCTGGGAGGGATCATTTTCAGATATACCGGCATACTACAAGGAACTGGAACGAACTAATCCAGGTGTTTATACAGTTCTAGAAATGAGAGGGACAATATTTCCTAGATTCATGTGGTCATTTTCTCAATCCATTACTGTCTTCAAATACACATGTCGTCCAATAATTGGCGTGGATGGGACACACTTGAAAGGTAGATATTCTAGATCCTTGTTAATTGCGACAGGTGCTGATGGGGAGGATGAGATTCTACCTCTAGCCTTTGCAGTTGTAGAAGTTGAGTGCAATGCGACGTGGGAGTGGTTCTTTCATGAGTCATCTACACACATTATTGGCCCGATTCCTGGACTAGTTATTAATTCTGATCGACATCCTGGTCTCTTGCATTCGATACCTCTTCACTTTCCTGATGCGTATCATGGATTTTGTTTGCGTCACATGTCGGAGAATTTAAAAAAGGCATGTGAAGATCATGTGTCAGAATCTTTGTTTTGGACCCTTGCTCGAGCATTCTCCCCAATGAAATTTGATGAAGTCATGCGGAATATTAGATTGCAATCCGAGGATGTATACAAATGGATCAATAACGTGCCAAAGGAACATTGGGCACGGGTGCACTTTCCTGTGAATAGGTATGAGCTCGACACTACAAATATTTGTGAGAGTGTCAATGCTTTATTGCTAGAGGCTCGATCTTTATCAATTGTTAGCTTGATTGAAGCTGTGAGGGTGAAATTGACGAGTTTCTTCTATAAACAACACTTGAAAGGTTTGAAAATGAAAGACAAGATCATTGATAAAATTTTACAAAAGATTTCAAAAAATACGGAAGAAGCAGCAGGATTTCAAGTAAGGTCTTGTAGTTCTACTGAGTTTCAAGTTCTTTCATCAGATCAAGTTGATGTTGTGATGCTTGACAAAAAAAAAATGTACTTGTTATAAATTTGAATACCTTGGTTATCTATACTCGCACACTGTTGCTGCAATTACAAGTGGTGGATATGATATTAAAGATTATTGTGAGCATTGGTTCACTGTGGATACCTATTGTCAAACGTATGGACAAATTATTCATGATACTCGTGATCGAACTCAGTGGGAACGCGAAGAGAATGAAACAGTTATTTTTTCACCTGCTCCAAGGAAAATGCCCGGTCGGCCACATAAAAGGAGGATCGAGTCTCAAAGTATAAATAAGAAAAAAAATTCAATGTTCAATATGTGAAGAGGTTGGGCATAACAAGCAAACATGTAAAGGGCAACCAATGGTTCCCCCTATCCGTAGGTCTTATTGATTTACACTTCTTATTTTATAACATTTCTTATAATAAATTATGAATTTGATTTTGTTTTAGATATGTTGATTTCTTTGATCAAATATGTGTGGTTTGAAATTTTTAGTGGTTTTGTTATTATATTTCATATTGTATTATGAAAAACTCAAATTATATTAACATATATCTTACAAAATCCATCTAATGAAGAATAATTTAGAATAAAAAAAAAAACAAATTTATGCATGATAATGTGTGAAATATTTTTATAAATGTAAGAGGTATAGAATAACCTAATAAGGGTTAGAAACATGTTAGGTATCTAATATAGGGGGTATGTTAGTCTTTTGAATTTTCAAAATGTAAAATTAAATTTTTTTAAATATATATAATTTTTAAAAGTGACTGATTTGGATATTTTTCACTTAGATTTATTTGATCATTTTTCATATAACAAAACCATAGCTTATACGAGAGAACCGAAATAATAAAAACCCGTCCTCCTGTCACTCCCAAAGGTTTCTAAGGAAGAGAGGGACCCGATCAATGGCGGCAGCGAAGCAACTGAGCGGAATCGACGGAGGCGATGGGTTCGCATCACACATAGCAGGGATGTCAAAGAAACAGCTCCACAACATCATGTCTCAAATGAAGGTACTCCATCAATTTTTTTTTTCCGAACAAATCTTGAAATGAAAACAAAAGCATCGAAGAACAAATGCCTTGTTTTTGTTTTGATTCTTGGGAAACTTGAAAAAAAACAAACAGGGATTGATAGAGCAGAACCAGCAGCAAGCGAGGCAGATCCTCATCGACAATCCTTCCCTCACTCGTGCCCTATTTCAGGTTCTCGTCCTTTCTATGTCTCTCTTCATGTGTTTGTTTTGTGCTTTTGTTTTGATTTATATTGGTTTTGTAATCCCCAATTGTGATTAGGGTTTCCAGCCAATTTGTTCCTTTTTTATTTTTTTGGGGATGGAGGGTGTTGGCATAGAGGAGATCAATGAAGAACCTAATTTTTTTATTAGTTTTAGTCTTTTATTTTATGTTTAGGATTTGATATGTAGTAGTTGTCTTTGCTGATGAGAGTCTTGGATATGTGTTTTGATTATTTTATTTTTTATTTTTTATTTTTTTTACATCAAGAAACTCCGTAAAATAAATCCCGTAACATAAAGCTCCAGAGTTAGATGGGAACCATGTAGTATTTGACATTTCGGATTGATTGCTAATCATTTAGGAAAGTCTGTGGATGCAACTGTTATAGATCTTGCTATGTTTTCTTTCATACTAAATATGAGGAAGAACAATCTCTGTATGGATAAATATAATTTTGTTAATTTAAGCTCATTTCAGTATTGGGTTATTATATAAGTTTGAACAATGGCATACATACTTGTTAAACATTAGCCTTGAAATTATAATAATACCCGTATAACAGTGTTTAGAAAGGCGGTTTGTGTGGCCCGATATATGGGTTAGGCCTGCATATGTGGTCCGCATCCACAAGCGAGTCATTAGGATTGAACAAAAAATAGGGTTTTTTTCTTTCTTTTCTTCTTTATTACTTGGTTTGAGTCAACAATGTGACTAGTGTAATGGTATTTTAATGTTGGATACAACGGTGCAGATTAGTTGGTCAACATAAATATAGAATTTATGTTGACTTTAAAAAAAAAAGTGGCAGACCCACCAAGTTCTTTTAAAAAAAAAAAAACACAAATATAGAATTTAACCTCTCAGTGATGACTACATGGTTTGAGAATCATTCTTTTCAATGATTCCTAGTTTCTAATTTTAATTTCATGATATTGGTCTCATATGTTCATAAAATCTTAGTCCTTGGGATTTCAACAAAACAACTAATAAACTATTCCATAAGTATCATATTAATTTTATTATTAATAAAAATACAGAATCACATATATTCCCACATACTGCATATACTCCATGTGGTATCCTAGTAGTATGCAAATTACATGCCGCATTTCAGAACACTACACATACAACAATGATACATGAATGTGCATTGGTGTTGGACATTGTCACAAGGTAAAGGTATCGAATTTTATACCTCCAAGGTCATGGATGTTGGTGTTGAGCACGGATATAGAGTGTTGGACATGGCTCTAGAACTTGGACATAGATTTTAGCATTCTCATTTTGTTATTTTTGTTTTGAAATATTTTTACCGGTATTTTTTTATATATTGAATTTTGATATTTCTGATATGATGAAATTGAAACTGTAAAAGTAAATATTTTTTACTTATATTTCTTTTTTACATGCTTTTCCCAGGCACAAATTATGCTTGGAATGGTCAAACCTCCACAAACGGTATGTTCTGGGGCTTTTATATTCTATTGCATAAGTTTATTTTTGTGTCTCAATGCTCAAAATTTGTATTGTTTTTTTTTAAATATGTATTGGTTTTCAGGTTCCAAACATGCAGCCTACATTACCCCAACATCCTCAACAATCATCACACACAAGCGAACCTACACAACCATTGCCAGTTCAGGCTGGATCACAAGGTCAAATGAGCTCATCTCAACCCCAGTTACCAGCCCGACAGCAATACCCAAGTCAAGCCTCCATACCTTCTTCTCTTCCTCCAATAAACATCAGTCGCAGGTTACCGTGTCTCATCCTTTGCAATCTGCACAGCAGTCTAAGGGTTCTCTGGCTCTTCCAGTGCCCAACATATCCCTTCCACAACAACTTCACAATTTACCCCCTCTCCCATCTGGTCCACCACTAAATCTTCAGTCCCATATACCTATCTCAAGCCAGGCACAACAATCATTCCAAGGGCTCAGCCATTTACACCAGCCACTACAACCACCTCTGCCGCAGCAACCAAGGCCGCCATCCTTGCAACATTTTTCACATCAGTTTCATTCACAGATGCAACCCAATTTGAGCTTTCAGCCCACTCACATGCCTCAACAGCTTCCATCGCAGCCCATGTTTCATGTAAGTTGGATCTATACAATGATGAATTGCAAAAGAGTAAGTGACCCTTAGTTGTTCCATTCCCAAATTGACTTAAATCAAAACTGCTAATAATCAGTCAGGCAGCAATCAACCATCTGGTATTGGTACTCCATTCCCACAAGGGCAACCACCATTGCCAAATATGACTCAACAATTTCATCAGGTATTTAGTCATTCCATTTTGGGGCTGCTGGGTTGGTTCATGTTCTTGCATGTGATGCTTATATAACCACGTTTCATTTGATCATCTGTTTGCATATTTTGACCCTGTATTGCTTGTCTCTCATTTTCAATAGTTGCCAATTTGTGTATCTGAAAGGTTTTTAGTTCACTGTGTATTTAAAGTATATATATTCTATCCAACTTTTTAACATTTTAAAAAACCTATGCCAACATGGGTATCCCATGCTTTTTATTAAAATAGGGCATCATAAAAAAATAATTCTCATCAAAATAGTGGATCATTAAGTGGTAAATCATAATTTGAAATAATGTTGTACAGAACATGGGTATCCCATGCTTGGCCGTTGGGTTAGCACTTGTTTAATAGAAGACATGACGACTCATCTACACTCCAATCCAAACGTTTGACTATATGTTGCATTTCAAGGATGTTAATTTCAATTTTCAATCACTCTATCGATGTCAATGGAAGACATGGAGGTTTAGTTACATCAGTTCATACACTTGTATCCAGCATCGATGCATATGTTTGTGTCCTTGTTAATACATAGTTTGCACATGAACCATCAAAAGTGGAACAATAAAGTATTTCCACACATGTGGGTATGAAAATTATGAGATGTAGGTCCATCAGTGGTTCATTTTGCCTGCCAAGGAGATTCCTGAATATGAGATGTAGGTCCATTAGTGGTGCACTTTGCCTGACAAGGTGATTCCATTTACCTAGTATGAGAGCTTCCATCATAAAATTCATAACATTAATGAGTACAGGCAACTTTAAAAGGAAAAAATGCCAATGGAAATACCATACAGAAAAGTGAGGTTATCTAATAACGTCCTATAAAATAGCAACCAACTTTGTTCCTTTTAACCTTCTTACTGGATGAATGGGTCACCAGTGGATAAGGATTTGTATTTAGACACCCCCCCCCCCCCCCCCCCACAACAAAAAAAAAGAAAACTTCGTTTTTTATGACATGAGGAACACACTCGTATTGTCTATTGTGACATTCCACTGACCTACACAATAGGATATATATTTAAAAAAATCTTGCAAAATAATGAAGATTGCCAATATATATGTAGCAGTCAGACGTGTGGAAGCCCACTCTCAATATATAAGAATTTGATGGGATGGATCTTGAAAGGAGTGGAATTCAAAGGGGTTCTTTGTTTTGTTTTTGAACTTAGGCAGTGGCGCTGACAAAGAAAGAGAAGGATATCAGAGGCAGAAAACAGATAAAAGAAGAACAATAGAAGAAGATGAGCTTATAAGGAGAAGATGATTTGATGAGAAGTACATACATGGAAGATAGAGACGTATAAAACAATTAGGATCTTCGTTCTGATACCAAATTAAGTAGAGACAGCACCACAGAAAATCCCATGCTGCCTATCCATGTTTAGCAATGCTATGTTCAATTGATCAAAAGATCCTCAGCTTGTTTCTTGAAATTTCTGTGGTAGGGATCCTCGACTGTCCTATGTTGGTTGGCGAAACGAGGATTTTCTGACTACATCATTGATATGATTGCATTGGATAAAATAGTTGCTTCACAAATCAATTTGCTTATTGCAAGACATTGTTAGTGTCTCAGAAGGGAGAATTGTATTAAGGTCTATGGTTGCATATGGTATTGGATTCTTCTGAATGAATCTCATTTTGGTTAATACCCTTTCTCATAAGGGAATCTATTTCAGCTTTGTGAAGCAAGAAAACTCTATTATTGAAATTCTCAGGTTACCTCACATATGGGAGGAGATTTCAACATTCAAGCAGGAACCTCCATGCAAATCGATCGAGGGGGGCCCTGGGGCCCTGGTCCACAAGAAAAAGGAACCAGTGGACCACCATTGCCTGGACCCCCACCCTTGGCACCTGGTCCAATGGGGCCCACTGGTCAACCATCACGTCCTTCACAGGTGCCAATGCTAACCTAATCTCTCGCAGTCGCAGCTGCTCAAACCCGAGTCTTTATTTTCAAGTGTCGTTATCTATCAGTTAACGTTTTTATTGTGCCCATTTGTTACAGTTGACTCCTGAGATGGAGAAGGCGCTGCTTCAGCAGGTGATGAGCCTCACACCCGAACAGATAAATCTCCTGCCGCCCGAACAAAGACAGCAGGTTCTTCATCTGCAGCAGATGCTGCGGTAGGGACGCTCACTGTTTATGTCGTCCAATTGAGGTGAAATTGTAGAAGAGATTATTCAAACGATGAATGGCTCGAGAGTATAAGTTTTGAAGGATCCTATACAAATGCGACACACAGAAGACTTTGGTGCAGTCGGTTTTATCATATCAGTATGAATCTGGTGTTCTGATTGTTGGATCACCAATTTTTTCTTCACAAGTTGAATTTTAATGTTCGAGTAAGGTTATATGTACAAACATCATTTGTAGACTTTCTGTGGTTAGGGAACTGTGGCTGATGTTTGGATTAAAGAATATTCATTACCCATTTACATTTGTGTTAAGACCTTCCTTTTTCATAAGTCCAATGTGCGCTAGTTTGACAGATAAATGTTAGGGGCAATCTCACATGCAGCTTACGTGCATTCCTCATATGCTGTGATGTTTTTTTATTGGTTAAAAATGTATACATTTAATGTTATGAAAATGTGTATCTCAAGTAAAAATGAATTTGTACACCAATGAATCTTATGAATTCACTAGAAGTAAAAATTTACGTCTTTGGTTTAACAAATATATACTTAGTTTGTAGTTTGACTTCTTCCCATTTGGAACTTATTTTGGGTCCGTTTGGATATGGCGTGCTAAACTCCCTCTTTGTGATACACTGCGTTTGAGGACGAAATCCTCTTGTGGGCACATTAGGCCAGCATTTTAACACAATGGGCAATGGGCATCCCGTTTGAATATTATGATAGTGTTTTTTTTAAAAATAAGATAGAACATACTACCAACCGATTTCATTCAAGAATATAGTTAGTACATATTTGAAGTGGAGATGAGAGGTTACATAAAATATAAATACTAGAAAAAAGACTGGGACAAAAAGGGAGTAGATAAGATATCGACTCTCCGTCAAAGCCCCAAACCCCAAAAGAGTTTTGAAACCCAAAAGACTATAATAAAGTTTTGAAAGCTGGACCATACATTATCAAAATACCCCTCATTCATATATACCCCTTTCAAACCCAACCACCCAACCTGTAAGGGTAAACTTGTAATACACTCACAAAGGCCTCTCAACCCGTCACTAGCGTTGTTGATGCTGTTGATGTGAAACGTTGTTTGAAAGTGGGTTTGTGCGTTTGTATGCTTCCATGTCGCAATCTCAAATAAAATGCCTATCCACACGGGCTCTTTAATAGTTTGTACTATTTTTTAAATAACATCCGCCGTTTTATTTTAAAAGAAAATCTAATATCCCAGATGTTCATGAATACACACATACATGTGCATATACATATACATATATACACTCAGTTTACAACAGGACATATAATAAGCTTTTCCACGTGTATTGCATGGCTCAAAAAATAGATTTCCTAGATGTACACTTTCACCATAGGATTTTTCAGAGAGTGCAATTAATGATGGGGTGTATTTAAAAATTTAAAAATAAACAAAATCCTAACTTTTTTCTTTTCTTTTGAAGACTTTGAAAAGAAAACACCGGGAGAGGGGGCGTGTTGACATTCGTCCTTTGCTTCCCATGCAAAGTGTACGTATTTATACCTGGTTATATAAATATTAATTGAATGTATAGAAAAGAAAGGTTGAAGAGACTGAGTGGTCCCCTGTCCCCACCATGTACCAACATCCCCCAAACCCCAGACAAAAAGACAATCGCATTCAGCTTTTGTTGGATCACCCATCGACAATGCAAAAGATGCCCCCTCTAATCTCTCTCTTTTTTTCTTGCTTTTTTCATGCTTCCTTGTTCACACTAAATGGGTGAGTATAGATAGATACACTATAATAAAGGGATATAAGATGGTACTAATACTTAAATCATCAATAATAAAATTGTGTTATTTTACTCAATTTATTTAACTGATACAAGAAGTTTCACGTGTCAAATAACTTTTTATCACTTCTTATAAATAAAGGGACACACATGTCCAACATTTTTTCATCTTTTATTAATCATTCGTCATATCTTATTCACATTTTGATCGAATAATAAATTTTTTATTATTACTTTGTCAAATGAGAATAACTTATATAATTATATATACTAAGATTGTTATCTATTATTAAATAGTTTATATCGTCATCTAAACAAGACTAAAACTATAAACATTTCATGTGAGATATTTTATTTTTTTATAAGAATAATGTTAGAGACAGTGGAAGCATACAAAGGCACAAACCCTACATGCTTCCTTGTTCACACTGTAATAAATTGATATAAGATGGTACTAATACTTAGATCATCTATAGAATTATGTTATTTTACTCAATTTAGTTAACTGATACAAGAAGTTTTACGTGTCAAATCACTTGTTATCACTTCTTATAAATAAGAGGACACACATGTCAAATATTTTTTCATTTTTTATTAATCATTAGTCACATTTTGACCGAATAATAAAAATTCTATTATTATGTTTTTCAATGAAAATAACTGATATAATTATATATATTGGGATTTTTATCTATCATAGAATAGTTTATATCGTTATCTAAAATAGGCTAAAACTATAAACATCTCATGTGAGACATTTTATTTTTTTATAAGAATAATATTAGAGACAGTCTCACGAACAGTTCGAACGAGTTATGATTTTTTAGAAAACAGTAAACCTTAACTATTTAATGAGTATGTACTTGTGATGAAAAGTGTGTTGGTCCATGACAAATTCAATGAAACCTTTTTTAATAATTTTTTAAAAAACTTAACGAGATATATAAACATAAGAAGATATATATCTTGTTGCGTGGCTGTGGAGGTATGTAAACTGTTCGCACGGACTGCGTGTAACAACGGTCCTTTATAATTCTATTCACAACCCTGTAAAACATGTATATAGTTCAATACATTAAATCATAAAGATAAAAAATTAATAGTAAACATAACATAATAGATGTTGGCTATCTGAAAAAATTATAGTTAAAAATATCATGAGACGGTAACAATGAAAGTTTTATCCACTCTTCTCATGAACAGAAAAAATGATAAAAACTAGTTTGTTTGTCATCCAACACTAGATAACTCGTCATTTTAAGTACATGTGACTAATGAGGAATATATATGATTGAAAAACAATGCATGAAAAAGAACTATGTAATAACATTCAATATTATTTTATTAGGAGAAGTATTACTCAAATACAAAATCTTTAATTGAAGTGGTACCTCTGACAATAAGCCAAGAATTGATTTCTATGTGGTTTAACTATCTTAAAATTGAACTTCGAGTGTTACCACCCATAATCAAAGAAGAAGAATCACCAAACCTGGCATGTACATAATCTAGTGTAGTTTCTTCAACTTGTTCCAAGATAAAACTTAATTCATCTAAGTAAAAAAAAATTCATACGAGTCACCAAGACCTCCACAGGGTGGGCACATGATAGCAACACAACAATGAAACCCTACACACAAATGTACTCTTTTGTGGCCTCATGACACCCCTATAGGTTTAGTATAGACTACAGTCCTCTCTCTCTCCCCCTCCCCCCCCCCCCCCCCCCCCCCCCCCCCCCCCCATAGCACGCTTTTCTTGAACTAAATAACCATGCAGAGCATTGCCTTTGTCTTTATCAACCTCAAAGGATATTAAAGGCTGGCATTATTATTGCATTGAGAGACTTCCTCCAATGCACAAAGAGCCAAAGGAGATATGCATGAACCCCATCCATTGTCTTCACCTGTGTAAGATTTTTTTTATATCAAGAAATCCCTTATAGAGTTATAGTAATCTTCATTGAAACCAAGACCACCCACCTTATCACGTTTTAGCCTGAAAAGTGAGAAATTTATGTATGTATGTATGTATGTATATCATGGTAAGCTTTTTAGGGTTTGTGAGCAGTGCAACGTCCCATTCATCTCTCTCTCTCTCATCCAAAACCAAAAGTGACTACTACTTAACAGTCACAAAAACCAAAGTTTTTTTTGTGTGGCTGGGCGGCTCAGGCAGAGGGAAGTGATAGACTACTTTCAAGCTGTGCCCTTCCCAACATATATTTCTTTCACACTCCTTATATAGTCCCCCCTCTCAAACTGCAGTTTGGTATAGTTTATTTTACTTTTCAACCCACCCAACCTTTATTTCCCCATCCAAAGATTTTTTTTGATCACCAAAAATTCTTTTCTTTTGTGTTCTCAACCTCAGTAACATGTGAGTAAATTTTTGTGACCTGCAAAACCCAACTCAAAAAAAAAAAGCACTTCTTTTGATATGGGTATTCAGAGATTTATCTAAATTTGATGAGGATTTTTTTTCTCTTTTTTATTCTATCAGGAGATCAGAAGGGAACCCATTAGACCTCAACAACTTGCCCCAAGAGTACAATGAGAGATGGAGGGAGGGAAAGCAAAGGTTGGAGGAGAGTTCAAGCCCAACAACAGCTTCTACTGACACTATTGGTAAGAACAAAAACAAGGCTCAACTTTATATATTAGTTCATACTATAGTGCCTCAAATCAAGAAGTTGATTTGAGGTAAAAGAGGGATGTTTATGTGTACATTTTAAAAAGTTCAAGATGTGGGTCTTGTTCAATTTTTTCTGATTGAGTTGAAACACCAAAAAAATAATTTCCAACATAGGAATTAAGAAGAACAAGAGAAGTGGTGGGAAGGATGAGACTGGGAAGGTCTACCAATGCAGGTTCTGCTCTCTCAAGTTCTGCAAATCTCAAGCACTTGGTGGTCACATGAACCAGCACCGACAAGGTAATTAAGATTAACCAACATCCATGATCATATAAATTGTATCAAACTTTACTAGATTACATATCATTTCATGCTCCTCTCCAAGAACAAATGTTGCTAATATGGATTTTCTTCTTCTTTTTCATTAGAGAGGGAGACCGAGACACTCAATCGCGCTCGTCAATTAGTGTTCGGCACCGAAAGCCTAGCCACTGCACCTGGATCTTTTGTTGGGTATGGATAAACATTCACAGATGCACAAATTTCTCTTTTTCATTTACTTGTCTACACAATGTTAGTTGTTATATATATAGGAAACTCTTCATATAGTTGTTCCTTCAATAGATAACATCATAATTAATAATGTTAAAACAGATTTGGGGGAGCGCATTCGATGTCTTCTAGCAGATATTACAATAGAGATCAATGCCTAAACCTAAGGCCTGTGTATCCAAGAATTCCTTTAGCATCACCATCTTCTATGCTACCACAACCACCACCACCACTTCAACCATTCTTATATACATCAAATTCTCAACACCTACCCAACCCTCCGCCGCCACCTCCGATAAACGCCGACTACTTAGTTGGCCACATCTTTACGGTGAACTCTCACCGCCCGCCTTCGAATCTGAACCACCAGACCGAGTTGAATTATACGTGCATCGGCGCAATTGGAGATGCGAATCGGGGCAATCGGAGAGATGGGATCGATGGAGAGAGTTCAGATTTTCTGTATCAATCAAGAAGTGAAACTTCTTAACAATGCCCCCCAAATGAGTTTTTGAAGGTGTGGGATGAAGAGAGAAGTGGAGATCAACAAATTGTTGGATTGGAGATGAACAGAAGGCTTGTAATATTTTCCTTTTTTTTTTGAAGGTAGAGATTGACAGATTAGTTGGAGATGATCAATTAATGTATTTCATCAACTCTTTAAAAAGGATATTTTGTTCATCTTCTGTCCCTTCTAAGACCCCTCTCTCTATCTCTCTCTAAATTGGGAAGCTTTTGATTAAATGTAAATAATTGGTACAAAGCATGCTTGGACAATCGAAGCAAAGGACTAGAAGAATGAATGTGAGTCACCTTCAGCTGCCCAGAACATCATTAATTATTATATGCTGCAGCAGAAAAAAAAAAAACTGTCAAAGAGAAAACAACTCTACTTTTGTCTTTCTTTATGTCTTCTGATTGTGCCCTTCATTTTATTTTATTTTTTAAAATATTGACTTAATTTGGTTGTAGGAGACTATAATTAAGGAGCTGTTATTATAGGCTGATGTGGTTGCTCTACTTTTCCTTGATTCATAGCTTTTTCTACGAATGAATCAAACATCAAAAGGAGGAGATAAAAGGAATTAAAGATTATAAGAACTCTAAATTTGAAGTCTCCAAATATATTATATATTTAATTGGCCTACATTTCCATCAAGTGATGCTACAAGTGCTAATCTTTAGCTGGAGCTCATCATACCTCTGTTACCTTGGATTTGGAGGTACCTGGAAACCTATATAGTGGACATGTGGGCATGCATGAAATGGATATGTCACAGAGATGGGATCATGAGATATTATTGTGACAATTCTCAAGTGTTGTACATGTGAAGTCCGTTCCATGTTGGAGACTGATGAAATATCTAATGAAATCTAATTAAGATCCTACCCTGATTGAAACTCACAAGAGCTTCAAACACTAATGAACGATTGGTGATGGATGATTATATATGTTGACAAATCTTGTATGTTTAACATGACCTAGATGGTTAAAGAAAAACCTAGAATCTGATATTATATGATTTACTGTTCACTGTCTAGCTGAACCACTATGTTATGTATGATCTCTACCTAGTTTCTCAACATATGTACACACAAATTAAACATATGAGTTCATGCAAGTGATAATCAATTTTTGACCACTAATGTCTAAGCTGCCCACTGTGAGATTTTGATCACTATCTTGAATGTTCTAAGATTTAGATTATAGTTAGCTCACCAATGCCCATCCAATATGGACATTTCATTAGGTCGTACATCAAGATTCATTATGGGTGCGTTTGGTTGCACGATTGTAAAATTGATTCTACAGGAATCTACGATTGCAAAACTGATTCCGCAGGAAGCTCACTTTCTCAGCTTTTTGAAATTGCAGCTTTTGGACACTATTTGCCTGCAATCGCTGGATTTAAAACTGCGATTGTAAAACTATTTGGTTGCACGATTGCAAACGCAGCTTCCTGCAATCGCAAACGCTGCGCAATCGCACAACCAAACGCACCCTATGTCTCATTTAAGATTCCACTCGTACTCTTTAGAGGGAATCCATATATATCAGCAATAGCATTAGTGTCATTGCAGGGAAAATGTGTACTGTTCCAACTATTGTGGTCAGAATTTCATTCATGTTGTGAAAGCATTGAAAGGCTATTCTTCCCTCCAATATCTGAACTAATTTAATGCCATTGATATCCCTTTATCCTATGAAAATCTATTGAGATGCAAATATTATAATCCACCAAGTAAATGTCTGAATTACCAGAATTAATGGAGTTTAGTAAGGTTTACATATTATAACCAAGTAATATCTGTCAATTACCAAAAAAAAAAAAATGAATGTAATGTAATGTTAGTGCTTGAGAACCTTCAATAAATGATTTAATAGAAGGAATTTAGTTCAAACGAAGTCTATAAGCTTTACGTTGATCGAACCTGATCTTTTGGTACAAAAATAAGTTAATTAATTTCAATCTTCAAATGTGATTAATGAATTTTAACTTCGATCATCAACGTACGAGCGTAACAAATAAATAAATTGCAGTTCATTTAATTAATCTTTATGATCACTTCATTCGGATCAAGTACACCAAAAGGTTCAATCAGAAAATAAACCCAGATAATATATATCAGTAATATTGGGTTTATTATATATGAACATTTCAAATGAATATCACCTTATTTTAAAAGGCTAACATAGCAAATCGGTTGGGGTGTGATTGCTTCTAAACTCTTCTTTGTCATTTGTTGAGAGAGACTTATGCGTACTAATGTAGGGTATCAACAAATCCTACCAGGTTGTTCCAGCAAAACTACATATAGTTCAAATTAAACATTTAAACTATGAATAAATAGTTTAATTTGCATGCACATAAAAAAAATCACAATTAATAAGGCACAATAATAAGGCCGTAGATGCGGGTGGAAACGAGAATAATTTTGTCATTACTTTCTCACATAAATCGTGTAAAAAGAAAGAACATCTAATTAGTTGTAGCTTCTCTTGTTGACCACCCAACTATTTTTTTCCTGATTTTGTTTGAAAAAAAATGAGCTCCACTTGTACTTCTTACATGTTTTGATCTTCTAAGATGAATAACCCATGTAAAGAAGTACATATATCATTGAAAATGAAATATTACTTAATGAATTTTACTGTGTCACGTATACAAAAGTAAAAATTAAATGTTTTGAAACATATATTATTTAAAATACGAGAATACATACAAGACTATAAATAATCATTGAATATAACAATGCCCCTTCACCATGTTTTTATAGCTTACATTTTCTTTAAATTTTTTTTTATATAATACAGAATATGTAGGCATTTGTAATCATTTAATGGGCTTGAGTCTAAAGCCCTATAACGGAGTTGGTGCTTCCATGTTGTTCAGAGCAATGATACACTTAGTTCATCTTGTAGTTTCATTTGTAGTAGTTATGTTACTAACACAATATAACAATATTTAATATTGTATATATTCAACTATCTCAATATATACTTTATTTATTAAAATTTTTTAAAATATATACAAAACATTTCAAATGGTATGTAATTCATTTTGGGCACGTCTATCCCTATACACCTTTCGCCTATTAACACCAACCAAAACAAAAAAAAAAACAATTATTTAAATTTAATTTGAACATCACTATTCTCACCAACCATTCGACGGTTGATCTGTCAACCTTTCTTTATAACTTTCGACAATATCTCTGTCAATATTCTTTACAAACTTTGACAATAGCTCTGTCAACCTTCTTTTACAACTTTCGACAGCTGGTCTGTCGACCTGGGAGGGTGTACTCGACCGTAGCAGTGTCGAATCGAATATTTTTCAAAGAAAGACTTAAGACACATTCGTCCACATTTAACATTCAATGTACATCAAAATATCAGCACATTCGCGTTACATTCAATTATCACATTACAATCACCACATTCCAATAAAAACACTTGAATCAGAAGCGAAAGCTAATTCTTTCAACATCCTTGCATTTGCATACAAAGCTATTGAAAAAAATCAAAATCAATTAATCCAATCTGCATTCTCTAATCTAAAACCAAAATCTCACATTAAATAGACATTTTTTTTAAACTATATCTATCTCAAAATCCTCACATTTTTAAACCATTCGACACTGCTACGGTCGAATGTCATAAAGGAAGGTTGATAGAGATTCTGTTGAATGTCGTAAAGAAAGATTGACAATATTTTGTCGAAGGTCGTAAGGAATGTTGACAGAGAGACTGTCGAAGGTTGTAAAAGAAGGTTAACAGATCGACCATCGATTGGTTGGTGAGAATAGTGATGTTCAAATTAAATTTAAATATGTTTTTTTTGTTTTGATTGGTATTAATAGGTAAATGGTTGGTGGGTGTAGACGTGCCCATTCATTTTTTGTAAAAAAAATTAAAATACTTTATTAACTTAAGTATCTATCTAAATCGAAATGTATGATGCTGCGAACAGGACTACAAATCATTTTTCATGTATTTTTGGTTTCAATGCTACAGGACTTGAACCTCGCAACAATCGTCACCTCTCTCTCACACACTCACACAATAGAATAAAGTTAGTCGTCCTATACATGTAGCTAGAATAGAATAGGACCTTTGATGTAGCATGAGAAGATATAATAAAGTTTCCATATATAGGTATAATTTGATCAATCTGGTACCAACTGTCAGAGATCCCACAGTTGTATGTTGGTCATGTCACTGTACAACTGAAAAGGTTTTATAGAGTTTTTTTAAATTTTCTTGCTGTATGTATAAGAAATTAAGAATACTCATGTAGGCATTTGCACTGTGCCTTTTAAAATGATGATGATAGCTTTGAAATTCACTCCCTGTTCTCCGTACACCCGAATGGTTGAAAATCATAAAAAACACACATTAAGATACAAGATGGTGAGATATATAGATGAAGACCCTACAAAATCACATGCAAAAGGTCAGAGGGTTGGATAGTTTGATGGTGTTGTGTATCTGAAGGTATACAAGTATCATCAATATTGTTTATTATGATTGTGATGACTGATGACCACTTCTCGAATTTAAGCAGCTAATGAAGTCTTTGTATTCATGCGCATGCCCACGTGCAAAATATATCTCATATTCTCATGCATGAAATATGTAATTCTTTTTATTTATTTTATAATGTTCTATTTGAAAAGCGGAATATGCGGGTATAAAGATAGTATAAGAATGAATAAGAAAAATGATTGTTTGTTTGTAGAGTATAATTTGATATTATTAAGTCAGTTTAAACGAGTATAAGAGAGTATAACAATTTTAAGTAACTCCTAGAATAAACTATACTCACTTTATCTATTTTCATGGGTCCACATGTCAAATCAACTTTTTACATCTTATCACATCAAGTTACTATCAACACCTCTTATACATCAAATGGCTCACATGTTAAATCAACTTTTTTTACACTTTATTTATATTTTATTTTTATCAACCAAACAACTCAACATTTATTCTTACGTTTTTCAATGAGAATAAAAAAAACACAACCAAACAGAAAATCTCTTATTCATGTAGATTTGTTATCTATACTGGCATAATTATCTATCCAGAATAACTCAATTCCGCTATCCAAACGGGGACCAAGAGTATATAATCATTATATATAGTCTCACGTGTTATCTCATATGACAAACAAATATGTATATCATTGTTTAGAGTGATAAGTAGGGAGTTCTCTTGGATGGAGACATTTGTTTGCAAAAGCATTTGGAGAAGAAAACAAAATGAATTAATCGAGAGTGAATGCAGTGTAAACATCTTTTTAGAGATGAAAGCATTTTTGGAAAAGTTTTTTAGCTAATACACTCAATATATTTTACAGTCCATCTGCTATCATTATGTCACTAATACAATACATAAAATCACACTACAAAATATATATTTAAGTATCTCAATGTATACTCTTCAAAAATGTATAAAAATTTACTCATTCAACTTATTCAAGTATATAATTCATTTTTTATATAAAAAAAGAAAAAAATCCAAATAATCAAGTAAATTATTTAAAATCTATATAACCCTTTCACTTTTTTTAAAGTCTATATAATCCCCGTGAAAATACGTATGTAAATCCAAATAGCTCCTCTCCCTTCTCAGTTAAAATTCCGTTGACAAATGTGACATATTCCGTCTGGTTAATCCTGGTTGCAAATACAGTATACCAAAATCCTTCTACAATGTGTTAAAAATATGAAAAATCATCTGTACATAGATGATGATTTTACCCCTCTTGATAAGGTTTTATAATCTATACAAATATATAAAATCATCATTTACATAGAGTTTCACATTTTTAACACATTGTAGGGTGTTTTTGGTATACTGTATTTTCAACCAGTTTAATTAGACGAAATATTGATAGAATATTCATAATCTGTCAACGAAAATTTAATTGAGATGATCATTTGAATTTACATAAATGTTTTAAGGGTTACACGGATTTCAAGCAATTCAGGGGGGGGGGGGTGTTGTATGATGTAATAACAATGAAAAGGGTGCATGGTGAGAGGAATAGATAAACGAAAATTACAACAAATCATAAAAATAAGCATAGAAACAAGAAAAGGAAGGTCGCCTTTCCAAACAAGAACGAAAACCACTCCAACCTTTTTGTTATTTGAATTTTTTCCTAAAAAAAATACAATTCATTAACCAAATGTATATTTTTAAAAAACAAATCAAAATGTGAGGGAACTGCGTGTAGGGTTGAACCTAACATTTATGAAAATAAATTCCCTGTTTAGGGTTACGTGGTGATCGGAATCTAATAAGTTCAACGGTTTTGGTATAATCAAAACTCAAAAGTGATTGTTTTTCCTTGGTTTCCAGATGAATGAATGAATGGATACGTACACACACTATGTAAAACATATACAACAACAAAAAGAGAAAAAATGACAAAAACACTGCTTTTGATACATGTATGACCCAGAAACAACTTTGCTTTTTACGGCTCTGGCGGCAACAATGATGATCTTAAGCAGCTTTAGTTTAAAACCCATTGAAGAGAGAGAGATGATGATGATGGTATATAGTGAGCTGAGAGGGATGGATGGGGGGTAGAGTAGAATAGAGTAGAGTAGGTATCAGCTTTAGATTCAGGGCTTTATAGGTAATGTCAGCATCAGGGGTTTGCACCGATGGATGTCTGTCACTTCTAAATCAGCCTACTTCCTCTCTCTCCCTCTCCCACTGTTGCAGCTGTTGGCCTTTTTGGCATCTCAGCCTTTATTTTTCTTTTCAACTTGCCCACTGTCTCCAAGTATTTATAAGTCTGGATCCAGAGTTAAATTCATACTATCAGTATCATTAATATCGAACTATACAGAGAGTTTGATTCATAATTATATTGTTTGATTAATAAATTGCGTAGTTCGATACTGATAGCATCCAGATATAACTGGATCTGGATAACAAATTTATGCATGTAAAACTTTATTAAATACCCACATTTAAGAGCATATGCAACGAGTACTTCTTCATGTCTATGAAATGGAATAAAGTGGTGCTCCAACTATGCGCGCCAAATGAGATCTTTATTTTGAAGATCCAAAATGAATTTTAAAAAAGAAAATTTAAATAGTAAGCGACCATCCCAACTTTTATTACAAAAATTTATTTTGAGATCTTTATGGTGAATGTTTGGTAGTGACCTGAGATTCTTAATAGAAGAAAATGAGAGACTAATTTTGACAGATTATCTTTATTCTAAAATTTGTAGTATTTGGTTGAAATAATAGTTTCACATGGTACTCCAAAATAGGTTTGGGAGTCTGAATAGTCAGGCTTGGTATTATTAGTACCATCTGTATCAAACTACACAACGCTGTACTAAAAAATTAATTGTTCAATTCATATGTTGTGTAATACATTTTATAAGCTATGCGATTCAATACAATACTGATAGTTCTCAGACCTAACCAGACTCGGGCGCTATAATATTGGAAATGATGTACCTTCATGAAAATACTTTTCATGCGACTAAAAGTAAAAACAAAGGGATAGGATGTATGAATATTCTCTAGTTGTGTATCTACAACCTACCAAAGAGTGCGTATGGAAAAAAAAAACAAATTGATTCTCAAAAATCATACATTTTTTACTTGAGAAAATTGATTTACAACAAACATATTTTTCTCTTTTGAAAGTTATTTTAAAACGGTAATTTAAAACTAAAAATTAAAAGTGGCACTTTTCAATTAATCATTCAAGGTTTCAGACATTTGATCACACATTTTTAACTTGCTGAAAAGGCATTTCACTCAAACCATGTTTTCAAACGCCCTTGGCTGTCAAGTAAGAGCTTAATATAAACAATTCCAATGAGATATATGAGAACCAAGTCCACAAGCCCGCAACCAAATACACATCAAAAAGGCTGTTGTAGGTTATTGTTCCTGCAAAATAAAATAAAAATCATTAGTTTTGACTCACAGAGATCAACACCAGCAACAGAAGAAAATTGGAGAACAAGAAAGCTGGTTCAGTTGAGACAGACTTTCAAAAGAAATGATTTCATTGTGTTACTGTATGCTAAGCCAATTACATATCCCTTTATCATCCCGATATAGAATTCTGGGCACAAGCCATATAAGACTTGATGGAACAGAAACCTTCGCCAGTACATTTATCTCCCCAAGCTTGACTCAACCCATACAAAATGATGAGCAATGGTTACAACTTTCAAAATACAGGAGCAAATGCAACAGCCTGAACGAGTCAACAGTGAATGTGTATGCAATGTCAATGAATCACTCAAGATCAACTAAATATTTTTTCTGTTGATTTCCACTTATGCTGAACTTGGATTTGAACCCATTCACAGAATTGATTTTGACCCCGGAGTCAAGATAAGGTGTTTAACAGAAACATTGGTATATACATGCATTGAAGGATCCAAGTCTAGATAAACTCTTCACAACACAACCTAAATTAAGATAGCTTTGTCACAATCAACTGTGTTGTAAATAAAACATACATGGAGTGCATGTTGAGATACATTAAACCAATAATATACAAAATGAGGGCATGAAGTAATTAGCATTTACCTTGTTTGTAACATGATGGTATCCTAAAAATGGTCCACCAGAAAACTGTGATACAAATCACTACAAAACTCAACTCTGCCGCTGAGATTTAGATCACTGATCCAGAAGAGAACTCAAGATTTCTTGATCATCATAATTATATTTAGTCTTCATCAATTTCATCATCATCAGACTCAGATAAGAAACCGTCTTCAAACTGCAATTAGAGGGCTATGATTAAATATTTTCCCTAAAAATAACAGAATAGGTAGACAAGTTCAAAATTCTCACCTGACTGAGACGCGGGACATGATCAGATTGAACATGGTCTTCTGAGTAACTGGAACTTTCATCCTCATCATCCATTGGATCATCCTGTGGAAATGATTATCAACAATTTTGAAATAATATTAAAAAAAAACTACTCTAATAAAGCCAACACCACCCTTTAACATAAAAGGAAGAAAAATTTATCACACTGGAATATGACAACCTCTTGTTTCCGAAATGACAGTCAAGGATATTAAAAGTTTCACTTATGGATCAACTATTAGTCTGCTTCCATAAAAAATACATGGCAGAAAAACATCTAAGCCTCCCTTGGTTAATAGATCAGATGTGGAAGTGGAACACTGCCGACTGTCCATGTGTCCAAAAGGGTGTTCCAAAAATAAATTACATGGAAATTAAATATGATAGAAGATGGGAAAGTTTGTCCAAGAAAAAATGTGAGGCATATGATTTCCTGTGTGGAGAAGAATTACACTACTCAAAAAAGACTGCACTGCAGGTCTCCATCAGTGATTAAAAAAAAAAATTAAAAATGTGATACCTGTGCAGAACATATACCTCTAGTATAATTTATTACATTCAGGCTGGATGATGCCTAATAGATATAGACCCATGCAATTATGAATTCTTAAACTGCACTATAATTACAGAACTGAAAAAATGGCATCTTAGATTAATCCACTGTTTCCAATAAGCACAACACACATTTTAAAACAAACATTTATCTAACGTGGAACCTCTTTTTTTTCTTTTCTTTTTTTCTTCTTGAAATCAGTGCCCTCTGCACAGTGGCAGGGTTGGGATTTGAACCCCTGACCGCCTTTTTGGAGGAAGGGATGCTAACCAACTAAACAAAACTCTGTTCAGAAATAGCTTGTTTCATACATCAAGAAACTGTAGAATTAAAAAGGAGAACGCTTTCAACTGTAAATTAAGAAGTACACAAATATCAAAAGTAACCAATGCATAGACTGACTTACAAGCTCTGACTTCATCTGGTCTAAAGTTCTTTCCAACTCGGCAATATGCTGACTGAGAGCCTGCAGATTAATTCAATTAAGAGAAATCTAAAAGTTAATACAAGTAAATCAAGGGATTTGTGAAGGCGCAATGATTGATCTATTTCCATAACACATGCAAATGAAGATGGGAGAACCTCATGTCTCTGCATTGCAACCGATCTCTTTAGTGCCTTTGCCTTTGTTAAAAGATTTCTTGGTCTGATGCTGATTGGACGCTGATAATTCTTTCCACGATAATAGATAAGTGCATAGCCTTTAGGGACCCTTTCAATCGCTACTAATATTCCACCGCTCTCATATTCCAATAACCGAGCAGAATCTTCAACGAATGAAAGGGTCTTTTGTTTGGATATTAGCTTCACAATTTCTCTATGCTTCCAGTGCAAGTGCATATTCTCAATAACACCATCAAAAACACCTCGAATACCTGCGACATGATTGTGTGATGCTGATTAGCCTCAAAGTTCGAATTGATTCAGAATCAGAATAGCATGAAACCTCACCGAGGGGTAGATATGCCTTCATTTTTAATCCAATCCTGCGGAACACAGACCGTTCCTCATCAGTTATAGTTTCCTGGTCATCCGACGGTCCAGATGGAACCATAGATGCTTCAATCTTGGATAGAAGTTTCTCTGCTCTAGACAATTTGGCTTGAGCCTGTGCCATGCATTGCACATATGGTGTTAAACAAAGAAAACAAGAACTTCCAAGCCTAATAAAAACATTGAAGGGAAAAAAAAAAATCCAAAGAATGACATTCCATGGTTCACAAGTTTGTGAGGACTTCAGCATATATTGGTCTTGAGTAACACTTGAATTACAAATATTAGGGTTTCCACTTCTTGACAGAGGCACAAAGTAGATATGCATGATGTAGGAAATTATCCAGCAATCATTTGACTCATACATTATCCTTCAAAACCAGAATCTCAAAGCATGTGCTTCACTCGTGATAGCTGTATCTAAATAGTTAATGAAATGACTTTTGGAGGCCATAAAAGAAAACTAAAATATCAATTAACAATTAGATCTAATCACTAGATATACAATAAAAATTCGTGAAGAACTAGAAGTCTTGGAGTTGAAAACTGGGAGAAAAAAGGAACAACAAGAAAATAGGAGCTACATGTGACCAGGGAAAAAGATGCTGCAGTTCACAATTGGGAAAGAGGAATTAGAATATGAGATTAAAAACAGACAGAGAAGATGTAACACAAAAGAATACATGTCATGTGCTTCGCTAAAAAAGAAAGGTGCACGGCCGGTGAAGGAGCTCTGGAAGCAAGTGTTGGATGTGAATGGGTCAGATGGCAACCAACCATAAAAACTAACATGAAGGAATTTCTATAAATACATGTGAGAAACCTCAATGAGACGATGACACATTTAAGATCCTATATAGGGGGATTAAGATTTCCAAACTGCTACCTGCAAATGCACTATATGCTTTTGAGGTCATGGTTTGTCGAGTGTGAATATAGATTGGGAAACAATTGTTACCCAATCAATAGAGAGGGCAGAAGACTGGTACAAGCAGATGGCATAAAAGACGGACCCTTAGTCCGTTCAAATGACACATGAAAAAATATAATATTGCAGGCAAGGTTTTAAAAAAATCACCGCCCTTGAAAGGTACTGGGATTTTAACTCCATTTTTGAAGTTCTCAAATGGCTACATCTCATGTGGTGCTATCCCACTGGCATATCTCCACTCCAGGCTTCAAGCTAGAATTTTGGTTAATTTAGAATACCATATCATTCCAATCCAATAACCCAATCCCAATTAGGTTCCTTTTCTTCTGACTCTTTAAATTGCCACTAAACAATCATTCAAATTATTACCTTTATTTTTTTCAAAAATTGCCCAATTCACAAGAATTAAACTTCCATGACAAGATACATAATCGTATAAATGTTCTGTGGCTGTGCATGACATAGCAAGCAGGTTTCCCATAAATTTTTCACTGGTCGTTCAGAAACACTTTCTACATGGAAGGACTTAGTATTTGCCACCGCCAATACACATATAAGAAAACCCTACTGACCAGAAAACCTCATTTACTATGATAAAAAATAAAGGACAAACTAATCAGCTGATTATAATGCAATAGACCATCCGGTTTTTTAGCATTTAAATTAATAAGATCTTACTTACAATAGCCTGTTTGTGTTCTATTCTCTTCACTACCCTGGCAGTCTTTGATCTGCAAATTGTTTCTTTCATCTCTTCATACTCTTCAGGGGATATTTTTCTTCCCCATCGAGCTTGAGCTTCATGAAATTCAGCTAAAGTACCTGCAGGTGCATGCTCTTCAGTTTTATCCATCTGAGCTTCCACCACTACCCTGTTACGTGCTTTTTCTTCTGAATGTTGTATATCTTTTGTCAGTTTTTGCCTTTCTGCTAAAGCCTCTGCCACAGCTTTTGGAACAAAATCTTTTCCACGATATATAACAATATAAAACTTGTTTCGCAGCAATAAAGTACCTCCTGTAAGTTCTGAAAGGCAATTACATGTTATTGTCAGACTTCTGCTAAAAACAATGAGAACAGAACACATACAATACTATATCCTTACACAAAAGCAAGCTAAAAGAGGAGCAGAAGATAACCCAAACAAATCAGAGGAGATTTCAACCTTGAAGATCATGCAACATCCAAAAAAATAACCACAGATGCTGGAAATGCAACCTTGAAGCAATATATAAACTAATAAACATGAAAGAAGCTTTGCGATCTATGCCGAACGGGGAGAACATACACCTTTAGTTCCTCAGCCATCAGTTTGTTATTCGTATTTTGAATTCCCCTCTTGACAGCAATCTTCACAACAAGGCTTTGCTCCCAAAGCTCTAAAATTGCTGCTGCTAAACCATGATGATTTCTATTTCTTCCTTCATCAAGAAAAAATTGAATATAAGTAAAACTGGGGACATGGGACAAACAAGAATTTTGAATGAACATAAAAGTGCAAAAGATTGATTTTGTGAGCATTACCTAGTGCAAAGTGACAAGGAAGTGATCTTGCTAGCTTTCGCAAATTGGTCATCTCCGCATTTGTCAGACGTGGTCTCATTCCATGAGGAAGAAGTCTAAAAGGTGTCATGTAGCCAGGAAGATTTTGAGGCAACAAGTCAGCGTCAACAGGTAGGATACCAGTACCCCACCAATCAACAAAGCGAGGACCTAACCCATCGAGCAATTTGTTATATTCGATTTCCTCTTCCGTCAAGCTTTCAATATGTTCAGAACTCTGAATTGACAACTTGGCCTTCTCTGTCATCACAGGAGAATCACTACTCCCACCATCCCCAACAGAATCTTCAGGAGATGAGACATCTGGAACAAATATAGCATCACCTTCATGCAGTATCTTTGTGGGTGAACTAACTTCTCTCAAAGACTGAGTTCCTGAAGAAGGACGTTTGTAGGCACTTCCTCGATAGACCACCATGACACTACCCGATCTCCAAATAACCAATCCTCCTGTTCGGCGCTGAAGTGAAAAATATACAGTAAATTTTTTAAAAAAAATGGGGACTAAAAACCATGCAAAGAAACATAGAACTAATAAAATATACAACGCAACATTCATTCAACTTCTAAAGTTGTTATATTTATTTCATCAAATTTAAATCCTCGAAGAAGCTCATACTAGTGAGCTCTGTACATGTAGGAGTCTACTAAACATAAACTCTGCATAACTGCATTAGACAATTAATTATCATACTAAAAAATTCCTCAAGTGCAACAAGTATAGACAAACTAAGGGGGTGTTTGGTTCACCCAGATTTCAGCACTTATTTTACTAAATCTGGATTTTCAGTGCTTATTGGTTGATACTCTGTTTGGTTGGATCACATGATAAGCACTAGTACATTCAGCTTTCAGTATTTTTTTACCCCAAAAAATAAGTGAATACAACCTTACTTATTAACCGCGGAACGCATTCCGCCCTTATTAACCCCCTGCGAAAAGACCATAGAGCCCCTGCCTTTTTTCCATTATTACACAGGGTATATAATCCTCCTTTTCAGTCTCTCTCTCTCCTCAGTTGACATTTTTTCCCCCTTTTGAAAACCTAGCAACCAAGTACACCTCCATTTCTGTTGGTTTGTTGGAATGGAGAGGCTGAGTGGCAGAGGAGTGGACAACGATGATCGGTGTTACGATGGTGGCGAACGGTGTTATGACAGTGGAGGCAGCGGTGGTTCTTGGTGGTGGTGGTGGTGGTAGTGGAGGAGCAGGTGGAGCTCCAAATGGTGGAGTGGAGGTGAATGTGGCCCTACGTGGTGGTGGTGGTTTATGTGGTGGTGGTGAATGGTGCAAAGGTGATAGGTATTTTTGGTGGTGGTGGTGATTTATGTTAATGGTGTTGGGTTTCTTGGTGGTGGTGGTGGTGAGTAGTGTAGAGATAATAGGTGTTTTTGGTGGTGGTGATTTATGTTAATGGTGGATCAAGTGTTGGGTTTCTTGGTGGTGGTGGTGGTGGTGGTGAAGGGTGCAGAGGTGATAGGGTGTTTTTGGTGATGGTGGTGATGAAAGGTAATGGTGGATCTGGTGCTAGGTTCCGTGGTGGTGGTGGTGAAATATCAAAACATCAAATTGGTGTTACATGTATGTAATTGGACTGATAAAATATTTTTTAAGTATTCAATCAAGCATCAAAATAACATTCAACACTTATAAAATGGACCGAAATACCCTCCTAATAAGCATATGTTAAGTGGTTAACCAAACACACTTATCTAAATAACTACATAATATTTTCCGCTGAATTAAACACTTTTTTTCTGAACTCTTTAAAGATTATCAGCATAACATCTTTCTGCACTTATAAATCAGTACTTAAAATCCGCATTCCGCCGCGCCAAATGCCACTAAGTTTAAAGAATTAAGCAATTCTGAGCCATTCAGGTGGTCATATACTCATACATGAGGCAGGTTCATTAAAAAAAATAATCTCTTTTTCACTTTATTTTTTCTTTTTTCCCCTTCATTTGGTGAACACCCCAAAGATGCAACTACTTGATGAAAAGGCACACCATTGACACATTTCTATCAATTCATCAAAAATTCTCATTCTGGAGTAATCAAAACTACCTCGACAAGCTCGTGCGCAATCTTCATGTCATGTGCGAGCGCTTCATGAAATTTAAGCCTCACGAGTTCCGACTTCCGCCAGGCATCATGGATCTTCTCCGCGATCGCCCCCGTGACCCCCGCCTTGGGCACCGTGATCCTCTCCCTCAGCGCGATCCCCTGCCTCCTCAGCCTCCTCAACTCCTCGTCCTCTATCGTCAGCTCCGCCAGCGAAGGCGCCCTCGCCGCCACCCTCTTCTTCCCCACTTCCCCTCCCGCCCCCTCGTAAACCCCACCATTGTCTTCCCTCTCCCAA
The DNA here is from genome assembly GCA_030737845.1 of Acorus calamus. Classification (NCBI taxonomy): domain Eukaryota; kingdom Viridiplantae; phylum Streptophyta; class Magnoliopsida; order Acorales; family Acoraceae; genus Acorus; species Acorus calamus. The sequence continues at coordinate 3,983,907 of CM060871.1, read as the reverse complement.
GGCAACACCGTTCGGTCTTCTTCCAGCAACCCCTGGTCCGGGCGGGCCCACTTCCGGCCCAGTAGGTCCCCGAGCCTCTCGTCGCCTTCCAACCCGCCCTGACCTTCACCTTCGACTCCCTCTTCGTCTTCAAGTCCGAGGTTCCGGAGGCGGTGGACGATCCGCTCGATCGAGCCTCCTCTGCCACGGACCGGCTCCACCGGTAGCGGCAACGGCGACCTCCTCTTCACGGCGGGCTCCCACCGGCCCAGCCATGGCGCGGAGGGCGGCCGGGGTTTTGGGGGAACTCTGCCGCGGTTGGGAGCAGTGGTTCTAGGGTTTCTTGGGGGTTCTTCGGGTACGTCTTCGTCGTCGTCCCAGGGGTACCTTCGGCTGCTAGGGTTTCGATTGGAGTCTCTGTTTCGTTCGGAGACTCGGATGGGAGGGGAAGAGGAGGAGGAGAAGAAGAGCTTGAAGTGGCGGCGGAGGTTGAGAGTGGGGCGGGAACATAAGGGGAGAGGCTTTGGGAGGAAATGTAGCTCCGATATTTTGGCGGGAGAGAGCGCCATATCGAGATTTCTCTTGTGTTTCTTCTCTAGTTAGGAAAATTTAGCGAAAGAGAGGGAGACCGCCATGGAAGAGAGCTTCGGTGGCGATGTTCGAAGCGGATAAAGTGGAAGATTTTTTTTTTTTTTGTCAGAATATATAGTATGTCATCATCTGGAGCGTCCAATTTAGAAGATTTTTTTAGGTTACATGTGTAATTTGAGTCTGGATCCAGTCTCATTGTCGAATTACACGACTTATAAATTGAATAAATTATATTAATTGAATTTCACAGTCAATTATTTGTATATGTGTCACTTTCTGTGTAGTTCGATTCATATACTATGTGATTTGATTAATAGGTTGTACAAATTTTTTTTCATTTATGGAATCCATTCTTGACTTTAAACTCATGTTATTTGAATGATTAGAATTCTTGTCATCTCCAAACAGATTAGATATAAAAATGTCACACACAAACTATTTTGCAATACAAAATACAGATCGTGCATGTTTTTATTTTTTTTAAAATCATTTTCCTCATTTAATTATGTATGTATTTTTATAAAATGTGAAATATATATTTTAATTAATTAAATAATATCATTTTGTAGAAAATATGAAATTTTTTTAATAAAATATATACATCGATAGAGTGAGTAAAATGGACTAACGAGAAATATATAATTGCATTTAAGACTGTAAAAATGATTAAATGTAATAGAACTTAATTAGATTTCACTAAAACATCGAAAAAATAAGCACTTTATTTATTTATTTTTTAGTGTAAAGAAAACCATCGCTACTAAGATTCATGTACAAAGGTTATTGCTCAGTCTGAACAAACTCGCAACAGCTGTGAAGTGAAACAACAAAAGGTCGCAAAGAGCGACGTACAAAAGGTCGAAAAATGTTCTTTCCAATTTATATCTTTTTATTTCTCCTCAACCCCATTCAAGTTGTATCTGTTTTGATCAATATTGGAATAGATACATGCTTATAGTTTTGTTAAAAAAAAAAAAAAAGGCAAAAAAAAGGGTTCGAAAAATAAACACATGATAACAGTTTCCGAACACAATTTTCCCTAAATTCAAATTTAAAGGTTCAATGTAGTCTGTTTCCTCCAATATTACTTCTGGCATAATTCATATGAAATTTAAAATGTTAAAAATCAAATATGAATCTAATCGGAATCCCACCAAACTCAACCCAAATTGATTCAAATTTGATCAAATCAAAACCCAAAGCAATCCCCATGACATGAGTTGGGTTCAGGTTAACTCCATCAGATTTGAGGATCGGACTAAATTACATTGGTTTCTGATTGCTTTCCTTCAGCTTCAAGTTGGATTCAGATTGAGCTCCAACAAACTCAACCCACCCAAAATTGCAGCCCTAATAATAGAGTAAAATTTTATAAAACCAATCACAAATTTAAAGTCATCTCCCAGATCTTCAGCTGATAAAGTATAGATCTTAGATTACTTGTAATCCAACCACTTAAACATGAAAATAACAATAATAATAAATAGCATGAATAAGCTATCCACAGATCCAATGGAAATCTGTACATCACTTTCATAGTATCAATACACTAATAATCAGATTGCGATTCACTAGTAGGGGAAGGAGCCCTCTTTATACAGAAGTAGCAGAATTCAAGAGGAATGCATCAAGACGAAGTAATTCTGTCGCTGCTGTGTTCGTCGAGCCAGGATACAATGTCTTCAAGAACTTGCAAGATTATGTCATCGTACTCGCCTTCGAGAAGAGCGTGGCGCGCGTCTTTGTATAGCAACAGCTTTTTGTCAGAGCTTTTCGCCTTCTCATACAGGGCTTTGCTCACCGAGGGATCTGTTACTATGTCTGCCTCTCCATGTAAGATCAACAGAGGCAGAGAAACCTGTCATGAACAACAGAATCAGTACAAGCTTAATATTGTCAATCATTCCTGCAGACTTTCCACATCATCTAACATAATATATGAAATTTCTAATAGAATATGTACTCTATTATGAAAAATGTAAAAAAATATGCATTTCAGGTTTTGTAACAGCATGTACTACATTATATAAGTATATACTTCAAAAAAAAAAATCAAAACTTGTTCGGACTACAAAAGTGCAGACTACAAAAGTGACCTCAGGAATGACTAAATGTAACATTTTCCTATTTTTATATATAATCCAACAACAACAATCTATCTGAAGAATATAAACTGTTGAGCTCTGCAACCATATTCCTGAATAACAAGAAGATATCATACATTTTCGAGCCTTTTGTCGATCTCATCCGTGGTGTTCAGCAACTCCAACGCAGTCCCTAAACGTGGTTTGTCTTTATATGCAATGACATTGTATGCGGCCTGCAGCAATAGAGAAAAGAGTCTTTTAACCGATACACACAAGAAAAGTAGAGGATGTAATGACTGAAATCAACTAACATTGGCTAATTAATTCATGCTTGAATCTTAATATACAAGATAACCTGACGAGGAACCAACCATCTTTATCTTCTTTGGGTCTCTGAAAGCCATCTCTGCTAAATCTCTGTCTGGAACTAACTTACTTTTGGGAAGAATTTTAGCTACACCAATCAGAATTTGCTTTAAGATCCAAGATGGTTCCACGTCATCTGCAATCTAACACAAGTGATTTCAGTGAAATGAAGATATGAAATTCATGTTAGGCACATGTCGAGATCGTGAAATTACTTTGCACATCGGTGCAAGAAGAATGGCACCACTCCAAGCATTGGGTTGTTTAAAGTGCACATTCAAGGCAACCGCTCCACCCATTGACTGTCCAAACAAATAGCTTGGAAGACTTTGGTATTCTGGATTTTCTGCTTTGTGGAATAGGATAACAAAAATAAATAGAAAATTAGTCTGATATTTTAGCTAATATTTTAAGGTTAAGACATAGCAAGGATGTATGGTTTATTTTGAACATTTGATTCTTACATGAAAATCATGTTCAAATGAGAATAAGAAGAGCACTTTTTTGCTACAGTGCTTGGTGACTAAGCATGGGGCCATCATGTGCAATCATAAATCTATTGTCTTAATGTCTGCACACATGTGAAATTGAAAGCATCCAAATCCCATAATGTTCATCTTTAATGTCCAAGCACATCAAAGGCCAGTCAGTCAATTAAAGAAACCAAATCCCATAAACTGTCTGCTATCTAAAATGAATCTTTTAATGCTCACCAACCCACCCCATACTATATGCTTCCCACCTTTCCCTCATATACTTTCTAATGCCCCCCCTCTTACATAAATTTCTGGCTCCATCCCTTCTTGAAATGGAATAACTCTCTCAAGATATCAAATCACCCAACATAAATGAAACATGCCTGCCTGATGCTTCCACCTCAGTTTTCCTACATCATAGTTTCAAACATTAAAATTGCAAATAAAACACCAAATATGAGAGGGACTAGCTACATAGCCCTATCTAAATGGCATAAATGAAGATGCACTCATTTAAATAATCATGAAACTCAACAACGGATTAAAAGGGATTAAATGGGCAATTTTTTCCGTGTTGGACCACTTAATTTATCTGATGCAAAATCCCTTAGAAAGACACCAAGAACTTTCCTTCCATTGGAAATTATCACATGAAAAATAGTCATCATGCATGTATCAAAACCATAAATATTTAATGGCAAAGTGGGTGACAGCACCTTTGATTTTGGAGAAATGCTCAATCACATCATTGACGATGCTATCAAAACTTGGAATGTACCCATGAAGACCTTCTGAAAGGCCGAATCCAGGATAATCCATTGCAAAAACTCCATACCCAGATGAAGCTATCTTCCTTGCAGTGCCTACACAAATCAAGTGCATCAATTTTGCAATTCCAGCTGTCTCATTACTTGGAATATCATGAATCAATCACTATTGCTGACGTACAAAATTATGCCCACCCGTGATATTTTGTTTTCCACTGAATTTGATATAAGATTGTTATGTAATACTTTGCATCATGATATATGATGCATGCAGAAATATATATTATTATTAAAAGCTGCTTGCCTTCGAAGAAAAATGTGCAAGTGTCTCCATAACCATGACAAAAACAAATTATTGCCTTCACTGAAGCATTCTCTGGAAGCCAGCTTTTACAGAAAATCTCCAAGCCTCTGGAGTTCACCTCATACCACTGCACAAAAGTAGCTCAGGATTTAGAGATCCTATTAATGAAAACTAGCGTTATGTAACGAAACAGCAGTATGTCCTACTAAAAGCTTCTTGTCATGCCAGAGACAACAAATTTAGCATGAAGGGAATGATGAATGATCAAAGTATTTAATTGCATAAAAAAAAAACATAGTCATCACTTAAACAATGAGACATGATACCTCCTCTGTCTTCACTGCAGCTGCTTGTGATGCCTGCAATTAAAAAGAAAAAGAAAGATTATTAACTATATCCTGAAAAAAAAAAATTCAATGAGCAATCCTCTTGACAGTTGACATTTGAAGAGGGTACTGAGCCATTGCATCACTGTGTTTTTCTTTTCTTAATTGTTGAAGTCACTGTTGCTCCTCATATTTCCATCAAAGTAAATATATAACATAAGAAATAACTCTGACCCATACGAAACAAAGGGAAAAAAAATGAAAGCAAAGCAACGCAGACATTATTGGTTAAGTAATATATATAAACCAAAAGCAGTGAAAAAACAAAAATGAATAAGCTCAAAAAAAATGAGCAAGCACAACAACAACCAAATCCAATCTTTCTCTTGTCTTGTGAGTTATAGAGCCACTGTTATGAAATCAACCCACGTGACGACCAGCAATATTCCTCAGTCCTATTAGAAATTTAGAAGTTCTCTACTCTTCAGATTTATCCAGAAAGACAGAGAAGTTATGGGTCATGGTCATCATTAAACAAGCTCTTCCTATAAAACAATTTTGTTCCTCTATTCTATGGAACCTAATATATACAATGAACTGCATTGTTGTGAACCCTGCTCCCAGTTCAGTGTGATACCTAACCCGCAACCATGCAACTTCCATAAGCTTACATTCTAAAAGTTAAATCATGTTGTTGCAAATGAAATCAAATGTGAATAAGAAAAGAGTCCCTCTTTCATCTCTCATATAACTTAAGATAAGAAAAGAATTAATCTTTCTCGTCACCCACAACCTTACACATCCCCTGGTTAACCATCTAATTCAGACAGAATTACCACAAAAGAAAAAAAAAGTGCAACAGAATTTTTTTCCACCTACTCCACAGACTTGGGATTGCAACAATCCCTAAGTACAGTCAATTTATTTTTAACTGATACCGCAAAGAAACAGATAAAGGGGATCTAAAGTATAGTGAATAGACTGCAAATAATCAAATAACATAGATGTTAACATTTGCCAAGATATGAAGCTTCCAAAAATCAACCAAAACCTTACCAGGACGGAATTTCAGAAACACTTCAAAACACTCATCAATCACTGAAAATAACTTGGTTACCACGTGAAATATAATGAACTGATTTTTCAAAAAAACGTCAAAACAGCAAATGCTATCTATGAAAAATATATCAACCAAATCAAATTCCAATCACTTTCCATTTTTTTCAAAACCCAATCAAAAAAAAAAAAAAAACTTCTTAAAAAAAATCAGATCAAAACCAAAAATCATCCAGAAAAAAATCTTCTTTACAAAAATCAGATCAAAACCAAAAATCATCCAGAAAAAGGGGGTCCACCTTGAAACAAAAAAAAAAATCTACCAAATCATCACTTCCCAACCAACCCTTTTAACCAAAAATCAGATCCCACTTCCCATTTGCACGAAACCCAATCAAATTCAGTAAACAAACACCTCTTTTTAACAAAATTCAGAGAGAAATCCCAAAAAAGAAAGCGTGGGGTGTGGGGATTCGACCTTGAATAAGCAGTGATCGATCCCGAGCTGGACCTCCTTGAAGGCCTCGCGGATGCGCCGCCTCCCGGCCACCTCTTCAAGGCTCGTCGTGTTAAGCAACCTGAGAAGCGACTCGTCCACTCCCTCCAGCTTCGACTTCATCTCTTCCCCAACTCTCCTCCTCCTCTTCTTCTTCCTCAAACAACAATGAAAACAGACCCTGACGCGAGAATCTAAAACAAGTAAATAAACAACATGGAAATGGAGGTGGAGGTGGAGGTGGGGAAGGATGATATGTACCGTGGGTTGAGATGGGGTTTGTCGGTTGGGAGATTCTCACGAAAGTCGGAGGATTTGAAGCCATTTTTTTTTTCTGTCTTTTCACGTGTTTTCGACTTTTTCGTGGCTTTGAATTTTTTTTTTTAATAAAAGTCAGATTCGACGATAGAGAAAGACAGAGAGAGAGAGAGAGAGAGACGGGGAGAGAAAACATGGAAAGTGAAAATGAAAAAAAAAAATGTAAACTTTCGTTCTAAAATCTAGTTTGTGTCAAATAAATAAATAGAAAAATCCATGTAACCATTTAAACGGATTGAAATCTATATAAACTTTAACTTTTTTTTAAATATATATAATCATAAGAAAACACCTAACAAATCTAAACAACTCTTTAAAGAAAATTTATATTTACATGTGATGAATGTTTTAATAATATTATTTTTGATTAACCATGGTAGAAAACATAGTATACAAAAAAAATCTAAAATGTGTTAAAAATGTAAAAAAATCTTCTATAAATAATGATTTTACCACTCCGGATAGAGTTTTATAATATATACAGATACAAAAATGATAAAATCGTCATTTTCATATGATTTTTAGTTTTTTAACCCATTGTAATGATTTTTTAGTATATCATGTTTTTAATTAAAGTTAACTAAATGAAATATTTGTAAAATATTCATTATCTATTAACAAAAAGTTTATTCAGAGGGTTATTTGGATTTACTATGTGTTTTCAGGGGTTATATGAATTTTGAGAAAAGGTCAGGGGGTTATATGGATTTCAATCAATTTCAGGGAGTTGTATGGATTTTTCCCATAAATAAATAATTTTTTTTTAGAAAAATTAATTAGGAGTTCATGCGATCACTTGTCTATTATTTTTAGATCTCTAAAAAAATTTAAATTTTTTTAGATTTTTAAAGTAGGGAAAAATTATCTTTAGATCCCTCTCCAAACTTCAGTCAGATGCTATTTAAAAATATCGAAAATGACCCCGTTATTTTAGTATACTATTAACACTCATCGGTACATTGTTAAATACATACAATACATTTTTAATACTCCTCAGCATATTGTTAACCTTTGTATGAAATGCTCTCCCTCCTTAATTATTTTAATACACTGTAAACACTCTCTTCGTTACATTATTAAATATCTCTTATACACTGTTAACATTCATCGGTACATTGTTAACCTTTACATAATTGAGTGAGGGCAGTTTCTATATTTTTTATCAACATCCGGTTGAAGGGACCTAAAAATAAATTTTCAACATGTTTTCAAATGCACCCGTCTCAAATACAATTTAAATCTTTTTTTATTATTGTATAACATAAGTAGTGTGTGAGTTACATTTAAAAAATATGATTTTGTATAAAGTATTCATTAAAGTTTGATTTCTAGGAAATTCGCTCTCTTTGCTTTTTAAAAGCATACTTTTTTTTTTTTTTGTAAAAGCTTAAACAAATTTTTTATTAAGCTTATTTTTGTAGAGTCATTTAAAAATATATATTTTTTTTAAATTAAAATTACGATCAAACACGTTTTACCATAAAATCTGAATAGTACTAGTTACTTCTAATTTATAGTATATATATACGCAAAACTCCTCTAAAAAACCCACACGTTAAATTCAAAAAGTAAGGATAGCAGGGACCATGATATATGTTGATTTTTCATGTTCAATTAAAGGACTTGAAAACAATTTTTCAATAGTTGAATCCCATAACACTATAGAGATTGTTCTCAATATCAATTTTGAGGATATTTTGATTGGAGACATCCATAATTAAACATCAAGCCATTATGTTCTATTTAATTGTTGGTCAACCTACTCAGCTACCCAGCTACCCGTTTTGGTTTCCACATCTCGCATTTATTTTAGTCTATGCCCTCTCAAGGAACAAAATCTATTTTGAACAAGATAGACATATAAAGAAGAACTTTTCAAATTAACAGACACTATTCATAGGAACCTCACAATATGCCAATTTGTTTTCCTGGGCCGGCTTAATTGTCCCATCCAGGAATTTATAATAGGACTTTTTTTAATAATGTCATGTACCTTTAATTCAAATATTAATGTAATTAATCACATATCCTAGGTTCATATGTACACTTGAATGAATTGTATTATCCAAAATAAATTACATATTACATGTGGAACATCACCCTTTTACCATAAAAATTAAAATTGCTTGACTTTGTCATCAATGGCTTATTAAAGATAATCTAACCCTGAGTTCCTCACAATGATTTAATTATTGTTATGCCTCAAATACCAAATTTTAATTCTCACTATGATAATGTGATTATTCCAGGGAGAAACCATTTTCAATTAGCCAGAACCCACGAAATTTTTTTTTGTTAGACATCATGCATGCATCACATGTAGAACTGGTTTTCAAATCATTTTCCTTGATTACAATTTTTATTAGTACAATACCACCTTGCACTAAATGCATGCATGTCTCACATTTGAAATGATGTCTATCATTCGATTATAAGTTTTAAACAATGAAAGTTGAGAATTATTAGAAGTAAAGATGATATATGCAGAAGTGTGTTGTTTCATGCCCTCAATTGACAGTAAATAAATAAAATCAAATAACCTGTTGTTTTCCTGAGAAGATCTAGGACAGTCACCATTCCATATAGGACCTCCATTACAAATCTAAAATGAAAGATGTACAAAATTTTTTTATCATACATGCAAGTAAAATATATCACCTTTAGACTATTGAAATAAATGGTTCTGATTTTACCTGGATAATCCAACCCAAGATATATCTTTGGTAGGGAGGTTAATTTCCTTTTAATTCTTATGAACAGATAATTTTACAATAAGCTATTCATGCATACATCTATATCCATGCCAATTACTCGATTAGAAATGCAAGAACATGTTAGATTCTTTCCTGGGATGTTACATCTATCCAGACTCTCTCAAACCAAATACACACACATTCTTGAGCACACGTCATCCAACATAGTATATGAAATATCTATTGGGGTTGTTTCGTTAGAGGAATAGGGCAGGAATAAGTGGGAATAGAGGAGAATAAGGGGAAAAAAAGTGTTTGGGTAGAGGGAATAAAAAGGTATAGCTATGCAGAATTAGGTGAGAATAAACTGGTATTTGTATTCCAAGCTTCCCCATGAAATTGTGTTATTCCTCCATTGGTATAAGGGGACCCACCTATCAAATCACATGTCATCACCTCTTATACATCAATGGGACCCACATGTCAAAACAACTTTTTACACTTTATTCGCATTTTATTCTTCATCAACCAAACACTCCAACCTTTATTATTACATTTTCCAACCAGAATAACAAAAAAATACAACTAAACACAAAATCACTTATTCCTCTGATAAAGTAAACAATTCCTGTAATAGGTATAAACCACACAATAGCTTATGCCTCTATTCAAACATACTCTATTATCATAGTATATATTCTATAATGAAAAAATAAAAAATACATGCTTTCAATTTATTTAAACACATACTTCACTTTTATTGAAAGCACAAATTTCATTAAACAAATTTATACTTAAAACAAAATTTCAAAACATATTCTGTCTGCAAAAGTGACTAACATTTTCCACAATAAAGTACAATTTCACACTGGTTTGTGTTTGCAAGCTATCAGTGTTACTGAATTCACTTACCTGCCATCACTGTGAATCACATTCTCCTCTGTTCAAATACTGGCCAGCTCGAAGAACCTCTCTATCCTTAATCTACAAGTTGATCAGCTGCATCTTGGGCGGATGCAGAAGCTCAATCTGCAGATGCAATGGTGGATTGAGCTCTCTCTCCAATACCTCAGAACAATGCCAGCTTGTCTCCACTTTCTTGTCACTTATCAATTCTTCGATCTGAGATTTTGATCATTCTATTTTATCTAGGCCTGTCAAAGGTTTGCCTGCTATAAGTCCAGCTGACACATCAATATCTGTAGCTTGAGCTGGTTGAGTTTCTGGATTTGGGTTTGTATGCACAAAGGTTTCTGCATCTGCAGATGATGAAATAGGAGTATTTAGGAATTCAAGGCCTTGCTTCATATTTGATCCATCCTACAAACAAGGAGTTCAGTTGAGAGAAGTAGCCTAACAACACTGAAAGACTTGCCAAGTATAGAATCTATTTTAAGTGGTGTGAGAATAAATTTTATATAACTTGGTTGAACCTGCAGGTTTCCATTCATCTAGATGTGATTCATGGCATATTAAGCCATGCAAGAGTTCAAGAAACACATTAATTACATAGGAAATGAACCTAACAAGAATGATTAAAAACATGCTTTTGATAACACAGAGTTCAGCTGTAAATAGCATAGACATAAGCCTTCATGGTTCTAAACTTTGCATCCGCAGATGAAGCTAGCTCTAATGCAAGTTTCTCAATTTTCTGTACACATAGGATATATAAACAGACCTTCATATAGGTGCATAACAGGAGGGACTCCGTGGCTGGGGAAGACGGGTATAAATGTTTTTTACACTCTCTCTACCAGATCGGAGATCTTCACAAGTGTTCGTGCACTTTTGTTTTCAATTTTTTTATTTTGTTACTTTTATTTATTTCTCTTCATCATCATTCGGACATTGTTTATTTTAAACTCCTTAGAAATAGATATGCCCAACTTCACGCCAAGAGCTAACTACGATTGAGCATAAGCGAATATTTCAAAAAAAATCAAAGCACCTAGTTGCAATAAATTGCTTTCCATATTTTGAACTAAATAAGCCGAATTTGTAACAATTCTGACAATAGATTCCTGCAATTCTGTAGGACACTCCCCATCACATGGAAAAATTCATTTTGTTAATTGACCATAACCATTTACATAACAAAAAAAAATACAAGCCATGTCTCTTCACAAGACATTAAAATTATTAGAAAATTATCTTCCATCCACTTCTTCTTTTGGAAAAGGTTATTAGATTTGAAGTGACATCAACTCATCCAAATAATATTACATGTAGACATATGACATGTATAGTTGTTTTGTCATCATATTGTTCATGAAAATGTAGACATATGACATGTATAGTTGTTTTGTCAACGTCATATTATTCATGAAAATGTTTATTGATTTTCATGGTATTGATTGGATGAGAACCCACAGTCGAGAAGGATGAGTTGATGAAAACCCAAAGTTGAATGGGGGATGGATGATTTGATCATTTTAATGAAATAAAATGTCTTTTAGGGGAATATGATGACTACTTAAATATAGCATAATAGAATATTTCAAAAATATACAATTAATTTGAACAGAAAATTAACTCAAACATATTGATTGGCCACACCAAGTTTCTTGGACCATATTAATTTATAATTCTAACTGATTTTAAAATAATTATTACTCTTTGTTTCATATATTTTTGTCATAGAGTGGTTTATTAGCATAGAGATTACATTGTAGTATCCAACAGAGCTAGGATTTAATTAAAGGAGGGGCTTGAACATAATTGACGAATGTGGAATAATCACTTTTTCTTTACTTCAAATATTCCAACAAAATAATTGTATACAAAAGGCCAAATTTGTTACAATATTATGTTAAAAAAACACACACCCACATGTCATCTTTTTTTTTTGGGCCCGTCTATCCCCACCAAACAATTTTCCAATCCCACCGATAGATAGATAGATAAAAAAAAAAAAAAAAACCGGTGTTTGTCTGTTCCCACCGATTCAGTTCGACCGAATCCGGTCGTCATTTCAAGTTTTGGGCGACCGTAATGGGTCGTCATTTCAGGTTTTGGGCGACCGGAATGGGTCGAACAGGGTTCAGAATTATATCTACTTATTTTTTGTAAACAAATTAATTTTG